>CM062814.1:509829346-510164346 GCA_031772625.1 Pinus tabuliformis
TATTTAGTCTAATTAATTACAATTTAATGTCTAAATAATCTTTATGTGATCTAACCAATCAAAATATATAATTTTATTTAATTAAAGGTGTTGTGGCTATTCTCTAATTAATTAAAATTATATGGATCACTAGACATTATCCATTATAAATTGCATAAACAAAAATATATATATATATATGGAAGGCGGAAACAATTACCGCACTAATCAAACTCTTAAAAAAAAAATTCTTACAAAATTATAAACATTTCTTTAACCAGAGTAAAAAAATGTTCAGTAAAATGAATATGTCAAAATGACATTTTAAATAAACTTCATACAAGAAAACTATATGAGTAAAAACTGTGATAAATATTAATGTTACTTCAAATTACAGCAGGAATTTCTTTCTAAAATAAATAAACCTTAAATTCCTTTTTAATGAAAACCATATAATTAAAATATGCACTAATTAAAAAAATTATTTTATAAAAAAAAATATATATATATCCCATAAAAATTGGTTCAACGAATATGGTTAAAGGGTATATATATGTATACACCATATATGGTGCCAACCCACACCGCACATAAACCAAAAAAAAGGGGCCCATAAACCTTATCCCATGGCAAACATATGTGGTAAAGGTTTAAATTACGTGATGGATATATAAGTATATGGTTATAACCATAACCTATCCCAAACGTGCCAAAGTGAAAAGTAAATCCGACTTCAACATGTGAGGCAACCTTAAGACAATTCATCCCAATCATGATCATTTAATTGTTAAAGAAGTGATTGGTTGATTGGTTCAATGTGCGATAAGGAGTTAAATCAAAATGCCTGTAAAAGAGAATGCTTCTATAATCTATATTCATTTAGCGAGAAATTTAAAAGAACTCTGGCGAAATATAGAAAACTACAACACAAGCAATAACTGTGGTTGTTTGATGTACGTTCATCCCTTCATAATGGACTTGATTATGAAGTTGACGCAATCATTTGCAAAAATTTCCAAATATGCATATGATCCGAAGATCAAATTAAAATATTATTAATTGTGAGCCGTGATGGTTCACCAACCAGATCAAATTAAATAAATAGACCTAAGTTCTTCACTGTGACGTAATGATCAAAACTGTTTGCTGAAGTTAATTTTGATCTTTTAAATATGTGAAAGTTATGATCAGGTCTAACCTCGAGAGCAGATGATTAAACAGAGAAATCAGACAAACTGTGTTTCATAAAATAAAAATATACAGGCTTACAGTAAAACGGCCCTCTGTTCCAAGTGGATAATGAAAGTCATGCATGATTTTGTTTCACGCTCATTATTCAGTCAATCGCAGTAAAATTTTTGAATAAAACTCCGTCACGGGATGTCAGGGAATGTTATTAGGGAGATTAAAGAAACTGTTTCGCAGGGTAAAATATTCATAAGCGGCAGAATGTGAAGTTGCCACTAGAGTGGAATGGAGAGCGAATTAGAGAGTGGTGCAGTGGAGCTGCAGACTAGCTCCCAGCAATCTAATTAATTAACTCCTAAGCCTAATATTCCTACTCTACGGAACTCAGAAGAAAGTATTAGGATTAACTCCTAAGCCTAATATTCCTACTCTACGGAACTCAGAAGAAAGTATTAGGATGGTTTTCGGAGGCAATTGGAGTAAGCAGAACACACCAAGGCAGGGTAAAATTTAAGCTCGTATGCGGAAAAACTCAAAGAATCGTAAAACTTAATGCCCAGAAATATAAATTACCGCCAGCCATTGGTGACGTTCTTGATGCAAACCACAGTCCACTTGCTTCTTTACTTCAGCGCTCCAGCTTCAATCCAAGCGAAAAGAAAAGAATACAGAAAGTGTGAAGGCACTTCCAAGCTTTGCTCTCTCAGCTAGATGGTGTAAAAAACTGAAGGGGATTGAGATGCAAGTTGGGGACCAAACAGATAAATTTATAGCCAAGCTTCCATCAAGCTTCTGATGGCTATGTGTCAGATGTTCCACAGAACTCCAGATGGAGTAATGGACAACTTCAGTAGCTCCCAACAATAAATTTATTAACTACAATTAATTTCCTTAATTTAAGAAAATTACTGCAACTGGTTTCCAGAAATTAAGGAAAGAGCGCAGTTAGATTCCAAAATTGTAGACAGCAATTGTCAAAAAAAATTAATGGAGCTTAACATCCCAATCCATCTCCAGACAACCATGGTTCTCGAATGAGCTTTCGGGATGAAGGATTAATTGACACGATTGCTTATGCTGCGCATGGGGTGAGAATCTACATGAATCCGCAGCAACTTTTTTTCATGGAACCCCCGGTGATAGAAAGTTCTAATTCTGCTGAACCTCATGTGGGAGAAAGTTCTAATTCCGCTGAACCTCATGTGGGAGAAAATTCTGAACCTCACGTGGGGGGGAATTCACGCGATTGCTTATGCTGTACACATCATGAGAGAGTCCATTTGGATCCGCAGCACATTAGTTTCATGGAATGTAGACCTGTACCTGTTCTTCGACTAAGATTAACATGTATTATTCGAAATGAACTTCTAGAACTCGATATACTGGGGGAAAATCTAGACTAGCAACAAACTCTTCATGACATGGAATCCTACACGTTAATGTTGAGATGGAATTTTTACAAAACTGAATATGAGGATCCTGGCCCCCCTCCTACAAGTAATAAGCCATGAAGATGGAATTTGTTCGATCTGCAGGGACATGAAACCTCTGGGTGAGAAAGCAAAAATACTACCATGCAGACATCTCCATCATAGCGAATGCATCACATGATGGCTTAATGTTAGAAACTTTTGTCCACTCTGCAGATATGAGATGCCCACAGACGAACCAAGATAATCAGATGATTTAGACTACGAGGAAGTTTAATCTGTTTGAAGCAACCGGGAAGTTTCATCTGCATCTTTCTTTTGCCTGATTTCATTCAAGTTTGTTTATTCCAATGGACACATTTAGTTAAAGAATCCCTCGCTGTCATAAACTGAATCGACCTTTATAGTTAGATTGACAGTGGCCATTTTGCACATTATTACGATTTCTCTATTTTGGGCATAACTGCAATCCTGTCGTTTCATTGTTGTAATTCCTCTGCAATGCCATCTGGAAAGAGATAACAACCAGTTCCAGTTTCTGATAGTCGGCATCCTGAGTGCTATCTTTGGATTGTTAGTGTTTTTCATGGTGAATTAGTAGCCTTTTCCGTATTTCATTCCCATGTGTGCAGCATTTGAAAACATGCTATATAATTTTTTTAAATCCAAAGCGTGTTATATACTAAGGAAAAATAAATAAATTGAAAAGATTTATGTTCAATTTTGTAATTTTATTCATCGATCCTTTGGATTCGCAATAATATAGGATTGTTTTTTCTCAAAAAATTGTGCTCTTCATCAACATTATATATATATAGATATGATAAATTGTGCTCTTCATCAACATTATATATATATAGAGATATGATTATTTGCACGCGACGTGCATGACTTGACGGCTGGGGCGGATGGCTTTCGCACCCCCCAGCCGGGATCGAATCCTGCGGGCGATGTTTGGACCCTGTGCTTTGGTGCTGGCTTGTCTTATGAGCGATTTGTTCTGAAATTCTGCTGGCTTCGGCCATATATTCTAAAATTCTGCTGGCTTCGGCCATATATTGTAAAAAATCTGCTGGCTGGCCTCGGCCATATGTTGATTTTCCCTCTGAAAAAAAAAGAGATATGATTATTTGAGGATTAGATAGTTTGTTTTTTTTATAATTTGATTAAAAAAAATAGATTTTATAATTATATTTATGATTACACAAGAAAAACTAAAAAATATTTATTGATTTAGTTATATAAATTAAATGGCTATAAAAATTAATATATATCAATTCATAATAAACATCAAACCACTTACTACATAATACATCTTATATTGTTAAAAACTAACTAAATTTAATTTAAATTATTATTAATATTAATAAATAATAAAAATAATTAATATATAACATAAATATATAAAGAACAATCTTAACATGGATATTTACACTCATTTCACAATGGAGATTCTTTACCTATAAATAGGTTTTGTTACAATTCCATAAGCCAATACCATGGCTTATCAACACCACAGGGGCAACATATCATAAGTAGCTTCATATTACACTTGTTCATGTGACATATTTTTATTTAATAAATTTAATTATTTGGAGATAAATCTCAACCTTGGATTTATGTATATTAATAAGAATATTCTGTGGAGCTCAAATCTCTAACATCCACCTAACAACTATTCATGACATCCACTAAGACCAATGTGATCTATGGGACTTTAAATGGTTGGTAAAAATCTATATGAATCGATTCATGATAACCATCAAAATACTAAATGATACATTTCACATTGTGCATATTAAAAGACAATCATAAAAATTAACTAAATTATAAATTTATTAAAATTATTATTATTATTAATTATAAAAATAATTATGGAGATTCACAACGAGTTTACAATGAAAATTATTAACTTGTAAATAGTTTTTGTTACAATACCATGTCTTATCAATACCACATGCCAATATAACACATATTGATATGGCAATTTGTTTAATTAATTAATTTGAGAAAAAATATTTAAAAGAAAATAACTAACTTGCAGATAAATCTCAACCTTTGATCTCAGAATATTACTATGAATATTTGAGCATATTCCATGGAGGTTAAATCTCTACCATCCACCTAATAATTACTCATAATTAAATTAAAATTCTGGGAGACCTAATAGCTATTTTGAGATAGACATGTGAAAAACACTCTCATGCTCATTATGGTAAAAATGTTGTAAGGTAATGTTTAACACTTTGATTAAGTATAATTATTGAAAAAATAGATAAATTGATTAAATTAAAAGTTTAATGTAATGTGATTAAATAACCTCATAAAAATAAAATAAAATAAAAATGACCCATGGTATTGAGAATCCATGGTATTGACCTAAGGTATTCATGTGGAATATAACCTATTTAAAGGGGGAAATTAAGCCTACTTAGATCCATGTTAATCCTTGATCTACCAAAGGCAAAGAGGGATCAAATATTCTGATAAGCAAACCTCTTTTAGAGGAAAAGAGATTTGATCCCTCTCTGAGATCTATGACAGATTAAAAAAAAAAATCATAAAAATTAACTAAATTATTATTATTATTATAATAAAAACTAATATAAGTTAAACATTCTTTTGAATTATGAAGATTCACCACCACTTTACCATAAAAATTGTTAAGATTTTGTTACAACACCATAGATTATTAATACTACATACCCTATATGACACATATTGATAGGATATTTTTTTTAATTAATTAATTTGAGAAAAAAATATTTAAAAAAATAATTAATTTTAAGATAAATACTACTATAAATATAACAACAGATTTGAATATATTTTATAAAATTAAAATTTTACTATCTATTTATTAAATATTACAATTACAAACTCTAATAACCCTATTTCAAAATAAATATAACTATCAATATAATTATTTACCGTCCATAAATAAAAACTAATAAAAACAATAAGAAGTTTTTAAAAACAAATTGCATAAACACACTTGATTTGCCTTAAAATTATGAAAGATGCCTGTTCCAAGTTAAATTATCTTAACTCTGTGCAGTTAATCACCCCTCTTTATTTCACATCTGATATATACTGTTCATCATTGATTTAGACAATTGGTAAGTTTCATTTTATTAGAATGGCGACTCAGAGCGTGCCCCTATCCCTCTCCAAACCCCCAACCTCTTGGTTATGTAAAGGACCTTACGCCCCACGAGTCGTCTATTTATGCTATGAAACCTCTGTCATTGCATTAGCACAGACTGCAATGTCATTGCAAACCAATCATGACGATCATGATAGCGAGTGTAGGAGTCTTTATAACAACCAATCGCGTAATTCTTTTTTCTGATTTTAAAATTAATTTCTAATTTCAATTTTAAAATTAATTTCCGATGTCTATATATACAAAAATTAATTTAACCATGACTAATAAAATGTTTTCAACTTTAATAATTTAGTATAAATTATAAAAAATAATTATAAAAAATTTAAATACAAATGAATTTATGTTTTTTTATTTTTTTAATAAATATTTATTTTTTTCCCCTGGAAAAATCAGTATATTTCATTGATAATCAGTTTTACATGAGAGTCAGTTTTGACATGATGTTCAGTTCCTTCTTATATTGCACTACCACGCAGGGTATGCTGTCAGTGTACTATCAGTGAGTTTTTGTCATCAAAAATTTCAAAATAATTACAAAAAATTGCAGTCTATGTCTGTATTGCTGTCTACTAAATATAAAATATCAGCTAAGATGCTGCACGCTGATCCAGAGTTGGGTACTCTGGGTCTATATAAGGCCGGTGGTAAAAAATCTGCTCCTGTAGATTGTTGATTTCCTTGATTTCCCATGTGCCTCTGTCCATCAACGCTGCCTCCTTGGAAAGCTTGTCGGCACTCCTATTATGCTCCCTGTAAATGTGAGAGATGGATATATGGTTAAATGTTGATTTAAGATCAAGTGCATCATGTAAGATAGTGCTGAGTGAGTGCATGTGACAAAATGCATTGCCATTTATCCAACTAATGATGAGCTGTGAATCCCCATAAATGTTGATATTAGCACAATGGTGTCTCAGGGCGAAATGGAGAAGGTGGCGAAGGGTGATGAGCTCGGCGAAGTTGTTTGTCCCAGCTCCTAGGCCGGCTTTGATTCTGAACTGATGATGTTCGTTTATGTGGAGGATAAATCCTCCACCACAGCTGTTTGTGTTGGCAGCGCCATCAAAAAATGCCCAAGGCATTGTGGAGTCAATGGGTGGAGGCGGTCCAGGCACGCGAGTTCGATTAGGAGGAGGATCAGGCAGTTCTGTAATCGCAGCAATGATGTGTGCCTCCACCAAGGGCCAGAGAATGGGCTTGTTTTCAAAAATGCAGTTGTTTCGAGATTTCCATATTGCCCAATTAACAATGATGGGCAGGTTTATCAATTTCGTCCCACAGTTGTTCTTAGCCCATTCCGTCCATGCCTTTATCACATCCGGACCAGTCCATTCGCCAGCATATTGTATGTGTGTCTTAATGTTGCTCCAAACGGCTCTAGTTGTCCGACACTGTAAAAATAAATGGACAATAGTTTCCGAATCGGCTTTACACAATACGCACCAACTAGGTCCATGAAGCCCCCGTTTCATGAGCTGGTCACCTGTGGGGACTTTATTCCGCAATATGCACCAGCTGAACAATCTAGATCGAGGAGATGCGGATAATTTCCAAATGTTCTGCCACCAGCTAGCACAGTCGGTTGGTTTTTTGCCCTCAATTAGGTGTATGTATCCTTCCTTGGGTGTATAAACACCGTGTTCTGCTTTGTGCCATATAAGTTCATCTGTGCCATCTGTGATATGAATATGCGCTTCCAATAATGCCTCTCTGTAATTGCCCCAAGTCTCATGCCATCTCTGAGGGATATTCAATTGTATCGCAGATTTCCATGCCTGTTGGAACATATCCGAACGATCCGGATCCGCGATCTGTGATAAGACCTTTATGTTGTGGGCTGAGAGGAAGTCGATGAGATCTTGAGGGAGCAAGTGTCGACCACCACATCCGGACCAGGGATCGAGCCCAATTCTGACTTTGTTACCTGCTTTGATTCGCCATACCAAGTTATCTCTGATGAGGGGAAGTGAGTGTAGAAGAGCCTTCCAAACCGAGGATATGCCTGTTTTATTCCAATTCGGAAGTCTAGCCCAGTCAAGTATGGAAAGAGGCCAAATGTATTTGTGGTATGAGATCGAGGACCATAGACTTTGAGAAGTCAGTAGCGCCCATCCCATCTTTCCAGCTAGTGCCTTTGCAAATGACGGGAGCTCCTTTAATCCCCAGCCGCCCCATTTTTTTGGTATAGCAATCTTGTGCCACCCAATCCAAGCAAAAGTGCGTTTGTCTTGGCTCCCAGCCCATAGATATCTGTTACAGAGCTGCTGCAATTTAGCTAGAATGTTACGAGGGATCCATGCCATAGCCATCCAAAATACAGGGGTAGCTTCGAGAACAGATTTTATGAGAATTAATCTTCCCGCCCTGGAGAGGTATCTGTGGCTCCAGCATGACAGCCTCTTCTCGATCTTAGATACTAACCAAACCCAATCCGCTATTTTTTGACAGGTCGGCTTAAGCCAATATCCCAAGTATTTGAGCCCCCGATCCAGTGGCTGTGTGCTGTAAGGGAAAGCCGTGCTAGCGATGTGTGATTCATTTACAGAAGTGCCTGTCATAGTGATAGAGGATTTTGCAGCGTTTACTACCATACCCGTAGCCTTGGAGAAGAGAGATAGGATGTGTGAGAATGCAGTAGAATCATGTATGCTGCCATCCAGCAATATAAGGACATCATCTACAAATAGGAGATGGGTGAGGTAGCATATATCTGATATTTTAAGACCCCTGATGGATCCTTCCCTTCTGGCCGTGATGAGAAGTCTGCTGAGTGCTTCAATGACCAAGAGGAAAAGTAAAGGCGAGAGAGGGCATCCCTGACGAAGCCCTCGTTCAGAGTGGAAGAAATGAGAGGCGGATCCATTAATCAAGATGCTGAAGGTGGGGGAGGTTATGCAGGCCATGATCCAATTGATGATAGGGATAGGGAAGCCAGTATGGATGAGGATCATTTTGATGTACAGCCAGCTTACCCGGTCAAAAGCTTTGGATAGGTCGATTTTCAGCAGAATACAACGGAGGCGTTTGGTCCAGATGGAGTGAATAGCCTCTTGAGCCGAGCCAATGGCTTCATGGATTTGCCGGTTTTCTAAGAAAGCAAATTGTTGGGGAGATATATGCCGAGAAAGTATGGGCTTAATCCGATTTGCAATAATCTTAGAAATGATCTTGTAGAGCACATTACAGAGGGAAATGGGGCGAAATTCATCAAATGAGGAAGGATGATCAGTTTTGGGAATAAGGGCAATGAAGGTGGTGTTGATGGCATGGTATATGCTTCCAGTAGTTCGGCTTTCTTCTACCACCTTAAGAATGTCCTCACCAAGAAGTTCAAAAAAAGATGCATAGAACTCGATTGTCCAGCCGTCAGGGCCTGGGCTCTTCTCCTTTTTGAACCATTTAATCGTGCTTTCTAGCTCAGCCATCGTGACAGGAGCTTCTAGGTCATCTGCATCATCCTCCTCAATAAACCGGGGGAAGTGACCTGCCACATTGATAATTTCTGCAAGATTTGTGCCTGCCGGATTTTTGTAAAGATTTCTGAAGTGAGAGGTCCCCAGGTTCGAAAGTTTATTGAAAGTGTCTGCCATGCCTCCCTCAGGCAGAGGAAGATTCCAAATGGTGTTTGCCACCTTCCTCCCCTTTGCGAAATTGTGAAAGAATCTTGAATTTTCATCTCCCGCTTTCAACCAAATGGCTCTACTGCGGAGCCTGAGGGATTCTTCCCTCCCTTTAAGGATGATATTCTTTTGGTTCTCCAGATCCACAAGCTTGTTCTTGTCCTCCTGGGATATGAATCCTAAATTTCTTTCATCCAGTAGATTTTCCAGGTCCATTTCGATCTTAGAGAGGCGCTCGTCTTCCACTTTCTTTTTCTCCTTTGCCCAGCTGATCACTAGGTGTTTTAATTCAGTGAGGTTCTTGACAAAACCCCTGGCAAAAGAGGGTTCTCTGTCGATGGGATGTGCTTTCCAATATGAAGTGATCAATCCAGAGAAACTAGGGTCTTGAAGCCACTGATGGTTGAATTTGAAAGGGGCCTTGGGCTTCTGATGAGGCCCAAGGATTTCCATGGCAATAGGGTGATGATCTGATATGCCCCCAGTGCAGACCCATTGTTTAAAAGATTGCAGCCGATGGATCAGGGGTCCTTTCATCAGAAATCGATCCAACCTTCTGGCTAGAGCAGCATCCCCTGTTCTTCTGTTTCTCCATGTGGGCTGCTTCTTCTGAACAGGTATGTCTATGAAGTCATGCTGCTCAAGTAATCCACTGATGTAATCTGTGATGGGATCTCTCTGAGCTGCCGCTCCCCATGATTCGGAGAATCCTATGGAAAAATTCAGATCACCTCCTATAATGGTGTATTCAGAGGCTAGGAGGTTTCTACTGAGAAGGTTTCTCCAAAAGGGTTCCCTATGGTGACAGGGCCCGTAGATATTAATGATCCTCAGTGGGCAGCCAAGGTCACTGCAGAAGATATCAGCACCAAGAAACCCCTGTCCACCCCAAGAAGATTCCATTTTGATAGTTATGGGGTTGTAACCAAATGCCAGACCCCCAGACCTGCCCATAGCATCCGAGGCAATATAATTCCATTTTGTTCCGACTGTGGATAGTGCACGAACACAGTCTTCTGTGGAGCCAAGCGTTTCTTGTAGGAGGATGATGTCCGGGTTCTCGACTTCAAAAAGTCGTTTGAGGGCTAACTTTTTTGGGGTGCTAGCCAGTCCCCTACAGTTGAAAGAGATAACTTTCATGGGGGACCAGATTTAGGGGGGTAATCAGCTCTAAGGACCCCAGTAATGGTAGCTTGACGCCCAGCAGCAACTTCTGCGCTAGCATTTTTGATGGCTTTTGATAGGTTTGATTTGCGGCCACGGGAAGATGAGAATCCAGGATCTAGTGGAACAATGCCCAGACCCGCAGATGGGGGAGGATCCGGTCGATTCGTTCGGGGGCGGAGCGAGTAAGGATGAGTAGAATTAGATTTAGAAGAGGGAGGCGAGGAGGGCGGAGAAGGGAATGGAAGCGAGGGCGGACCAGATGAAATTGAAGGAGGCGGGAGGGGGATATCACATTGTATCATAGTGCTTGCAGTGGATGTATAATGCGCATATGATAAATCAGATGTGATAGGGAAAGAGATAGGATGAGTATCCGGTGCGCTTGCGGCCGCTGCAGCTGCCCGTGCTCTGGTCATCGGTGGCGAAGACGCGTTCCTTTGATGCATAAGCTCTGGTGATGGCGGAATAGGAGCAGTATTTTGAAAAGACGATCGCGATCCATTAGTGCGTCCCGAGGTCCTTGGAGGAATTGGTGCAGGTGCAGGGTCCCCTCCGGCTGATGGTCGGGACTGTTTTGGCAGCCCTTCCTGGCAGGTAATCAGAGGGCAATCCTTGTACACATGCCCTATTTGTCGGCATTTGTTACATCTGAAGGGTACCCCTTCGTAGTCCAGAAGCTGCGCATTACAGAACTTCCCCCATCTCAGAGTCATCTTGCCCTCCAATCCCTCCCTAGTATCCAGATAGACCAGTATCCTCGCCATGATCTTTTTATTTGTATCCATGTAGGATCGATCATGATCCAAATAGGTCCCCAAGGCATTCCCAATTTTGATAAATGCTTCCTCAGACCAATATTGAATCGGAAGACCCGGCAAGCGGACCCAAATAGGACCCGCGCCTATCTGCTCTCGCTCAGGGTCGAAAAGGGGGCTCCATCGCTTCAGGAGTACAGGAGCTGATTCAATATGCCAATATTGCGCCAGGACGGTATTGGTGTGCTCCTCTTCTGCAAAATGAATAGAAAACCATCCCCTCGGTAGTTCAATAACCTCTGGCATGACTGAGAACATACCTCCCCAGATTTCATTTGCCCAAGCCTTTAATCTTTCAGCCGAGAAAGATCGCCCGCGAACGTGCCCAACCAAGGTCGTGCGGGCCAACGCCATGGATTCTTCAAAATTTGTTGGATCGCCGAATTGTACCGAGATATCCTTTGCCGTTTCCCTGACACACTTCGTTTTCTTTGATCTCGGGGCGGTAGGGTGTTCAGCGAGGGGGTTTGAGCCAGAATCCCTGGGAGAGCGGTTTAAAGCTTGAGGGATTAGGGCCGGCGTACTGAAGCTGCCCGATGTTTTAATGACCGGCGGAATGGGAGGGGTTTGTCTCAGATCCGAGGCACCCGCAGAGGGGACCGGGGGGATCGAGGCAGGGGAGGTTCCTACAGAGGCGGAGGGGTGAAGTGCATGAGGTATATTCAGGTCAGGGGGACCATTCCTGCGAGGAGGTGAAGAAAAATCAATGGTGAAATCTTCAGGCGAAAATGATGAAAGCAGAGCAGCGGAACCCGGGGATAAAGGCGGAGCTTCAGGCGAAAACGGAGGGTAGGGTGAAGATAAGGGAACCCTAGGTGCAGCAGTAATGTCGGTAGAGCACCCGGTAACGGCATGAGAAGTATAACCAAAAATATCAAAACCCTCCAAAGGGTCGACAGAATAGTCGACCATCTCGGTCTCCTCGCTATTCTCCATCCTAGCCAACTGTAAAGAGTATCTGTCGTTGTCAGGACCGAAACCGCCGAATAACCAAAACCCTTACTGCGCTGTCCGAACCCCGTTTTTGCCCTAAATTCCTGCGATCCTGCGGCTATGATTTAGCCGAAACCCTTACGGCGAGTGCGCGAGACTTCCATCGCTCCTCCGCCAAGAAACCCGCCTCCTTTTAATAAATATTTATTAAATTAAAATTAAATATATTTGTTTATAGAATTTTTGGTAAAAGGTGATTCACTGTTTTGTTAAGGCATTCTTTGATGTAAAGTCACAGTTTGTGTCTGAGTAATATATAAGACATGATGAAGATGTAGTCCCACTAAACTTACAAAAAGATATATATAGTTTCTACTTACAAATATTTAGTTAAAATTAACACTGAACATTAATGCATATTAGTTAATGTCTCACATAAATAGCAAGTTCGTAAACCTCCATCTTGTACATATTCGATGAAATTTCTATAAAATAATAATAAGTAAAAAGTAATCATTTAATGGTGCTTTAAATTAAATTTAATTAATTTAAATTTACTTCATTTATAACATAAATATATAAAAATAACCTAACATAAATATATAAAAATAGCGATTCAAAGAAATAAGGTAGACTAAGTTAATAATTTTCAATTTCCTATTAAAATAAATCAATTTAACTAATTCTTATTACGGTGATTTAATTAAACAAAAACCTGATATAAAATGAAATCACAATCAAGTAACTCTAATTATATAATAAAAAGTAGATTTGATATAAAATGAAATCAAATAATTCCAATTATATAATAAATATGGGAAAATGAATAATCCCAAAAAATAATGTAGGGCAAGCATGAGCTATCTGCGATGAGAGATTAAATGGACACTTGGTTAGATTTCAGATTTTAGATAAAGATTGAATGGGTACGGAAGAATGGTTGATAGTGTTTTTAATGTGTGAATGATAAATAAATGTGTTTTTATGTGTTTTAATTTTTTAATATTAATTTTTCATTGTTTTTTTATATATAATTAAAATATTTTATTTTTAAATCTATAAATAATTCTAAAAATGATTTTAAGAGGCTAAGTTGAATAGGTTTAATAACAGAAAATATGTATTTTAAGGTAAGAAGTTTAAATATATATATATGCTATATAGGTTTAAAATTGGTTGTGTTTAGTTAAGAGTTTTGTCTTTTTAAAATATAGGGAAATAGGGAAACATGTTAGTGACCCAAGATCCAAAGATATCTTGCAATAGTAGTTGGAGGTCCATAACTAAGCAGTGTTCAACTATTAATAATTATCTCACAAACTATTTTAAATAAACATAAATAACCACCGAGATTTAAACATATCATATGTCTAAGTATTCCGTCCTTTAATAACACTGTCTTAACTTATATTTTTGTAAGATTTCCACCATTTAATAATACCTTGGTGATGGGGACGAATATCATTTAGAATGAATAGATTCAAAAAAAAATCCTTAGATGCTATATGATAGCATACTTCTAAACTTGAAATGCATTGAACAAGAAGGTTTTTTTAACTTGGTTGCTTCCAACTGTTTAACTTATGTTTTTTCCCACGAGTGAGTGAGTTGGGCTCAAATCTTGTGTGTTGCAACGGAATATAATTTAGCATTTTGCACAGAACTATTGAGGACAACTCTCATGATCCTTTATCATTCTAGTTTTTCAAATTCCTAAAGAAAATGGTTCAAAGCGGTATATGATGGTGATGAGGGATGATGACTCTCTGATCTTCTCTTAACTAAGTCCTAAAACGTGTCGAAAACGTTTTTCATCGTGTCCTGTAAAATGTAAAACGTATTCGCCGATTTTCGTCGTGTCCTGCATCTAGAAAACGCGTATTCCATTGATAGAAAACATTGCCTGCATAAGCTGCAATTTTTTTTTAAAGAAACAAATAATTTTTGAGTGGGGCAGCTTAATGATCAAGTCTAGGCCCTAGTATTGATATGCTATTCATGGTAATGTTAAATTCTTAAAGTAAAAGTGACATTCTCCTTAATCTTCATTTTCATCCTTTTACTTAAATTTTTAACATTACCATGAAATGACTCAGGATGTTTGAGAGTGGTTCCGGCCTCATTGGATTTCATATGGAGAAAGTAGAATTTTAGATTTCATTCAAAATGCAGTAGACTTATCAGTTTTTTAGGATTTCAGGATTGGGAGATTGTAATGTTTCCAGATGACACCACCTGCCCGGGCTACCCCTGCCACCAGTAGAGGACGTGGTCTACCTCCTATAGCTTCTACTTCTAGTTCTTCAGCTTCTAGAGCATAGCAAACTCCACTGCCAACTCCACCACCACCAACATCTACATCTAGAGGGAAAGGGAAAGCTATGGCATTTTCTCGCAAGAGGGGCAGAGGAAATCAATAGGATTAAACTTTAGTTATTTTCTTATGTGCTTGTAAGTTGGACATGAACAATGAACATTGAATATTCAAGAATCAAGACCAAGCATATCACATTCTAATTTCTAAATAGCAAATTTTGATTCTATTTATTTTTTTAAAGTGAACTATGAACTTTGAGAAGTAATTATATTTTAATTTGATTAGATAAGCTGCAACCTGCAATTTAGTATGGATAAAAAACTATATTTCGGTATATATATATATTTTTATTAAATATATATAAAACGTGTCCCCCGTGTCATGTTTCTAGATCGCTGTGTTTCGTATTGAATACTCGTATTTACGTGTCCTCCGTGTCTCGTGTCATGTGACTTAGTCTCTTAATCATGTCTACAATAGAGTATCCCAAGTCGATCCCTTGCAAATGAAGACTATGAGTTCGACTTCAAAAATAGTGGTTCGCTGAATTTTCTTATACTCATAGCACAATGATGTCAACGCTTTTTAACTCCCAAGAAAATGAACTATGCGTAATCCGGCGCACACCCTCAAATTTGAATTCAAAACTGACTCATACAACAACAACTTAACTCCAAGGTGGTGCTTACGTTGTTCCAATAGATGGAAACAATGCTGGTACCAGGCACCTCAGATTCAAACTCTTAACTCTAAACGCGCTAAGGCCTACATGCTTCCCGTGACTGAGTGTACGAAATCTTGAGTGTCCGATATCGGCACTCCACTTGCTGTTGTGATTCACCGCCTAAACTCCCAATCTGATAACCAAAACTTGTTGCCTTCTGATTCCCATTGCTAGCATATAACAGATTCGATGACAGAATGTGTAACCTGAGTTAACAGAGGAGTTCAATCGACCCTCTATTTGGCATTAAAAGTCGGTTCGCAGTGTGCCAAGTCAATTTTTGCAAACCTTGAGGCAAACGACAGAGGCTTTTAATTATTTCACTGAGAGGGTTTTCGATCGCGATCAATTGTTTGGAAAATGGAGGAGGGACTTCACCAATATTCTGGAAGATCAAACCAACCAATTTGTAACCTAAGGTAGGTGTTTTGTCATTTTTTTTCTATTTGAATTATTTTTTTTTCTAAAAAAAATTGGAATAAAAACCAGCCATTCAAATCTGTGAAAAAAAAACATAATTGGAAAACCACAAAAAAAAACAACCTAAAAAACCATAAAAAATAACCCTTGGAAACCAAAAAACAACCTAGAAGAACACAGAAAACCACCAAAAAAACCCTTGAAAACCACAAACAAAAAATAGATATTAAATTTTATTTTTTTTTGTTTCATTCTATAAGTTTTCAGTAATAGTAATAATAACATGTTTATTATGATTTTTTTTTGAATGGTAAAAACTTTATTTTCTATTTATTTTATGTTTTGAAGTTTTTTCTGGTTGGGCGGTCATATTCTATTAACAATTTTTATAAAATGGGTATCTTTCCGTATAGATCGTAATTCACTTATCGATAATACTTTATTAAGACGTTATATCAATCGAACCTTTAGTTTACTTATTCTTTGTTATTGTTCGTTCTATTTGGGTAGAGCCCCTTTAGTGAAATAAATTTTCAATTTTTTATTATTTTAAATTTCTAATAAACTTAAAAAAGCTTCAAAACATAAAACATAAAAATAAAATAAAAAATAAAATAAACTATAATTAATATATAAACAAATTATGAGATTAAGATTGACATAATGAATATGATGATTCATGATAAACTTCTATTTATCAAATAAAAAAAATTATTTCACTTTTTATTTTTAATTTAAATTAATTTATATTTTCAATATATTTTAATAATAAATATAATACAATTAATTTTAAAAATTTAATTAATTAAATAAAATACTATCTAAATTAAAAATCCAAAAAAAATTCTTATATATAAACTAAACACACACATATATATAACATTTAACATAAAGTTATAAAATAATATTTCTCTATTTAATTATAATATAACTATATGTAATATAGAGTTATTTTACATAACTATAGATATATATGTATATGTAACATAAATATATAAATTATAACTATAACATAGCATGTAACATAACTATAACTATATGCCATTATATATATAAATGACACCGCGTACAACTTATAGCGGCCTATGGGCTTTGGAATGAGTTTTTATATGTCAATTGACACATGGTCATGAATGCTTATCGGGCTTGGACTTTGATAACAATATATATTTGAGTCCACTTGAGGCAGCTCAGTGGGCAATAATGGTGGAAATGAAGTCTCCCCTACTCATCTTACAAAAAACTAGTTATAACTTATATATATATATATATATATATATATATATATATATATATATATATATATATATATATATAGATCATATTTAATTATATTTTTAAATATGTAACATGACTATAAATCATGTATAATATAACTTTATAATTTGTTTCGAATGAATTTCTCGATCTGTCGCATTAAAGATAGTTGGATTATCGAGGTTTTGAACCTGCAAGTGTGATTCATCTTTAGGATGTAAAGAATCTGGTAAACTGATCAAACCAATGGAGGTAATAAAAACCCTAAAAGAAAAAGGATTTTATTAATTTATTATATAATGTTTGTTATATTGTGTTATTAATTAAAGATTTATGATGTGTATATAATATTAATTAAATTTATGGATGGAATTATTAAGATTTATATGCATGTCATATGAATTAAGTGGTATGTATGATAATGTTATTTTAATGGAAAACAATGTTTTATGGAAATGATTAAATTATTTGTTATATGTTATTAATATGTTAGTTACATTAAAATAATTAATGTGTTTGTTTCTAAATTATGGGAACTGTGTTGTGAATGATAATGAATAATATTAATTAATGAATTTAGGGGATGTTATTAATTATTGAGAATTTTTAATCGAGGAGGTATGGGAGGATATTGTTTTAAATGCTAAGGTAGGAATCCAATTTTTACTTATAATCTATCCCTCATCCCTATTAAGGTTTTTAGGAAGTTCATTGATGTCTATGACCTCTCTAAATTTCCTGTGGATATAATGATCAATTTTGGCCAGGATGCGACTATTTTCGATGCAAATTTGGTGTCTGGTTTTATTGGAATGTTCTGCAAGAGCTGAGTTTTTTGAACGATTATTTTTATTGTCAGAGGAATTTTCTTTGATTCTAGTTTTGATAGATCGACCATTCTCTCCAACATATGGAACCCCACAAGAGAATGGAATTAAATAAACTCCTTTCTGGCATTTAGGGTCAATGGGCTCTTTAACTGATTTGAGACAACCTCAGATGGTATTCAAAGGTTTGAAGGTGGTTAAAATATTATTTATTTTTAGTATGTGGGTAATATTGTCAATGGTTCCAAGGATGTATGGAAGGTTTACCTTGCTAACAAAATCTTTTTTATTTTTATTTTTATTTTTACAACAAGTTTCTTTGTTTGCATTTTTAATGGCCTTCATAGCTTGATTTCTCTTGTATCCATCTCTCAAGAATACATTCATGATATGTGATTTATCTAGTTCCAAGTGTTCTTTATCAGAGATCTGAATAGCCCTTGTAGATCTATTAAATCAACATCTACATTGAAATCAATGCATCTTGTAGATTTATGAAATAACTCTACCCAAGATGAAAAGCATACCTTGAGGTGCCTTTTCGATCATCTAAACTCTCTGCATAATCGTTGTATGTATAACCTAAAAGTGAAAAATTTCCGGAATGTGTATAGAACAAACCATACTCTGTGGTCCCTATAATATACCTTAAGATCTTTTTTGCAACCTTCCAATGAGAAACCTTTGGTGATTGCATAAACTTGGAGACAAAACTTGCTCCAAACCTGATATGAGGTCTAGTTGTAGTGAGATACAACAAACTACCAACTAGACTTTTATATAGTGTGGGATCAATTAGTGGTGCTACATCTTCTTTGCTCAGCTTGGTGCCTTGAGCAATTGGTGTATCAATTGGTTTTCAATTGGTCATTATGAAATTTTGGATGATGTCAGCGGCATATTTTTATTGACCAACAAAATTGCCATTAGAAAATTTTTGAATTTCAATGTCTAATAAGTATTTCATGACCCTTAGATTGTCATATCAAACTTTGTTTGCATTGCTACTTTGAAGTCTTCTAACATCATATTGGTAGTATAAAGAAGATCATCTACATAAAGGCTTACAATAAGAATTTTACCTTCATGATCTTTGATATAAAAAGTTGTCTCATGGTAGCTTCTACAAAAACCACTTTTGATGAGATAGGTGTTGATGCGACTATACCAAACTCTTGGATCTTGTTTCAAGCCATGCAAGGCTTTCTTCAATCTGTATACGTTATTCTCTACACAAACTTCTTCTTGCAATATACCATTTATGAAGGTGGATTCTACATCAAGCTGATAGAATTTCCACTTGTGTTGATTTGTTATGGATAAAATGGTTCCAATAGTGTATAACCTTACTACTGGAGCAAAGGTTTTGCCATAATTGACACCAAACTTTTGTGATAATCCAGTGGGAACCAACTTTGCCTTAGGTTTCCCAACCTCTCCTTTTTCATCCAACTTGGTCTTATATAACCATTTTACACCAATTTTGGTTTTGTCTCTTGGGTGATCAGCTAATTCCCAAGTCTGGTTCTTCTCTATGGCAAAAATTTCTTGGTTCATTGCATCAATCTAATGTTTTTCTTTAACTGCTTCTTCAAAATGGGCTGGTTGAGATGAAGAAAGGAAAACATATTCTACTAGTAAAACTCATGCTCCTTCTCATATATTTCTTTGATGCTTCTTGTTTTATGATTGTCTTTTGAAGATGTTGAATCATTGGTGGATTAACTGCTTGAATATGTACCATTTTCATAATCATATGGTTGTTCTTGATCCTGAAATCATGGTGGTTGTGGTGGATAAAGCTTGATTTGAAGTTTTATCAACATGATCAGACTAAGATTTATTTTCAAAAAAATTAACATCTTTTCTTAAAACAAACTTCTTGGTAACTGGGTTGTAAATTCTGTAGGCCTTTGACTTCTCACTGTATCCCATGAAAATACATCTTTGACTCCTATTATCAAGCTTCTTTCTTAGCTGCTCAGTAACATGTGAAAATGGTACTAATCCAAAAACTGTAAAGTGAGATATATTTACATTTTTACAATCCCATGCTTCTTGCAGTATTGTATCTTGGAGACTAGTTGTTGGAGATCTGTTGATAACATAAATTGTTGTCGAAACTGCTTCAACCCAATAAATATTTGACAACTTATTCTGACGTAGCATACATCTGGCCATGTTCATGATTTATTGGTTTTTTCTTTCTGCTACTCCATTTTCTTGTGGACTATATCTTGTTGTGTTTTGCATAATGATTCCTTGTTGTTGAAAAAAAACTTTGAAGTCATTGGAACTGTATTCTCCTCCTCTGTCGGATCTGAGTACTTTCAAAGGCTTTCCACTCTATTTTTCTGCTTCTTCTTTGAATTCTTTGAACCTTGAAAATGTATCTGATTTATTTTTGATAAAATACACCCATATCTTCCTTCTATAATCACCAATGAAGGTTAGAAAGTAAAGACTACGTCCAATGGACTGTGTCTGTATTGTGCCAGATAGATATCTATGGAATAGCTATAAAGGCTCTTTTTCTCTGAAGGAAGATGTGGGATATCTATCTCTTTTAAGCTCTGTTAGAACACAAATTTCAGAGTTACAATATTATTCAATCATAGCAAGGAGACTAATGACCATTGAACATTTCTGAAGAAGACTTAGACTCTTGAATGGAATGTGGCCATACCTATAATTCCATAGCTGATACTCATCTATTCTTGACGCATTGTGGTTGAATGATGTGAGATATTTCAACTTCTAAGAGTCGATGGAAACATCATGTTATTTTTTTTTCAACCTTTTCTATCAGTATTCTATTTGGAAGTTTGTCATAGATATAACATGTGTTATCTTGAAATATTACATTATAACCATGTTGTATCAATTGTCCTACACTAATAACGTTATACTTCAGATGTTGAACATAATAAACATCAGGTATGTATTTGTGTTGATTCTGTTTAGTAAGAATATGGACAGTACCTTTCCCTTCAGCTTTAATACAAGAACAATCTCCAAGACTAATTTCAGATTTTATGGAAGCATCAAGATAAGAAAGAAAATTTTTGTTACATGTCATATGATTGATTTAGCCACTATCCAAAAACCAAAGGTCCTTGTTGTAAGTGTCTTGAGAAAGATGGCAAGAAAGAAACATTGCTTTGTAGGATTCTCCTTCATTGTTGGAGAGATGGACACTACCTCTTTGTTGATCTAACTATTTCTTTCTGCATTCATGTTCCTAATGCCAAATTTATTGCAGTAATAACATTTAACATTATATTTTCTTCATGTTTTGCTTCTCCGAATTTGGTTTTGTGGAGATCTCCACTACTCTGTTACATGGTGATGTTCTTATCTATCTTTGCCTCACTTGCTACTGCCTCTATATCCTCTGCCTCTTCCTCTACCAAAAAAGAGTTGCGCTTTGAAATCTTTTTCCATGGAATATTCTGCCAAGTTGAGTCTTGTTTCATGCGCCAAAAGTAATCCAGTCAACTGTTCTACTAAGAAAGTTGTAAAATCTCTAGATTCCAGAATGGCTGTAACAATCATGTCATATTTCTTGGGCAAGCTTCGAACCACTTTTTCAAAAATTTTCTAATTTGTAATGGTTTCACCAATGAGTTTGATCTCATTGACTATTCCCATGACTCTAGTCAGGAACTGATCCACATTCTCTGTGTCAGTCATCTTTACGGTCTTTAACTAAGCTCTCAATGTCTACAATTTGACTCTCTTCACTGTATCATTACCTTGATACACAACTTTAAAAATTTCCAAAGCTTCTTTTGTCATGGATACGCCAGTTATCATGTCAAAGATAGAGTCATCCACTGAATTTTGTATCCAACATTTGGCTATGTGCTCCTTTTTTAGTTCAATAACTACATTCCTCTGATTGTTGGTCATATCCAGCCATTCTTCTTGGGTCGGCTCTACATAGGCGTTTTGGAGTGTATCCTAAAACTCTCAGGCTTGGAGAAATAACTTCATCATGGGGGCTTTGCTCAACCAACCATTGACATATCACATGCATTCGTGGCATACTAAACAATACCCTTAATTTGACTACATACTGGAAAATACCTCTAAAAATCACATTATTTAGCCCCCTACAAATACGAACCCAATTCACCTTCCTAATTTGAAAAACCCCTACTTTCACTAGATATTGTGGGTACCCATTTTTCGTTAACATTTTTTATACCCCTTTATATTTTTTCATTAACTTTGAGCTCAATTTTTTATATATGCCAATATAGAACCCTTTATCCCCTTTATATGCTCAATATATAATGTCATTTTTTCCTAAATAAATATCCCCCAATATGAACCCACTTGGTATGGTATTTCTCCCCTAGTGAAGCCCTCGTGGTCTTCATTCTTAAAGGCCAAAACTTGTAATTTTTTCCAAGCAGAGTTGGGGTCTGTGGCAAAGAGCTATAGGAAGCAATTTTTGAATGTAGATGTGTGTGCTCTTTTATAGTCTTCTTTAATGGACAAAAAATCATCTCCCTTAAAAATATGCAGCACCCTCTTCTTTCTTTCTAACAAATTCGAGTTTTTTTCTAAAAAACAAAGAAAATGAAAAAAAATAATAATTTCAATAATAATTCTCTCTCCTTTTCACAAGAGGAACCTCTCTTATTTAAATAAAAAGTCTTCGAATAATCCCTTTAACAAGAGGAACCCTTTTTAATTAAAATATTTTAAACAAACTTAAAAGAAATTTGAACATTTCTCTGTTACAAGTTTTGAAGCTTCAGGTTCATAATAAAACAATCATGATTAAATAATATGAACTTTTTAAAAATGCGTGGAGTCTCTTCGACCTTAATAATTCTTCAAACGTCTTCATTTATTTATTTTTCTTTGTTAATTCCTTTTCCATTTGCGCACCTCCTAACTGCCTTCTCTACGTAATCTTGCGCCCTTTTGGACTTGACAAGGTGCGTCAATCCAAATTTTTAAAGTATTTCATAAGTTTTCCACCAATTTGTGCATTTTATTCTCGATTTCCATGCGAGAGTGACACACTGGGCTCTCTTTACAGGTGTGCAATTGATGCACTTCCTCTTCTTCATAGGTGCATAATTCAAGTTTCTTTCACACTTCCTCCTCAGCCCCTCATGACCCTTGCTTCTTTTTTGCGAGCGCAAAAAAAAATTCAAACATTTCTCTCTTGATGCAGGAGCATGCGGCTTAAAAGACAAAAGGCTTCGTATTATTCCAAAAATCCAAAAAAAGTTACAAGCAAAGGAGTGGGGTCCTTTAGCTGTCAATTTTCAAATCTTTCTATATAGGATTTAGACTAGAATCTAGGATATAGATTATCATGTAATAAATTCAAGTAGTTAGATGTAGTGGAGATTCTCAAGGAGAATATCATGCATATTAGATAGGATTAGTTAGTTCGGTCCTTTCATTTAGGACCTGGTTGTTAATTGAAACAGTACTTATGTTAGTTCTAAATCATCATAAGGGGATTTTGACTGATTTGGTTTGTTTTGCCATATATAATATTTAGTTGCATAAAATATCTCTCTATGTCTTTCTGTGTAGATATGGTCAATCTCGGAGGTGTTACATCCCTTTGTAATATCTCTGTGGTTTGTTGAATTTCCTATTAAATTCTAAGACTTTCAAGTATTGTGTGATCGAGTTTAATCTCTTTCCGCGTGTATTATCAACTGCGGGGTTTGAAGTTATACAGGTTCCTTGATCGGGCTTGAAGCGATGCACTCATCCTTAGTTGTTGATCTTAATATCAACACCTTATGATCAACCCACAGTGGGGGTTAGCCTAGTGTTAACTTGTGGTTTATTAGAAGTTTCGCAAGTTGGAGGATCTAGTGACCATCGTTATCCGATGGATATATGGCTAAAGAAATGGGCAGATGTTAACTCATCAAATGAACCCAACATCGATTATATTATAGTCTATAAACCCGATCGGATCCATCCTAAGAAGTTAAGCACGTGGGAAAAGCTGGACTCGAACTTCTATAGGCCGAGTGTTTATAAACCTCAACGGGCCCGTGAGGCTAGTTAAAGGTCGCGCAGATTGTCGAGCGATGACACGATGACCGTTGGATCACTAAGGTTGTCGACCATTCGATCAATCTCGCATCACTTTAGACATAAGTAAGTAAAACTTACCTAATAGTCTTGTGATTGTGATTTTGTGATGTTTTAATAGATTTATAAGACTCACGCTGTTAGGGAAATTTTAAGCGGTTCCGCTAGGTTAGTGGAATAGATAACTTTAGAGATAGATGAGTGATACTCCACGGGAAATCGAAGAAGGGGTCCAACCTGAATTAGAAGAGATTGTTTTGGGTTTTGAGCGTTTGTCTATAACGCCTGCACCTCGGCCACCATTTGTGGTATCAGAGCAGCTTAAAGACACTAAACAGAATCTCAGGGTTCAGAGAAAAAAATCCACTATGGCTTTTAGAGTTGGAAGAGGACGTGGTAGAAGAGGAAGACCTATTGCAAATGTTGAATTGATGGAATCTATGCAATAGATGCATGCTAGATTAGAAGCAATGGAAACAGGGAGAGATGTAGATGCTGGAGATGTCAGTGATCCTGAAGTGGAGGCTGCAGAAGAGGAGCAACCTATAGAAGTTACTCCTGAGATGAGATTCTTTCATTCAGTGTTGAGATCCACATCTAGACCCAAAACTAAAGATTCAATTTATGTAGGAGGATTAAAACCTGAGGAGCTGATAGAGTGGATTAATGACATGGACAAATTCTTCAATTATGAAGAAACATAGGATGAAAAGAAGGTAAAATTTGTTGTCACAAAGTTGAAAGGATATGTAGCACTTTGGTGGGATGGAGTGCAGGCAGAAAGAAGAAGACTTGGCAAACAACCAATTAAGAATTGGAACAAAATGGTGGAAAAACTGAAAATTAAGTTTCTTCCAAGTGACTATCAGTAAACATTATTTAGACAGATGCAGAATCTTAGACAGAGGTCTATGATAGTAAAGGAATACACAGAGGAATTCTACAAAGTGAGTATAAGAGCAGGACAAGTCCAAGATACAGATGAGAAAGTTGCTAGATATGTGAATGGTCTTAGAATGGAAATTCAAGATGAGATAAGTGTACTGTCTCCTAAAACAGTGGAAGAGGCTTATCAGATGGTACTAAAAGTTGAAGAAAAACTCTTGAGTAAGCAATCTGCCAGAAATATACATACTTTCCAAGTAAGGGGAAGACAAGGTGGTAGAGGAAGATCTACAACACCTAGAGATGGAGCTAGCAACAGCTCAAGTCAACATACACCCACAGGAGGTGATGCAAGTGGCAGAGGGAGTTTTTCTAGAGGAAGAGGAGGCAGAGGCATAGGAAGAGAAGTTAGATGTTACAGATGTAACAAGTTGGGACACCGAGCTTATGAGTGCCTAGAAAATACATGAACACCTCATAGAAATGCAATTGTTACACAGACTGAAGAGGAAGCAGCAACAATGACAGAAAAATAAAATGTACCAGAGAGGAGAATCTTTGGTAGTTAACAAAGTATTGCTAAAGCCAAAAAAGGAAGTTGTTAAACCAACACAAAGGAAGACCTTGTTCAGGACTGTGTGCAAGGTTCAAGGGAAATGCTATCAGACGATAATTGATAGTGGCAGCACTGATAATTTGGTCTCTACAAAAGTGGTGGAGAAATTGAAATTGAAAACAAAGAAACATCCAACACCTTAAAAGGTAGCATGGTTACAAAAGGGACATCAGTTGTTAGTAAATGAACAATGTGAAGTGGACTTGCAGTTGGGCAAGCATAAAGATAAAATTTTGTGTGATCTGATGCCTATGGATGTGTGTCATATATTGTTGGGTAGACCATGGCAGTATAACAGAGGAGATATGCATGATGGAAAGAAGAACACCTACAAATTCAGAAAAGATGGTGCCAATCATACATCTCTGCCAATAGAGGAAGAAGATACATTGAAGAAACCTGAAGCAAAGACCCTTTTGCTAGGTGGAAAGGAGTACTTACAGCAAATGGAGGAAGATGTGGTAAGTTTTGCATTGTTTTGTAAACCCAAGGTAATAATTACTTCCACAAAAGTTTCTTATTTAACAATTGAGATTCAAGAGATGCTAGACAATTATTTTGATATCATTGTAGATGACTTGCTTAATGAGTTACCACCCACTAGAAAAATCAGTCATCATATAGATTTGATTCCAGGAGAAAATCTACCAAATAAAGAAGCTTACAGGATGACTCCCACAGAGAATGAAGAAGTCAGAAAATAGGTGTAGGAACTGTTAGATAAAGGACTGATGAGAGAGAGTTTGAGTCCTTGTGCAATGCCAACAGTGTTCAGACCAAAGAAAGATGGAGGCTGGAGAATGTGCATTGATCCAAGAGAAATCAATAAAATAACCATCAGGTACATATTTCCTTTACCTAGAATTGAATATTTGATGGATTGTCTGAGTGGAGCAAGATATTTTACAAAAGATAGATTTAAAGAGTGGGTATCATCAAATAAGGATTAGAGAAGGAGATGAATGGAAAACTGCTTTTAAAACAAATGAAGGGTTGTATGAATGGATGGTAATGCCTTTTGGGTTTTCAAATGCACCTAGTACATTAATGAGACTTATGAATGAAGTTTTGAAGGAATTTATTGGTAAATTTGTAATAGTATATCTGGACGATATATTAGTTTATAGTAGGTCTAAGGAGGAACACATGAGACATCTGAATTATCTCTTGCAAAGGTCATAGCAAGAGAAGTTACTGATAAACTTAAGGAAGAATTGGTGTATTTGGGTTTTGTTGTTTTTGCTGATGGATTAAAGATGGATCCAAAGAAGATCAAGGAAATCACAGAGTGGCCTTCGCCAAAAAGTGTTTTTGAGGTAAGAAGTGTTCATGTTCTTGCTAGTTTTTATATAAAATTCATAAGGAATTTTAGTAAGATCAATGCTTCTATTATCGACACTATAAAGAAATATAGATAGCCATTTAAGTGGATTGCTGAAGAAGAAAGGAAATTTCAGTTGTTGAAAAGAAAGTTCACTGAAAAACCTATTTTGATTTTGCTTGATTTTAATAAACCTTTCCAAGTAAAATGTGATGCCAGTGGAGAAACCATTGGAGGTGTTTTAAGCTAGGAGGACAGACTTGTAGCTTATTTAAGTGAGAAACTGAACGAATCAAAGAAGAAGTATTCTTCTTATGATAAAGATTTTTATGCAATTGTGGAGTCATTGAAGAAGTGGAGACATTACCTGATGCCTAAAGAGTTTATAATTTATTCAGACAACCATGCATTGCAATACATTATGCAACAGCAAAAGCTTAACTAGAAACATGCCAAATGGGTAGAGTATCTTCAAGGTTTTAATTTTGTCTTGAAGCATATAAATGGCCAATCAAATAAAGTAGCAGATGCCTTAAGTAGAAGAAACATACTACTTCAAGAAAGTCAAATTCAAGTGTTGGGTTTTGATTTTATTAAGGAACTGTATGAAAATGACTTAGATTTTAAAGAGGCATTTGAAGCTTGTAAAAATCCTGTTTTGTTAGACAGAAGTAAGTGGCTTGATTATTCCTTGCAAGATGGGTTTTTGTTTAGAAGAAATCAGCTGTGCATACCAAATTGTCCTATGAGAGAAAATTTAATCAAGGAGAAACATAGTGGTGGACTTGCAGGACATTTTGGTGCAGATAAGACTTATGAGCAGTTCAACAGTTTTAATTTATGGCCGAAGATGAGGACTGAAGTGGAAAAGTATGTAAAGAATTGTAAAGTTTGTCAGTATGCAAAAGGAAGAAGCAAAAACACAGGGTTGTATGTTCCATTACCTATTCCAGATAGACCTTGGGATATGGTAAGCATGGATTTTGTTTTGGGCTTGCCAAAGACTCAAAGAGGAAATGATTCAATTTATGTTGTAGTTGACAGATTTTCAAAAATGGCACATTTTATTCCATGTTATAAAACCAATGATGCTACTCACATTTCTAATCTGTTTTTTAAAGAGATTGTAAGATTACATGGGTTACCTAAGAGTATTGTTTCAGATAGAGACTCCAAATTTGTTGGACATTTTTGGAGGACATTGTGGAAGAAGCTTGGAACTAAACTGAGTTTCAGTTCTGCTTATCATCCTCAGACGGATGGACAGACTGAAGTTGTAAACAGAAGCTTGGGTAATCTTCTGAGAAGTCTTACAGGTGAACATCCAAAACAATGGGATCAAGTATTGGCACAGGCTGAATATGCATATAATGACTCTCCTAACAGGAGTACAGGGCAGAGTCCATTCCACATAGTTTATGGAATGCATCCAAGGAGAGTGTTTGAATTAAGAGATCTAGGAAAAGCTGAGATGAGAAGTCCTGGAGGGGAATATTTTGCTTTAGAAATGCAAGCAATACATGAACAGGTAAAACAACAGTTACAGGACAACAACATTAAGTACGAAAGCAGAGCAGACTTGAGAAGGAGAGAAGTTAACTTTGAAATTGGATATTTGGTTTTATCACACTTGAGGAAGGAAATATTTCCTAAAAGAGAGTATAACAAGTTAAAGTTCAAGAAAATTGGACCATGTGGAGTATTGAGGAAATTTTCTGCAAATGCATATGAAATTGAATTACCCTCTGATATTGGAATATCTCCAATTTTCAATGTTGTTGATTTGTACAGGTATGAAAGTGAAAATGCAGATGACATGGCAGAAAACCAAGAGAAACAAGAAGTTGATTGGGTAAAATAGTTACCTATTGCAAAGGAATTGCAGCTAGAGAGGATTTTGGACAAGAAATTATTGAAGAAGACAAGGGGATAGGAGTATTCTCAGTATTTGGTTAAGTGGAAAGTTCAGCCAATTGCAGAAGCTACCTGGGTAACAGATGCTACACTATAGAAATTGGACAGTTCTATAGAAGAGCTCATGGACAGGAGCCCATGAAGAATTTTGTCCTTAGGAGTCTGATGCATGAGAATGAGGCTTAAAATACAAAAGGCTTCGTATTATTCCAAAAATCCAAAAGAAGTTACAAGCAAAGTAGTGGGGTCCTTTAGCTGTCAATTTTCAAAGCTTTCTAGATAGGATTTAGACTAGAATCTAGGATATGTATTATCATGTAATAAATTCAAGTAGTTGGATGTAGTGGAGATTCTCAAGGAGAATATCATGCAGATTAGATAGGATTAGTTAGTTCAGTCCTTTAATTTAGGACCTAGTTGTTAATTGAAACAATACTTATGTAAGTTTTGAATCATAATAAGGGGATTTTGACTGATTTAGCTTGTTTTGCCATATATAAGATTTAGTTGTAGAAAATATCTCTCTGTGTCTTTCTGTGTAGATTTGGTCAATCCTGGAGGTGTTGCATCCCTCTGTAATATCACTACATTTTGTTGAATTTCCTGTTTAATTCTAAAAGTTTTGAGTATTGTGTGATCGGTTTTAATCTCTTTTCATGTGTATTATCAACTGCGGGGTTTGAAGGTATACAGGTTCCTTGATCGGGCTTGAAGGGCCATATTCATCCTTAGCCATTGATCTTAATTTCAACGCCTTACGATCAGTCCACAGTGGGGGTTAGCCTGGTGTTAACTCATGGTTTATTAGAAGTTCCGCAAGCTGGAGGATCCAGTGGCCATTGTTATCCGACGAATGTCGTGCTAAACAAATGGGTGGATGTTAACTCATGAACCGGAATCAAGATCGATTATATTACAGTCTATAAACCCCATCGGATCCGTCCTAAGGAATTAAGCACATGGGAAAAGCCAGACCCAAACTTCTATAGGCTGAGTGTTTATAAACCTCATCGAGTCTGTGAGGCCGGTTAAAGGTCGCACAGATTGTTGAGCAACGACACAGTGACTGTTGGATCACTAAGGTTGTCGACCATTCGATCAATCTCACATTGCTTTAGACATAAGTAAGTAAACCTTACCTAATAGTCTTGCGATTACGATTTTACGATGTTTTAATAGATTTATAAGGCTCATGCTATTGGGGAAATTTTAAGTGATTCCGCTAGGTTAGTGGAATAGATAACTTTAGAGATAGATGAGTGATACTCCATGGGAAATTGAAGAAGGGGTCCAGCCTGAATTAGAAGAGATTGTTTCTAGTTTTGAACCGTTGTTTATAATGCCTGTACCCCGACCACCATCTCTCTAGAGTCTTATACAACCTAGTGCTCTAATATCATGACAAAGAATGGGGATGTAATTCCCTCCTCACACATTTACCCAAGTTAACTAGTCCTCTGGGGTAAACATGTGATGAGAGGCTACTATAATCTGATTCAACTCCCCATGTACAATTAAAGAAGTGGAATCGACACAAGAAAACCCTACTGAACTTCCTCAGGAACTAAAACACCCCTCCCAGTGCCCAAGCCCTAAGTCAAATTTCCTTTTCACTAAAAAAAACCCCAGTCACTACCATGACATGGGCACGCATGTGACTAGGACCCTCCAGTAACTTCCATGTTGCCTACAAGGTTGAGATTGCAGTCTTTTTTAGCCAATTATGTGATAGAGATTGCAAGATTTAAGCCACTTTTTCAGGGATAGTCTCTAAACCACTGCACATAACTTGATGAGACTTTACAAGATAATAAAAATCACCAAGACAAAGCCTTTAACAAAAAAATTGATCAAGGACTTGATCTAACCAAGCCTCACCATCATAGATATTTCATTGAACACATCATGAACAAGTAATCTACATGTCATAATAACGTATCTGAGGATAGAAATCTCATTCTTATCTCAGAATCACTAAGAAGCATTGATGCCTTACACATTAGCTATATTATCATATATTAGGTCATATATTCATTTTTCATTCATTTACAAATCAAAACATGATGAGAGCCATACATCATCACTGTCATAGATCATACTCATAACCAACATATAACCAACAAAAATGATAAGGATACAAAAACGATAGAATCCACATATAAAACAATACATTTACACATGAAATACCAAGGACAAGGAACTCTTATTAATTAATGAAAAAGACAACAAAGTTTGGGATTTCCATGAACCCGGCCATAGATTGGATGAACCAAAACTTTATTTTAGCCAATCAACCCTGTTCTGTATTCCAAGCATGAATGTGGGACTCAAACCAAAAAAATCAACGAGGGCTTCATGATGTTAAACCACCTCACCCTCATTAATAGAACGAGGCTTTACCACAATCGTCATTGGATCACTAAGCCAAAACAAACATAGATGCCACTAGATTTCTCCACCTATACCGTTAGGAATTTTCTTGTCTCCTAGTCTCTAGGCTTTACCTTATATCCCTCCATTCTCTGCTCAAGGACTCCTAGGCCTAATTAAGAAACCAGTCTCTGGGATTTACCGCAATCCACACCAGAACAATAGGCCTTAACCGAGACTCCACCCTCCAGGATTTACCATATATCCCATTCCCAGACTCCTAGGCTTGATGGAGAGCACCCACCTCTAGGCTTTACCATATATCCTGCCATTCATCAGTCGAGGATTCCTAGGCCCACTGACGTAACACAAAATTTGGCTTTACCGCAACCCATAGTTTGATTCAAGGGTCACTAGGTCGTGTGTTCTTTAATTCAAATATCTACCTCACTCAACTTTGAATCCATCTGGAAATTCATCTCAACCAAAACATGATTACCCCATCACACCATGGTTATCCGGAAATGGCAAGGAAAGGTTAACGAACACCGTCACACCTAGAAAAACACATTCCCATGACAACAAGTGAACCAAGAGCACACATGCATAACTATGCATGCTAAATCTAGCAACAAAATCACACATGAAAACCGATACCTGCAAATAGTCCTGCTATAGATTCTTGATCCTACTCTTCCTTGCTTGATCTTTGCTTACCTTTTCCTTCTTTCCTCTTCTTGATCTAATGTTAGAGTGCTACAAGAAAACTCTAAGTATCCAAGAGTGTGTGAGAGAGATAATAAAGAGAGAGCTCCAAAACTGACATCACAAAAGTCTGAGCAAAAGCCACCAACTGATCCTCATAAGCCTTTTTATCATTGATGTCTCTACTTTCTTCATTTTCCTCCTCAGATGAAACTTGTGACCTTTCACCTTCCTTTCCTCCTAATTTCCATTATTTTGATAAAAAATTTACCAAAATTGCCATTTTACCTTTCCAAGCCTTTTCCATTACCTTTTCTATCTTCCTTTAGCCATACTAAATCGAAATGAACACCCCTCTAGGATGTTTTTCCACCATTCAGCTTGGAGTATGTGTCCCATGACATTGGAATTATACTTTTTACATGGATTTTTAACCAGGGTTATTACAGAACTCTCCCCCTTGGGGGAACACCGTCCTCGGCGTTCAATGACACCTACAACCATGAAGGCAACTCACAACAAAACATGCTACCCATGGAGCTTTATAACATAACCCATTGTGGGATTTACAATGACATCCTATTGAAAACATCACAACCATACCATTTACTGGAGCTTTATATAACAACTCATTACGGTATTTACAATAACAACCACATATACTCTTATACACATTTTCTTCAACCAACAAATAATAATATTGTGTATGGAGCTTTATAAATCAATCCTGATTCAATATTTACAATAATATACACATATGCACATTTGTTCAACCAACAAATCAAAGGATACGATGCCTTTATCTGCAACAAGATAATCCAAAGGATCACACCTCCACCCTCACAATCTATACTAGGATTCACCTCCTTCCCAGGAAGTCCAAAATTCACTACAAAAGTGAAGTCTGCATCCAATGTCTAAAGCTACAATCCTTGCGCCACTTTCCTTCTCAGTGAATAGTTATCTACTCATTGTTCCAAGGCACACTCCCAATGTGCATCTAATTCCATCTGGAATTGCTAGTGAACAAAACAAATGCATTCCTTGACCTTCCCTTCTTTGCTCCAGAGTCCCTCGGGAAACCCAATCACCCTCTTCGCTGTAGTCACACACCTTCCAAGTTCCGCTCGCACCCCAATCTTTGGCAGTCCATTACTTGCGAAGTTATCCTCGCATCGAAAGGTCCAAAAACCAAGGCATATCCTTGCCTTGAAAACCATCATACTTGTCATAGCATGCTCATGGAAATCATTGGACATCATTGGGTACAAGTGTCCCATAATGGCCCTTCTCCTGAAGCACTTTACCAACATACTACTGCCTACTCCAATTCCTTTCATTGATGCTGGTAATTCTTGCAATCAATATCAACCACCCAAGTTGGGCATTTCCATGTTTTCCTGTACTAAGAACATAATTTCCATTAGACTGAAAACGATTTGAAATAAACTCAAATCATACCTCCTCAGTAGCTCGTCAATAAGGTACGCTTGCAATCATGCTTACTTCCTGTCACAACAAGTAAAAATAGCTCTTGACCAAATAATCATGTATAAACATGTCACATCCAGTTAGCTCAAAACTCAACCATCATAATCAAAATCATAAATCACATGTAATCATCATAAACTATAATCATAGATCACATGTATAATAAAACTGAAATAAAATACTAATACTTATCCTTTAATCAATGCTTAGCTTCTACCTTTATCCGTTGTCCTTTTTGTACATGCACTAGATCAGTTGCCATACCCAACAACACCCAGTGCCTTTTTTTTTCCTCAATCACGTACACATACACAATGTACATCAAAATACATACACCTACACTTTGTGTAAAACAAAACACATACATCTATACCCAATTTACAACACCAAAGAATACACGTACCTAGACCTAGCATATAAGACAATTAATACATGTACCGCACAGGGTACAACACAACGAATACACACGTCACACTACCAGAACTACACAATGCACATACATAGCCTGCAAAAGATCATGTATGACATGAACGCAATACCACATGTACACTTATACCATATGTACAACATGTACAGAGTACCACTTGTACACAGCACAACCTGCACAACATCACATGTATACGGCACCACCTACAAAACGTGTACACAACACCACATGTACACTGCATCACTTGTACAATGTGTACAAAATACCACATGTACACAACACCACCTTCACATATAACCACATGTACAACATGCGCACAACACCACATGTACAATCATGCACATAATACCATACGTACATAACACAACATGTACAATATGCACACAACACCATATGTACATAGAACTACATATACAACATGTACATAGCACCATATGTACACAACACCACATATCCAACATGTTCACAACACCATATCCACACAACACCGCATATTCATCATGTGCACAATACAATATGTACACAGTGCCGCATGTCCAACATGTACATAGCACCATCTATACCCAACAATGTTTTGTCACTTACTTCAAAATTGTTCGAATGGTGCCAAATGATGTCAAAAGAGTGCAAAAGGGTGAAAAGGGGAAGAAATCTCAGAGGTCAAAATTCTGAAGATGAGGCCACAAGCCAAAAAGGCTATGTTTCAAATCTGAGGAAGCCAAGTTGTACAGAGAAGTGCTAAAGTTTGGGAGAAAATGATATCGAAACCCGATATCAGAGGGATGGGAACAGAAACATATTAGATTAAGGAATATCAGAGGGAAATTATTTGAAGGGTTGAAGTCCTCATAACTTCAATTCAAATCCTTTTCCAAAAGACCCGATGAAGAGGAGCTTTAAAATCTAGTGTTACTTGGTCACAAGGACTTCAAAAGACCAAGCGCGTAGGGCTAGGGACCGAGCTTGGAGAGCATAGAACCCATCAGAGGTGGAGGTTATTGTAATTCCCTTTTAATTCTTATTTGAACAAGTTCCGATGAAGATGGGATTCTAATAGAGGTCAGCACTTGGTCACAAGAGATCCAGAGGACTTGGAGCCAAGGGAATATTTAACACCTAATAATGAGGAGCTCATCGAAGATGGAGAATATTGTAACTTCCATGTAAATCCAAAATTGAAAATTTCCAATGTGAGGGGGATTTTGAGGCGGCTGGCATTTGGTGACAAACTTTTCAAAGGACCAAGGGGTGTGAAACAAGGAGATACCTCAGAGCATTCGCCAGCGGGACATCAAAGTTTCATAAATCCTATAAAAATTCCCCTGTTGAAAGTGCCAAAATCTTGGAGGAAAGAGAAATGTAAAGGAAACCTTAAAAAATCCAAATACCTCATGGACCTTTCTATGTCCTCCACAAAAGACATGTGGCAGAAATTAGTTGATCTCGATGAGATAACGAGGAAGATGATGTCATTTCAACATGGCAGCATGAAGGAGTGGCAATCATTTTCATCATTTTTGAGGGTTTAATGGGCAATATATGGATGACTTGTGTCACCACTAAGGGAGCTCCACGTGGAGAGGATGGTGTCTGCATGATGTTATTTCAGAGGTCTGTATTTCAGAGAATGGTGGCCATTGTAACTCTATTTCAAATAGAATTTGAATAAATTCCACTGAGAGAGGCTTCCAATGTATATTTTCCATGGGTCTCATGGGAAATCAAAATACCAAGGGTAAATCATGAATTATACAAGGAGATAAACCCTGATAGGAGCCCGAAGCCTTATGTACCCAAGCACCAAGATTTTCGTCACTACACCCATCCTATGGGATACACGGGGAGAGCGTTAAACATAAGTTGGAAGGCATCTGAAGTTTACGAGTTTCGTAATGATTATTTTAAAATTTTACAATGGAGAAAATCTACGATATTGGAGGTCCTTAGCACTAGGCTTCTAGTGATGGCACCCAGTCCTGTAGCGGAATAATGATGGGAGGACCAATGGAAAAGGAGCCTGGTGGCATCGAGACTTTACAATTTTGGAACGATAATTCAGATGGAGATTTGATGGGAGAAGTATATGATACCTTATCCCCTGCAATTTCATCTTTTTATCACAGGTAGAGGTCCCATGGTTGAAGGGAAATAAGGAGTTGAAAAAGAGGAGGGCTAAGGACATGTGAATCATGTGTTTTCATAATGTCATTTTGAATGGAGTTCCAATGAGTTGTAGCTCCGAAGTGGGATTATCGTAATGTTACAAGACGTATCGGGCTCTGATAGTGTAATGCAGAAGTGTGAAAACATGGATGAGTCGGCAGCCATGATTACAAAAAACCACTAAGGCCACCACAGTCAATCATCGTTAGCTCCAAATGTGGGGAATTCAAATAGTTAAGGGGTAAATTGAAAGGCAAACCAACTGGTAATTGAGGAGGAACATCATGGCAGAGATGTGGTCTGATCAGAGGAAATCAAAGGAATGGCATGGAGATACTTTTCTTAACCATCATTCAAGTTTTCTTATTTATGTTATTCTATAATCTTTACATTTTAAATAAAGGAATTGAATTTGTTGCAATGATTTGGGTAGTAGAACCTTCGCATGTCGAGATAGCTAGTCAATTAGACAGTTGGAGCTCAGTTGAGATATTTTGTAACTATCTTTCAAGCTTCCCATCTCCTTATAAAAAGAGGGAAGAAACACTTTATGGTCCCCGAATGCTGCATTCTAGAGGTAGGATTTTTTTTTTTGTAAATATTGAGTTTTGATTGCAAAGACGCGATTCCAATTTCATTCAATTTACCTGTTCATGAAGTTCTCAGGCTTATACAATTGTTAAATGTGATGCAATGGTGATTTGGTCTCCATATTCAAATATCAGTGAAGCATATTTGTTGATTCCAATTAGAGAAATGTGCAAATTTTGTAATGAAGTTGTTGGTTTCACTCTCACTCATCCTTATATATACGCTGTTAAGTAGTAAAGTACCTATGTTAATAATAGATTTACTTGTGTTATTTTATAGCCTACAGTACCTTTGTAAACAAATAACTTCTAATTTTTGTTTGGAGACAAATGTGTCCATGAGGCATAGAGCTTGAGACCTTCATTCACACTCCACTTTTGCCACATTTTGACTTCCTTACTCTTCCATATTTCTGTTGGAGTTTCTTGCTTAGGATTCTATATATTTAGTCATCCCTCTGCATTGATTTCCTTCCTTTCTCACCTCTTCTTCATTTACACTAAAAAAACAATATTAAACTCCATATTGTTGTGTTTCAGCCACTAAGACATTCCTCTTTCAGATAAGCCATATTTACCCATGTCTATTTAGAGATATGTGTTTGCTTGAGTCTACCTTGGTGAAAGGCTTTTCATCCAATGTTTGAATTATCCTATTTCAAATTATGTGACATATGGAGCGCAGTAGAAAGTTGTTAGGTCCCTATAATAATAGTGATTCCCCCATTACTATTGTCATTGTAGCCCTTGTTGTTGTTGTTGTGCCACTATTGTCCCCATATTATTATTATTGTGCCCAATAGAGGCCCATTATTTTTATTTTTGTGCCCTTATACTATTATTGTTAAGTCGGCTTTGGTCATATTGTGACCCCTTAGACTCTTATATATAGAAAGGAGGTATTGTCATTTGTGTCATCGAAGAATTGTTCATTTGTGTAATGTAAAGGAGGTTTCTCCCTTGAAGAGGCTGATTTTGAAGGCATTTATGTATCTTTTCTTCTATTTTGTCAGTTGGTTGCATAGCATTTGGTATCAGAGCTTTGGATACTAGGGCTTCGCTGCTCCAAACAGGTCATCATGGAATTTTTGCTATAACTTGTTTTTTGTAACATTTCATAAGCTAAAAAGAAACCCATTTGAGAAGACATCTCTCTGAACATCAGGTCCAAACTTTAGACATTTTCTCACTATAGTTTTGGATACATGATCCAAGGAAGTTAGGGGTTTTTCAGGATCCCAAATTATATCTCAAACGGGTGACCTGAGGAATATCGTCATAACTTTGTTTCTGAGGATCAGATTGAAATTTCATAAGAAGCTATAGAAAGAGGACAACTTGTATTTTTCCGTGTATTGGTTTGAGGTACTAAGGTCAAGAAAGTGACACACGGCACTTCATACAAGTTCGTTCTCCTGAACTGTTCTATAATTAGGTCATCGTGGGAGATTTGGTATAACGCTTCCTTGGGGAATCCAATATTGATCGGACTTGTGGGGTTAGAAAGAGGACTCAACGGGCTACCACAGCAAGAAATTTCAGACCTTGGTGATCGAAAATTACATAGTTACAACATATTCAATATCAAGCTCCTACAAAGTGAAAAAAATGTGTGTAGTTTTTTTTAAATTTTTGCATAAGTTTGGTTTGAAAAATTAGTTTGAAGGAATTCAAAGGGCATAGTGAAGAATTATTATCTTTAATTGATGCCCTGAAGAAATAAAATGGAAACACCTTGTAATCAACTTGAAATCTCTAGTATGACTCATTAAGAAGAGAAAGAAATGCAACATGATATATCAAAATTATGAGACCAAGTGCAACAAAATCACTCTCACAAAAAGTAACAAAAGCTAAGGTGGATGGTTTAAAAAAATATGTAGAAGCTAAGATGTATGGCATGGAAGCTAAGATGGATGGTTTAAAGAAAGGCGTAGAAGCTAAGATGAATGATGTGGAAGCTAAGATGAATGACGTGGAAGCTAAGATGGATGGCGTGGAAGCTAAGATGGATGGTTTAAAGAAAGGCGTGGAATCTAAGATGGAAGATTTGAAGACAGATTTGAAGTTTCTACAAGAAATTCTTACTAATGGCAAAAGGGTAGTAAAGGAAACTCATTATGAGAACACAATAAATGTTAATCATGATTTCATAGACTCTAACATTGGATCAAATTCCCACCATGTTCCAAAGATTGATATGAGCAATTTTGATGGAAAGGATCACGTAACATGGATACTACAGATAGAGTAATATTTTGATCTCCATAATGTGCAAAAGACACAAAAGGTACGCATTGCAACTATATATTTGAAACCAAATCAGTTTGTATGGTATCGATGGCTTTGCTCTCGTAAACAAATTGTCACTTGGGCAATTTTTATGGATGAAATGATAGCACATTATGAGGATACAAAAAGCAACGCTTTTTTTAGTGAATTGATAAATCTCAAACAAAAGGGTTCAATGATAGAGCACATTGAGGACTTCCAAAATTTGAATATAAGGGTAAAAGATATTCCAGAGGAGCATAGGATTGATGTGTTCATAAGGACTTTGAAGGATAACATCCAACATGAGGTTCGCTTTTGTGAACCTAATTCATTGGAGAAGGCATTTAGGTTGGCAAGAAAAATGGAAAGAAAAATTATGCCAATAATGAAGCCTATTGCTAACAATTATAAAGATGGAAGTGTTGTTGCCCTTAGCCTTCCCCAACCTACAAGGTTTAGACCACAAAAATTGGAAGAAAAAAGAGCAAAAGGGCTTTGTTATAGTTGTGATAGCAAATACACTAAATGTCATATGTGTGCTTAGAAGAAATTATTTTACATAGATTGTGAAGAGGAGGAAGAAAAGGAACAAGAAATGCCAAAACAAGAGGATATACACCAGGAACAAACCTTAGAGAAATAATAAATGAATCTGACCATATCTTGTAATGCATTGGCTGGAATTACCACTCCTCAAACTATCAAGATAGAAGGGCATATCAAGAAGAAAAGGGTAATAGTGTTGATTGATTCGGGCGGTACCCATAATTTTATTCATTGTAAGATAGCCAAGGAATTGAATTGCTTCCTATATCCAACACCGAAGTGTCAAGTGATGGTTGCAAGTGGAGGAACCATAAATTGCTCTGGAAAGTGCCATAATATCAAGCTATCCATGGGAGAATATGTATTGAATAGTCCAATGCTTTCCATTCTAATGGGTGGTGCTGATGTTGTACTTGGAGTCCAATGGCTACAATCCTTGCATACAATAGCTTTTAATTTTCAAGAACTTTTCATGAAATTTTCTTCAGAAGGAAATGAAGTTAAATTAAGGGGTATCACAAGGAAACCAGGAAAGATAATCAGCTCTAATGGAATGACAAAGCTTCTAAAGGAAGAACAACGAGGCATAATTGCACAATTATGTTCACTAAAGGTTCCCACATCGAAATCATCTATTTCTCCATATCTCCAAAAAGTCGTAGAGAATCATTCCAAGGTATTTGAGACTCCCAAAGGCCTCCCACCTATTCCTGATCATGATCATGCTATTCATTTGATTCCAAGAAGTTTTCCTCCAAACATCAAGCCTTACAGATATCCCTATGCCCAAAAGAGTGAAATTGAATGTATGGTTGTAGAAATGCTAGAGGCTGGTATAATTCAACCTAGTCAAAGTTCTTTCTTTGCTCTAGTAGTATTGGTTCACAAGAAGGATGGATCATGGCGCATGTGTCAAGATTATAGGGAGCTCAACAAGCTCACTATTAAAGATAAATTTCCCATTCCTGTCATTGATGAATTATAGGATGAATTGCATGGATCAATTTACTTCACCAAGTTGGATCTTCATTCAAGATATCATCAAATCAAAATGAACACTAAAGGCATTCTGAAAACAACATTTAGAAATCATGAGGGTCATTATGAATTTTTGGTCATGCCTTTTGGCCTTACCAATGCACCTTCTACATTTCAAGGTTTGATGAATTCCATTTTCAAACCCTTCCTCAGAAAATTTGTGTTGACCGGGTGCTAAAACTATTGGAGGAGAAACAATTATATGCAAAAAGCTCCAAATGTTTCTTCGGAGTACAAGAGGTGGAATATCTAGGTCATATTGTATCTCATGAAGGTGCTAAGGTAGACCCTAGCAAAAATAAAACCATTAAGGAATGGGAAATCCCTGCATACATAAAGAATCTACGAGGACTTCTCGGGTTGCAAGGTATTATCGTAAGTTTATTAAGAATTATGGGAGAATAACAACACCTCTAACAACATTATTGAAGAAAGATGCATTTTCATGGACTCTAGAAGCAACGAAGGCTTTTGAACATCTTAAAGAGGCAATGTGCCAAGCACCGATCTTAGCTACATTGGACTTCACAAAAACCTTTATGGTGGAATGTGATGCATTAGGAAATGGAATTGGTGTTGTTTTAATGCAAGAAGAAAGACCCATTTCTTTCGAAATTTGTCCAATCAAAGGAAAATATTTACACAAAGCTATTTATCAGAAGGAAATATTGGAAATACTACATGCACTTAAGAAATGGTGACCCTACCTAATGGGAGGACACTTCAAGGTAAAAATGGATCATGATAGTCTAAAATACTTTTTCCAACAAAGATTATCTTCAGAAGAGCGGAAAAAATCGGTCACAAAGATGTTGGGTTATGACTTTGAAATCATCTACGAAAAAGGGAAGCAAAATGTTGTGGCAGATGCACTCTCAAGAAAGGATGAGGATGTGGAAGCATTTATTTGTGCCATTTCTATTATCCAACAATATTGAATGAACAAAGCAAGGGATGAATGGAAGAATGATGAAGAAGTGTCGGCACTCATTCAAAAGATACAACAAGATCCCAGTACATATGATACATTTAGATGGAAAAATGATTCGTTATGGTACAAATATCGGTTATATCTATGTAAGAATTCCAAACTCAAACAAAATATTCTTAGGTAATTGCAGACCTCTCCCTTAGGAGGGCACTCAGGACTTCTAAAAAATTACCACGCAGTTAAGAAGGAATTTTTTTGGGACGGCCTTAAATTAGATATTCAAAAGATTGTGGAGGAATTTTTGGTTTTCCAACAAAATAAATTTGAAACAATTAAGACCCCAGGTCTATTAAACTTTTATCCATTCGAAGACAACGTTGGGAGGAAGTTTCAATGGATTTTATCACAGGTTTACCCAAGTCCGAAGGAAAGAGTGTTATCATGGTGGTAGTTGACAAACTTACCAAGTATGCACACTTTTGTGCATTATCTCAACCATTTAAGGTGAGTACAGTTTATAATGCATTTACGGAAATGATTCAAAAGATACATGGAAACCCAAATATTATTGTAAGCGACAGAGATCCCATTTTCACTAAAAAAATTTGGACAGAACTATTTTCTTTTCTTGTTACTTAGGTAGCTCATAGCTCGTCTTATCATCCTCAATTTGATGGGAAAAATGAGATAGTAAACAAATGTTTGGAAGGATATCTTCATTTCTTTGTATCTAATAAACAGACACAATGGGTCAAATGGTTACCTCTGGTTGAATGGTGGTATAACACTTCCTTCCATACTGCAACAAAAATGACCCCATTTATGGCATTTTATGGATATCATCCACCATCCATCACATCATATTTAAGAGAAAATTCTAAATTTCAAGCAATGCAATATCACATCGAGCATCAACAACAAGTTCTCCAACTCTTGAAGGATAACCTCACTTTGGCACAAAATAGAATGAAACAATAGGCAGATCAACATTGCAACGAAAGAAGTTTTGATGTAGTTGATTAGGTATTCCTACGGCTACAACCATATAAACAAATGTACCTAAAGCAAGCTAAGAAGGATAATAAATTATCACCAAATTATTATGGTCCATACAAGGTGCTGCAAAAGATAGGTACTATGGCATACAAATTGGAGCTTCCTACAGCTTCCCGAGTGCACCCAGTTTTCCATGTCTCATGCTTAAAGAAGGTTATAGGTGAAAAGATCCCAGTTCAAAAAATATTGTCATAACTTGTTGAGGAAGTAAAAATCATATTGGAACCTGAAGCAGTCACAGAAACAAGTACTCGACAGCTATGAAATTGATCAATTTTAGAGTATCTCATCATGTGGAAGAACTTACCTGTTGAAGATTCCACATGGGAGGATGTGAAATTTATACAAAAGCATCCAAGACTACTCAAGTGTTTAGGACAACACTTTTTTGAAGGAGAGGGGCATGTTACGTCCCTATAATAATAGTGATTCCCCCATTACTATTGTCATTGTAGCCCTTATTGTTATTGTTGTGCCCCTATTGTCCCCATATTGTTATTATTGTGCCCTATATAAGCCCATTATTGTTATTGTTGTGCCCTTATATTATTATTGTTAGGCCAGCTTTGGTCATATTGTGACCCCTTAGAATCCTATATATAGAAAGGAAGTCTTGTCATTTGTATCATTGAAGAATTGTTCATTTATGTAACGTAAAGGAGGTTTCCCCCTCGAAGAGGTTGATTTTGAAGGCGTTGATCTATATTTTCTTTTATTCTGTGACTTGTTTGCATAACAAAAGCCCTCAGATAATATTCAAAAGCACTGCTCTTGGATGCCTTAGGCACTGACCCTTTCCTTGAACCCGGGGGTTGTCTCTATGTTACACAACATTTTTCCACTATCCCTGTACTCCCCATCCACGATCCTGGAGAACCTTTTTAGTGAACCCTACATGCTTTCCCATCAAGAACAAACTCCCAGTATATCCCTCTTCATGAGCACAATAATTTTCTTTCGCATCATTTCCCAAGAATCTTCCTTTTACCGCAGTTTACAAGACCGGCGTTACTGATCATTTTCGTCCTCGCGTTGATTTACAGAGATTAAAACTAGAACTAGCATCCTACAAAGCAACTGAACCCTTTTCCAGTCATGCGGATCCTCTTTTGGCAAGTTTTTAAATGGTTGGGCTGGATGAAGCCAAAGAAGTCAGTTTGGGCTCCTTTCCCCTGTTAGGATGGAACAAACCCAAGAGATAAGACCCTCTCCCATGATGAGTGGAAGAATCTTCGCTCCATCCAAGCTATATAAACCTCTCTTTTCCCAAGCTAAACTAGTTTTGGAGTGATTTTGTATGACCAAAAAGACATCTATAACTTGTAGCTTTCTAGTGTATGTTTGAGGCAGAATAGTGTGTTTGGTTTGGTTTGAGACTAAAGGGAAGAGGCCTTAAAACTTCCATTGTTGGGGCTATCCATGAGATGCTAGCAAAAGTGTGGCAACCTAGATACGTCAGAGGAGACCAACAATGTCAAGGCATTGGTTGTAATCTCTTTTTGAATGTATATGAATACAAATATTGATTGATTTCTTACATGAAATGTTATCTTACATCTTTATGGCTTAATATTCCTTGACTTGTTAAGTAGGCTGAATACAATTTGTATGTTAACATGTTTGTTGTTTGCTATTTGTTTGCTTGTTTCAGGTACTCGAAGGAAGGAAACAAGAAATAGTTGGATTAAGGAAGCAAGATCATCATCAAGCAGAATAGCATTCTAAGAGGTAGGCCCTCTTATTTGATTCTAGCTTAAGGAGATTTTCCATAGATTGTTTATTTGTGGTTAGACCCGTTCTCTTGGGCTAGAGGAATTGTTTGTGTCCGCACTGAGAATTTAGCTACACCACAAATTGGCAACTCCACTGGGGAGCCAATCCTTCTATTTGATTGATTGTCATTTTATGGTTTTGTGTGAAATTTTCTAGTATCACCATTTTCCTTTAGAGTTCTCTACTTTTCCCGGTTTACTGCTCTCAGCCTGAAATTTACAATGGCAAGTCTGGTTTTAGCATTTAAAATTTTTTATTCTTTTCCTTCAATCTTTGGTCAGTGCGTTTATTTTTCTAACAGTCGCCCGATTAGCACGAGTTTCTAAAAAACAGTCGCGTTGACCCTCTTCTAGCACTTGTTGTCATTTAGGTAGTCACACCAATTTGTGTCGGTGAAGATCAGCGTTTCCCCTAGATCATAACCATGTGTCTTGCCCTTTTGATTTTTGTCTCTTAGCTTGTTTTGACTATGTTCTCCCTGACTAGAGAGTCCTATTAGCCTGGTTTACATGGTTGTTTGGTTTGCCTTTTCTTCACTTGGTTTCTTGAGTTCTTGGATGGTTTGTAACCCTAGGGAATCTAGGTCATCATCCATTCACATGTTTGTGTTCTCAGCAAGTCAAGTCGATAGTTAAGTTTCTCCCTGCCTTTCATTTCATTTTCCTTTTGTTGCTTTGATTTCCATTTAACAAGTTTGAAAAGTTTTGTTTGTTGATTGAGTGTATCTTTTCAAGCATAAATCAAATTGCTCATATATTTTTTGGTTGATTCTTTGCATCATTAGTCTGGAAATGATTCTCTTTTGTGCCTTGCATTTGCTTGAGGTTGATTGATTTGAAATATTTTCATTTAAGTGTTTGTGAAAGATTCATTTTCTCATTTCATTGAAAAATACATAATTCTAGTTTGTTGAATCAATATGTTACATTACTTAGCATCATTGAAGACTAGAGTTGCATCATTATTTGCATTGGAAAAGAAATGAATTCTCTTTAGCAGTGAAAGGACTACTTGAAATGCGTTAGATAGGAATTGGAAAGAGTTTTTAATCATTTTGTTTTCAAAAAGAGAGATAGTCAAAGGGTCATTTTGCTTTCAATTGCTTGTTTGTTGCATTGAGTGTTTTTTCTTCTCTCATTAAAGTAAACAATTCATCGAATTGAAATGGTCTTGTCTCATTTAGCTGCATAGAGGAGTTGTTTTGAGTCGCATCTATAAGGCCTGAAATCGAGACATAATTTCAAGATAAACACTAAAATGTATTCAATTAACCTAAGGCGCATTTGAAACCTAACGATCACATTTAGAAGATCTAGGCTAGAGACATGTTCCGATGTCTTTAAACCTAGTAGTTGTCATTCACTTCGGCACGAGACAACGCTAGTACAGATTTGTGCTCCCCATACCATCGTGTATATAAAGGGAGACCCCAGTAGGTTGAAATCCTTTATCCATAGGAAGCTGAGTCTGACACCTTGTAAACATGATACACTGAACACAACATTCAGGGAGATTTCCTGCCTGTACTTCTCGGTTTGTCAGGAGGTATTCTGCAATTCACGGTTACATGGTAATCCTTTTTGCCTAGATCATCCTTAGTAGTAATTTTGATATTTTTGAGTCCCTAGCCATAAAAGATCACTCGAGCACTTGTCCTTTCAAACTCCTTTCAAACCGAAAGACATAGAGTCATCGTTTCTTCTTTCTCAACTCTTAAAACATGAAAGAGCACCAATTTGTTTTGCATCTTAAAAAATTGTTGTCGACGATCATTTAACATTCCTGTTAGTCTTTTTCTAGACCACATCGTGAGTATACCTTTAAGTAGATTTTAAAGCCTTGGAATCAATCTCTCTCTTCTATTTAATTGAGACAAAATCATCATGGCTAAACCATCAGGTTCACCTAGTTCCTCTTCCTCTCCTCTGTTTGAAACATTGTCTGTGGAGCCTTTTCCTGAATTGCTGCAGTCACTTGAGGACCAAGGTGTTGAACTTGGAATTTTTCTGAGAATTCAACCTTTGTAATCTCATCCTCCCCCTCCCTCATATACTGGGTCACTTTCTGAAATTGGCTCGGAATCTATGGATAATCCAATCCAAACTCCTGAGAGTTTGTCGACTTCTAAACGTTAGCTTAGACTAGTTGTTTATTCTCTGAATACTTTATTCGATTCTGTTGTGATATCACCGCAGTGTCCATACAGTTCGTACGATTAGCCAGGTATTCCTTTGGAATTATCCCCTCTAACATCTTCGTTAGTCCATCATCATCTATTTTCACCCATGGAATCAGAAGGTGAAATCCTAGTCTCCTCTCCAAGTCACTCAGAGGTTTCCACTCCATGCATAGTCAAGGAGAAGGAATATCATTTCCCTCCTGAAGGTTTCCCTTACATGGGAAGCATTCCGACCAGTGTTCATCTTGAGTTATCGTGTAATTACGTGACTTTAGCTCAGTTGGTTTCAGGTACGCCTACTGCATCATCTCTATATCACAACCCTATCTGGGAATCTGGTGCTATGCCTACCTCTTTTTGTTCATTCAGAACCCGACCTCCCAAGTGATGGTGCATGTTGTAGTTACTTCAGTCTCTATGCAACCCATCATTCCAAATCCTATTGTTTCGATGGTCCAAGTAACCCGTCCGGTTCAACCGACAGTCTCGAGTCATGTCTCTATCAGTTCTTCAACCCCTCCAGTAATTGCACAGGCTGAACCACCGCCTAGGGGAAAAATTCTGAATGTTCTATGATATTTAGTAGAACCAATGTGAGTGGCTCACAAGCTCACATGGTTGGAATGAACCATCCCTCTTCGGGTGCCATTCTAAACCCTGTTGGTCCTACTGGATCAAGTAATGTCCAGTACCAACAACTGAACCATGTTGGTCTGTCTGGGTCAAGTGACATCTAGTACCAGTAGCCTAATATGGCTCGGGTTCAGTACCAACCTCCTTATGTTCTGTATGGTTCACAAGCGATGGTTAATATACCCTACATTCCTCAGCCTAGACCTTATGTCTAACCTGGTCCATCTGCCACACCTGGTGGATATGGCAAGATACAATTTGAGAACTTTCAAGGGGTCATTCTGGGAACTGTTCAAGTACCCTTGCAACAACAAGGATAGCTTTTGTAGTAGCAAGGATAGCTTCTGCAGTAGCAAGGGAAACCTTTGTTGCAGCAAGGGCCATCCTTGCAACAGTAAGGGAAACCTTTATTGCAACAAGGGCCATCCATGTAACAGCAAGGGAAACCTTTGTTGTAGCAACAGCAGCAAGGCCAGATAATGTTGCAGCAAGGACAACTGCAACAACCACATGGGAAACCCTCACAACTGTTGCAAAAAATCATGTAGCTACAAGTGCAGTATGTTCCACAATCTTCCCAACCTATGTCTTTGGAAGGTCAACTTCTACAACTGCAGGGACAACCTTTACAGCCACAAGGTCAGCCCTTGTGGCAACAAGGTCAACCCAGGCAGTAGAAACCCTTATACTCATATCAATAGGGTCAACCTTTGCAAGGGCAACATCAGGGTCAAGTCCTGCAGCAGCAGGTGCAAAATCCTTATGTTCAAGGGGAACAAGTTCAAAATCCTTTTGTCCAAGGGCAGTTGGCCCAAAATCATTATGTCTAAGGACAGTAAGTGAAAAATCCTTATGTCCAAGCGTAGCAGGTCCAAAACCCTTTTGTCTAAGGGAAGTAGCTCCAAAACCCTTATGCTCAAAGATATTAGGTGAAAAATCCATATGTCCAAGGCCAGTAGGGTCAGAATCCTCCCTACGGGCAAGGTAAGCTACAATGAGAGCAAAATCAAATGCCACATGGACAAAATCCTCCACTGTGGAGATAAAATCTTTACCAGCAAGGATGGGCCCCGCTAGTTGGGTCCCCTTATTGACCTCAAATGCCTTTCAATACCCAATTGTCATTCTTGGCTACACCGGAGTTTCCATATGTGTTTAGATTCACGAATGACCCAGTTCTTCATTCATCATATTGGCCTCCATTTCCATCCAACATCCCAAGCGATTGTCCAAAGTTTGAAGGAAAAGCGAAAGAGGATCCACAATCTCATGTGATGACATATCACCTCTTGTGCTCCTCAAATTCATACGTTGATGATTCCACTTGTCTTCGGCTTTTCCAACGAACTCTTACAGGTGCTGCAGCCAGGTGGTATATCAGGCTACCTCGAAATACCTGTCATGACTTTAACACTCTCGCCATGGCCTTTCTCACACATTTCCAGTTTTTGTTTCGCTATGAAACTGGTACCCATTTGCTTATGTCGCTCAAGAAATACACTGCAACCCACATCTTCGATCATAGCCATGAATGGAGACATAGGAATCACCTAATTAAGTTTGATATTGTTGATTATTTGTTTACCTAGTGGTTCACCAAATCATTTTTCAACAAAATTGTTGACGACATTTCTATGGGTGGATGTGTCACTGAGGACCAAGCCATCGCGCGTGCCCAGTATCTAGACCTTGTCTCTTCACAATCTAGCACATTATATGATGTGTTACCTGATGCACCCAAACCATAATCTAATCTGACGACATCTAAGTCTCTGGCTACACCTCTTGTTGATGGAGTAATTTGTTCAGTGACTCAGACCCCTCCAAAATCTTCTTCCAAAGAGAAGTCAGTCTCCAACACTGCTTCCAATGATTTCTCTCACAATTCATCCGACCCTGGTAAAACCTCAGAGGTTCACGCTGTCTAGTGTACCGCAGCAGACAAATCCTCTAAAGGTAAGAAGAAAGGAAATGACAAGGGTAAAGCCGATGCTGAGAAACAAGGTCCTCCTAAGTCATATGCTGGTGATGCTTCCCAATGGAAGCCCAAATATCCATGCCTCGTCTGTGAGGAGGATCATTATACTAAGGATTGTCCCAGATGATCCGAAGTTAGTTGTTTGCTCAAAGGGACCTTAGTTCTCCTGAAAGAGCCCTTTCTGTCCAAGTAGACCCAAATGGTAGACCAACCTCAGTCATCCACTTCCAAAGGTTCACAAGTGTTCATGATGAATACACCGATTAACGTGGCTACCAGGTTAAAAGATTATCAAACTCCTACCCCGACAACAGGGAAAGAGAAAGAAGGTACCCCTTCTTCTTCTGCCCCGTTCAGTTTTGGTCCTCTCCATATAGAGTGACCTAATCCTAATTCTGGCATTCAACCACCTTCTCGAGGTGTGCTACAAAAGTCCTTGTACAATCCCAACACTCGAGCTGCTCAACATTATAACATTATTGAAGATTTGGCTCAAGCACCATCAGCTATGTCTGCTCTCGAGGTCCTTCAAATTTGTCCTTCTCAGTAGAAATCATTACTTTCGGCTATTGGGGGTATTGATCCAACTGACTCTAATCTCATTTTTTTTGACCTAGAAAACCATGTTCCGCGTTTACCTCATCAGATTGCCTTTCTCATTCAGGTGATCATAAATGAGAAAACCATTCATAGCACCGCCATCAATGAAGGTGCTTATACCTGCATCATGTCTATCACCTATTGGAAGGAAATTGGTTCTCCTATTCTAAACCAATCCCCCAACACTTTGGAAGCTTTTGACAAATCTGATTCACGAACATTCGATGTCCTTCCCAACTTTGCCATTACTTTGGAAGGCAAGACAGTACATGTTGAAGTAGAGGTCATTGACGCTAATCTTAACTATAATCTTCTACTCGGACGGATCTGGACCCATGCCATGCATGCTATAGCCTCCTCTCTTTTCCGTGTGATTCATTTTCCCCATCAAGAGAAGATAGTCACAGTCGACCAATTGTCCTTCTTTGCCTCTTCCTTCTTGGATGGAAATGTTCCTTATGTAAAGAACATCGGCGCTCCTTATGAGGGTGTGGGGGAAGGACTCTTTAAAGATCTTTCCTTGATAGGTATTTTCCCACTCCCACCTCCTCATGTTGCCTCTGTCAACATCATTTTGGTCAAGTCTGATCCTTGGGTCATTCACTCACTGGATCTAGTTGTTACATGGGGCGAGGTTATGTCGTTAAGCCTTGTCGAAATTAATTATGTGCAAATTGTTCCAGCTCCGTCTTCGGTATCTTTTGATCCTGCTATTTCAAGTTCCTCCCTCGAAGTGCATTCTCAGTCCATGTAGCTTAGTTCTGGCCTAGCAGTCATGTCTATGTGTCTTGATAAATTCTCTTCTCTGCTGCCTATTGACATGTCACTTTCTCTTGACATTGTCAAGATCTTTCAACTGGGGGAACCTTTATCTCTTCATAGATTTAGGTTTTTTCTCCCTCCCTGAGTTTTTACCAATTTCCATCTCATGACTCGTAACCCTCCCTCACCCAGGGGACATGGGGGCACAACTTATATGAGTTCTACTCTATTTTTTGGCCGAGTTGATGCCTACTCATCATGTTAATGGTAAAACTTTGGTTTTCATCTATGTCGATTGATTACCCAAGTTGGAGCATGTACTCTCTCAAAAAGTACTATGCTTAGGTCATCTTGCATGGCTATGTTTGTAAAATAGTGTGTTATTCATTTCTGTATAGTGTCGTTTGGTGTGTTGTTTTGCAAGCATCATTCCTGCTTATTATGTTTTTCCCTACTTTGCAGATGTCGGTGGATCCTCACATCAGTTTCGCTAATGGTGCTTGATGTAGTACCTGGAATCTATCATCTGCAGCATGGGCCATTTATGACCCCCATGGTGAGTTGATTGATATTCAATGTATTTGTCTAGATCAAGCAACTAATAACATTGCTGAGTATAGCGCAATTATCAAATTGTTGTCAAGAATCTATCGATCTTGGCATCCGAGAATTGGTTGTCAACCTTCATTCACAACTTGTTGTTCTTCAACTCAAAGAAAAATATTCCATCAGAAACCCTCAAATATTGAGAATGTATCTACGTATTCTTCTATTGGAGAGAACTTTTGATTACATTACATATCATCATATTCCTAGGCATATGAATACATTGACAGATGAATTAGCTAATTATGTGTTGGATAGAAATTTGCGAAACATGTAAATATAAAAAACAAAACATTTATACCATAGAATGCAAAGAGATATAGCATATATATATATATATATATATATATATATATATATATAGATATGTCGATAATGTTTGTCATACATCAGAACCCCAAAAAATAATAGTGTGTTCAAATAAATCCATCACTTCCAGGCATAAAAGATGTGGAATGCTAGACCTATGAACTAATCGACATTATGCTCATGTTAGCATGTAACTGCTCGTACTACATCAGTCAGCATTTAGCGGATCCAGTCTGATACCCCCACTGTGTGCCTTTGATACTGTCATGGGATGTCATCCAGCCTGGCATACTCTGGGATACCGTGGGTCAATCCCTCAAGGTTCCGCATGATCTCCTCCTCATTATCGCTTCCTTCCTGATAAGGAGCGACATCAAACTGTCGAGCAACGTGCATGGAAATCGGGGACATACCGGCACGACGCTCTGGTCCCACATCTGCATTTATAAAATCAAAATGTCATGAACGCATATATTTCGAAAACAATAAAAAAGAAAGAATTGAAATTATTTTTTTTTACCTCCATCATCATAATCCTCCCCCTCTGGGAGTGGCATACCTAGATCACCATAGAAGTTGGTATCACTATAGAGCCAATCGTCTACTACAATCAGCTATTGTCGTAGCCATGAGAAGAAGGAAGTCTTATAGGACATCTGTTCGCCCCCAGTAATCTTAGGCATCAATGCACTCCAACGAACCATCCATGGGTCTCGTGGAAATGGTGGTTCCACCTCAGCCAACTGGTAGTGAAATAGTAGTACTCACTCTAGAAAGAAGGTCACTAGAATGGAACCATAGTAGAATTGCTTCAGGTTTCTTGCCTTAGCTTTAGATAGCTAGCGCTTCATGTTTACCTTCATGGCTTTCGCCCAGTTGAAGATAGTCGACGCCATAGAGTCGATAGCATACTAAAACTTCGACTTGTTGGTTTCATGTTGTTCTTGAGCCCGAGTCACTCTACTTATGGTAAACAACAACACTCTCAGCAGAAGATCTTGAACAGTCATGATCTCTATCTTGCCGCTCTTTGATTTTAGTGCTTTTGGGCAGTCTTTTGCAGGCAACATGGTCAAACTTGCCCCAATAGGGCTTGACCCTTACAGATTAATTGGATCCCCTCTTTGGGACAGTACTGTGATGAAATAAATGTCAGAAGTTTCCAACTCCTGTTCTTGGTCATGGATCATAAAAACTTCCCAATTGACATCCTAGAGACTGATCAGATACAGTATCAATTCGAGTTGAGCTTGCAGACCTGTTGTGAGGAAGAATTTGAGGAGCCCACAGTTCCTCAGAGCATTCAAGTAATTTTGGTCTGCCATTGCTTGTGTGTCAATGTCCTCATGCTCACATTACTTCCAATCCACCATTTTTCACGATGTTTTCCCTGCAAAAACATAAAATCAAGTCAATAAACATCCTTGGCTAAAATAATTTGGATCCAAATAGAGAAATTAGGAAAAAACTTGGAAATTTTATGTTCGCGGTGCTAGCACAACTGTTTTAAAACCAGTAGCGCTCGTGGTCTGTTTGACAATGTTCATAAACCTCGACCGGCATGATTCCGTGCCTAGAATTATATCGACTGAGGGCGAATATATTTTGATAAAATCCTCTCAAGAAATCCAAAAAATGGTTAAAACAGGTAAAACAAGTTTTAAAATGGAGCTAAAGGTCTTGGCTCTTACCTACAACTGATGGATCATCGAATGGCCTCTGAGATATCCCGCAATCTGCTCCTGAAAAGCTAGGGCACAAATGGGTGAAAAGTTCTTCACACAAGGTAAAATGGTAAAATGGTAAAAAATAATTACTTTTTCCTCCTTTCATTCATTTTTCATGAAATATTAGGGTTTTTATTGTATTTTTGACCTATTTTTGCCTTAGAGGTTGGGTAATGCATTTACCTTTTATGTAGCGACAGGTGACAGATTACTGATGATGGTACTAGAGTCACGTTTAAGCTCTTTTCTCAACCCATAAAACTCAAGTGGAAAGATTGCCGAGTATTTTTCCCTTTTTGACTCGTAAAAGAGAATAAAAATGGGGGGTCCGCTTTCAAGCTATTTTCCAACTCTTTAAACACGAAAAGATTGTTGAGCTCTTGTCGTTTTTAACTCATTAAAGGTTGTGAAACATCATTTACCCAGTATACGTTTACCCCAGTACGAAAAAGGTACTCCTTGACTGAGTACGAAAAGGGACCATGTGTTGTTTTCTTTTCCGTATCTTTTTCAAACTCTCTAAATATGAAAAAGATCCCGAGTTACTCCTTCAAGTTTACCACCTTGGATTTATATAGCTGGCGCTTTGTGTTTACCTTCATGGCTTCCCCCCAGTTAAATATAGTCGGCACCATCAAGTCGATAGCATACTGAAACTTCGACTTGTTGGTTTCATGCTGTGCTTAAGCCCCAACCACTTTGTTTATGGTCAACAACAACACTCTCAGCACAATATCCCGAACAGTCATGATCTTTATCTTGCCACTATTTGATTTTAGTGCTTTCAGGCAATGTTATGCAAGTAACATGGTCACACTTGCCCCAATAGGCCTTGACCCATATAGATTGATTGGCTTCCCTATTCATGACAGTCTTGTGATGAAATAAATGTTGGAAGTTTCCAACTCCAGCTCTTGGTCATGGATCATAAAAGCTTCCCAGTTGACATCCGAGAGACTAATCAGATACCGTAGCAATTTACGTTGAGCCGCAGACCTGGTGTGAGGAAGAATTTGAGGAGACCACAGTTCCTCAGAGCATTCAAGCAATTTGGGTCTTCCATTACTTGTTTGTCAATGTCCTCATGCTCGTGTTCCTTCCAATCCACCATTTTTCATGATGTTTTCCCTGTGAAAACCATACAATCAAGTCAATAAACATCCTTGGCTGGAAAAGTTTGATTCCAATCGGAGAAATTAGGCAAAAACTTGGAAATTTTATGTTCACATCGCCAGTGCGACTTTTTTAAAAATAGTAGCGCTAACGGTGCATTTGACAGTGTTCATAACCACCAATAGACATGGTTTTGTGCCTCGAAATCGCGCCGACCGAGGGCGATTTTTTTTTGCTAAAGCCCTCTCAAGAAATCCAAGAAATAGTTAAAAACAAGTAAAACAAGCATGAAAATGGAGCTAAAGGTCTTGGCTCTTACCTGCAATTGATGGATCGTCGAATGGCCTCCTGGATCTCCCTCAATATGCTCCTGAAAAACTAGGGCACAAATGGGTGAAAAGTTCTTCACACAAGGTAAATTGGTCAAATGGTAAGAAAATATTTACTTTTCCTCCTTCTATTCATTTTTCATGAAATATTAAGGTTTTTAAAGTATTCTTGACCTATTTTTGCCTCAGAAACTGGATAATTCATTTACCTTTTGTGCAGCGACAGGTGACAGATTACTGATGATGGTACTGGAGTAACGTTTAAGCTCTTTTCTTGACTCGTAAAACTCAAATGAAAAGATCGCCGATTATTTTTCCGTTTTTTACTCGTAAAAGAGAATAAAAATGGTGGGTATTCTTTCAAGCTCTTTTCTGATGCCTTAAACACGAAAATATTGCCGAGCTCTTGTCGTTTTGAACTCGTTAAAGGTTGTGAGACGTCGTTTACCTAGTATATGTTTACCCATATTCGGGCTGGGATGGACTATTTATGAAAAAAGGTACTGCTTGACTGAAATGGTCAAGCGGTTCTCTAAGTATCATTTTCTACCTTTTCGGGCTCGAGAGACACAAACGTACGAAAAGGGATGATGTGGAGTTTTCTTTTCTGTGTTTTTTTCAAACTCTCTAAATATGAGAAATATCTCGAGTTACACCGTTTTTAAACTCATTAAAATATTAAATGACATTGGATTCATCACCATGAATAAAATGAACTTCTCCTTCCTAGGGCTCATTAAACTTTCTCGGTTGGATTCTTCCGAAGGCTAAACTTACAGTGCAAGAATATGCTATCCCCTTCAAGCTTGTGATAAAAAATAATTGGGGTACCTGCCGAAAATGACGGGGGGAAATTGGAAATCCTATCAGTCGTGTCAGTATCTCACTCTCGAACATGACACTTTCTGCTTCGTGTCGCATTGGGATATCCTCCTTTTTATCATTGACCTTCCTGGGCTGGGTCATTCATTTTTTCCTTCCATTTTATCTTTTCCACATCATAATGACCACCGATCCTATGGATCCAAAAGCTGGTAAACTCTGGAATCGTGTTGCCAATATGTTCAAAGAGTTAGTCCTTCTACAGTTACGCTTACTCCTAATTCTCTGTATCATCTGAAATCATTTGCATTCCTTTGTCTCGTGTCGATGATGTGGGATACATCATGGCCCTCCTTTGATATAGTGTCTTCTTGTCGACTTCAGCTCATTTTCTAGGAAGCTGGCCGAGAGACTCCCTTCTAGTACCTTAGAGCTTGCATGCCCTAATTGCAAGTTCTTCACACTCGATGACAAGTTCACGTCATTGGCTTTCGATCGGGTGATTTCAAAACTGTTCGACATCAATTCCTTTATTCATATTCAATGAATTGTGCTGCTAGTACCTTGAGAGACATTGTCATTATTGGTGGTTTCTCTTGCACTTGTTAACAGTTCACATCACTGACTGGTAATCAAGTGACCTTCTAGCATGCTCGACTTCAACACATTCATTCGCATGTTAGTATTTGTACTTTGATCGAGTCATTTGGAGTGCAAGACCCTCGGCTTAGATTACACCAGTCCAGGTTGCAAGGCGATGTGACATGATCATGTTGATATACATGTCTCTTTTAGATGGATGGTTGTGACCATACCATGAGTTGTTATATGTGATCCTTCGTATTATTGGATGGCTACGACCATAACTTGGTTTCGTTATGATCATCTCTATTAGATGGCTGCGTTCATGCCTTGGATCCATTTACATGATCATTCTCTGGATGGCTACATCCATACCATGATTCACGTATCATTTGTCAGATTTTTCAGTGGTGTATATGTATATATCCTTGCTGCAGGTTTTCCAACAACGAACTCCAGTTCCCCGCATCCACTTGTAAAGAATTTCACCCTTCACTTTAGTTCGGCCTTCATGCTTTAGGGGGCATCTGTTACACAACATTTTTCCACTGTCCCTGTACTACCCGTCCACGATTATGGAGAACCTCTATAGTGAACCCTACATGCTTTCCCATCATGAAGAAACTCCCAGTATGTCCCTCTTCATGAGGACAATAATTCCCTTTTGCATCATTTCCCGAGAATCTTCCTTTTACCCATGTTTACAAGACCGACGCTACTGACTAATTTCCTCCTCACATCGATTTGAAGAGATTAAAACTAGAACTAGTGACATATGGAGTGACTGAGCCCTTTTCCAGTCGTGTCGATCCTCTTTTGGCAAGTTTTTTCAATATGAAGTTGAAGCTTCCAGGTCTAGAAGCTTTGTAACGGAAGTCTGGTAGATGGTTGGGCCGGATGGAACCAAAGAAGTCAGTTTGGGCTCCTTTCCCCTATTAGGATGGAATAAACCCAAGAGATAAGACCCTCTCCCATGATGAGTGGAACCATCTCCCCTCCATCCAAGCTATATAAACCTCTCTTTTCCCAAGCTAAACTAGTTTTGGAGTGAGTTTGAATTATTAGCAAGACATCTATAGCTTGTAGCTTTCTAGTGTATGTTTGAGGGAGAATAATGTTTTTTGTTTGGTTTGAGACTAAATGGAAGAGGCTTTAAAACTTCCATAGTTGGGGCTATCCATGAGATGCTAGCAGAAGTGTGGGAACCCGGATATGTCGATGGAGACAAACAATGTTAAGGCATTGGTTGTAATCTCTTTCTGAATTTATATGAATACAACTATTGATTGATTTCCCACATGATGTGTTATATTACATCTTTATGGATTAATGTTCCTTGACCTGTTAAGTAGGCTGAATATAATTTGTATGCTATCACGTTTGTTGTTTGCTATTTGTTTTCTTGTTTCATGTATTTGAAGGAAGGAAACGAAAGATAGCTAGAGTAAAGAAGTAGGATCATCACCAAGCGGAATAACATTCTAAGAGGTAGGCCCTCTTATTTGATTCTAACTTAAGGGTATTTTCCATAGATTGTTTGTTTGTGGGTAGACTTGCTCTTTCGGGCTAGAGGACTTTTTTGTGTCCGCACTGAGAATTTACATGCCCCACACTCTAAGATGCTTCTACTTCTTTTGAAACATTTTTTTGAAAGCAGATAGAAAATGCTAAAACACACTACATATGAAATATGAACAACATATACACAATAGTAAAATGAACATCCAAAACCACATTGTCTCTACCAAGCAACCTCTCTTCTTGTCTCTCTTCGCCATCCATGCTTATCCTAGCATGTCGCAGATCAAGTTGCTTTCATTCCACTGATGTATCTCTGACTCTTACCATTACCCGCCATAAAATAGACATTGTATAATCATACAATATCAACTCAATCCACATGATACTCACCTCATAAATTTTTCAAGGCCTCTTCCCACTTGATTCCCCATAAGACCAGGAACCTCCTTCATTCCCTTCACCAGCATAAAGAATCATTCCTAAAGAACATTTTTTATTGTTTGGCTCATTTCCCTCTAGTTAAAAAAATGAAGAAGCTTCTGTTAGTTCACCCACTTTCTCATTTCATCCCTACCTTGAGGCTGAAGAAGTTAAATACATCCTCATAAATAGTCCCAAGTAGCGTGTGAATAGTTTCCCAACCAAGACCCAGTTAGTTGCGACTCAAATATCCTCTCAGCAAGGACTTCTAATAAATATCCTACAACCTCCTTTTCTATGGTTATCACAGGTTTTCTCCTAAACAAATATGCCCATTAGACTTTCCATAATGCTTGAATGCTATGCCACAAGACTACCTCAAGCCCTTGCCAATATTCATAAGGGAATATGAAATTTCAGCACAGAGGCATGTAGAAACTTCTTGTTCTTTTGTAGAAAACCTAAATGTTGAACACCTAGATGTAGTGTTGAGGATTTTTGTCTAGTCTCTTGATGGGGAGGCTAGGAAATAGTTCAAATCTCTACCAAATGCTTCAATTACTGCGTGGGAGGAAATGGAGAATTATTTTATGCCAAAATGGGGTGATAAGAGAGATAATGATTATATTCTTACTGAATTTAATGCTATGAAGAAGAAACATAATGAAGATGTCTCAGAATTCATAAAGAGGTTTAACAAATTCTATAATAGTCTCCCTCCTTAAATTCAACCTCCATAGGCTATCGCCAAAGTAGTTTTTGTTGGGGCTTTTGAACCAGAAATTCGTTTCACACTTTGGGAAAGGAAATATCACACTTTGGATCAAATTCAAATAGGTTCCTTAGAGGTTGAAGTGAACTTTACCTCTACTAGGAAGTCGAGAGGCATAATTGATCATGGAGAAAGGAGGAGAGGAAAATAGGAAGCTACCTCTTCAAATTAGAGGAAGGAAACCCAAGAGAAGAAGCAAGAGGAAATGAATAAATTGATAAGAAACTTGTCTAATAAGCTCATGAAGTTGGAGCTAGAAAATAATAATCCTCGTCGATAAAATACACAAGCCCCTGACCGAGAGTTCAATTCTCAGTACAAGAGACCTCCCTTGCAAATTATGTAGAGGGAGAGCAAATAGCAGCAAGACCACATTCATCCCCCATTATACCTAAAATATGATCCGGAAGAACAGATACAAGAAACCAGTGATGTTCAAGAAAATCTATTCTCTTCTTTTTTAGATGAGGAATATGAAGCTGAAATACATGAGGAAGGAGGGCAGGATTTATATGCCCCACTAGATGATGGTGACATTGATGATTACTTTAGGTAGTTTGAAAACTTCATGCAATCACAATTGCACAGGTAATATGATCTTAGGTCTTCTGGAAAGAGATTTAGGATGCAGGACCAAAATTAAAACCCCTCTCCCAAAAATTCTCCTAAATCAATAGAAAATGGGAAATAAGCCTTTAGACTTAGTCTTACACAAAAATAAGGAGACCTTATATCTGATCTGTCATAAGTTTGAAGCTTCTAAAGTAGAGAAAACACCCTCACCACTCAAACCAGTCTGCAAAAGGAAAAAAAGCTCGTTGAGGTTCTCATAGCTAAGAAGAGTCTTGTTGCCCTTAATCTCCAAAACGAACTTGAGAAGGTCAAAATATATATCCCTTTGTATGAACTGTTAAAACAAGCAACTTATAAAGCTCATATTTTGTAGTTTATGTTTCCATCCACCACGGTCACCCTACATGATAGTTTGAATCTCCAAGAAGAAATGCCTATAGTTGTATTTAGACCTCGATTTGAGGAACAAGACCCTTCAATCGCCTCTTTTCATGTTACCTTGGTAGTACATGACGTTTTGCTACATAATTGCATGTTAGACTTAGGTGCTTCTCATAACTTGATGCCTTTATCTGTCATGGAGAAATTGGGGATGCAAATAAACAGACCATATAAAGACCTATATCCTTTGACTCTGAAAGAGTAAAGTGTCTAGGTATGATTAAATATTGGTGGTGAATTTGGCTCATATTACTGTAGAAAGTGTAGTGATGGATAATGTAGTGACTGATATCCCTACAAGGTTTGGTATGCTCCTATCAAGGTCATGGGATCCAAGATTGAAGGGTCAATTAAATTGGATTTGACTTGTGCTACCATTCCTGTATTCAGTGGAGAAGAAAGATGATTGTATAGAGAATCAAGGATTGTCAAGACAATTATAAGAGTCAATTGTTTGAATAATGCCCCTGTGTATGTGTTGTAGCAGCTACAACCACCCCCCAAAATTTTTCCTTAGCCTGTTTTGGAGCCTTCCTACCAACCTTACACAACACTTTGTCTTGCTTCATCAAGTACTCAAGCTTCAGTGTTTTCCTTGGACAAAGGCAGTCTGTTGATCACAGTCGATCCATTCCCCTCACAGGCTGTTTACCTGGACTTGGTCCGGCTATAGGTTGAGCAGCTTCCCCTTGAAAATTGTGCATTCTTGGAGGGAAACCAGTGTTCCCTCTAGGAATTGCGCAATCCTTTCTGACAGCCTGTTGGGATCTAGGATTGCACAATCCTTCCAGCCAACCCTCCCAGCAGGATTTGCATAATACAACATGCTATCCAACCCAGGGTTTGCACAAATCTAGGTAGAAGTCAGCTGTTCTACTCAGAAATTGCGCAATCCCCTTGGGAAGTCAGCCCAACACCAAGCCTGGAATGTGCATTTTCCCTGAGCAGTTGAGCACTCGCATGCATCAATAGTTCGGTTGACCAGTTCCAACAAGGACTGAGGAAACTTGACTTTCATGCATGCATGACTTGATCTTCCCAGAATAGAAAGAGACAACATGCAAAAGGCATCCCATGATTTAGGGAGCTATTTTTAGCAGCCAGGGGTTACATGCAAAGTTGTTTAAGAAGTTTCCCTCCAAGTGTCGCTTTTTCCTAGATTTGTGGCATGCGTGTCATGAGACCAGAAATATTTATTTGATGCATTAGAGCTCATTGATTCACATCGATCTTGGAGCTCTGACATCCCACAACACTTCCAAGACTCTTTGACACAACCAGCTCCGTTATTCATGGGTAAGTGGCTTGAACTTGTCTTTTTCAACATTTCTGTCACTTTTTATGTATTTTCTTGTGTGAGTGTTGTTTGTTTGATTTCTTTGAATGCCTGTTGTCATTTATGTATATTCTAGCTTGTCCTAGCTCTGTTTCAATTTTCGTTGATCTGTCACTACTGTCGCATGCATGAAATTGTTTTGCACGGACGTTTGCCGGACTGGAAAACGACCTCACCCACATGCATGTCAATCTGTTTGCTAAATATTCCATTCATGTTTTTCATGCACTATTTATCATTTCTACTATCACTTAGTGTCACCACGCATTTCATCTACATACTTGCTTTTAGTTTCCCATCGGCGAGTCGGGCCAACCTTGGCCCAGCCTCTACGTTCACAAAGGTTGCATTGCTCCAATCTAGGGAAGGAAGGTTCACCTTCCTCCCTAGTTTTGTGCATTTCGGCCTAGCACTAGCTACCTAGACTATTTTGCACATTCCTGGAGGACAATGGTTGTTTGGCCCAGGAAATTGCGCAAACATGTCCCTGGGCTAGCAGTCCTTCCCGACTGGGATTGTGCATTGCATAATCCCAATAACCATTTGCACAATTGGATTTCGCAATTTTGCAAATCCACCATCCCGTCCAGCCTCCCAGTCAGTCTAGACTTCCTTTTGTGCAATTCTGGTAGCCAGTCACTTAGCCTCCCAGAGAAATTTTCACAATCTTGCCCATTAGTTTACCAAGTATGTGTTGTGTCCTTCCCCGGATTTTCTTTGTTTTCATTGACATATTTCTTGTCATGCATGCTGCTTGTTTCCATATCTTTCAGGTGTTCACCTGTCTCAATGGATTCCAAGAGAGTAGGATCTCAGGACACCGATGGTATGGCAGTTGGAGCAACAACTGAGCAGGCGTCCTCTGGTCTGTCGATCTATGAAGATACAAAGTTGTATCTAGTCAAGGACATCAAACTTAAGTGGCAAGAGGTGAATGAAAGATTCACAGGTAATTTTGGGGAAGAAATTGAAGACCTTCAAGTGTGTGTGAACATTCATAAGTCCGACTTCTATTGGATTGCATGAAGATACCCCGTGTTCCCGTGCGCGGACATGATTCACTAGATCATCTCTCACACTAACCCCGAGACAATGACCTTGAGCAGTGTTAGTGGGACAAAGCTTGCAACCTTCTGGGCATGATATTACAATGAGATGTATCAGATGACCAATCCCATGACTGTCATGACTCCTCCATTCAGCTTGCCGAACAACATAGCTCACTCTAGAGACATTATGAAGGATTGGGTAAAGGATCCAGCTCACTTTAGGATGACACCCAACCAGATCTACAAGACAAGGACGTTGAGGAAGGTGTACCAATACTTGGTCATATTCACATGTCAACTGAGTGACCAAGCAAGGACTGAAACCTTTCCTCTGAGATGGGTGATCGCATTAGGTCAGCTGGCTAGAGAAGGAAGACCATGCAACTGGTCCAGCATACTGCCCCACTAGCGAAAGGACCAAGTCACGAAGGCTCAACAGTCACCCGAGGGTATGCATGCAAATATTTATATGTCCACTTACATTCTAGATGATGTTTGTTCCCGACATGAGTTCCTAGGCTTCAAGTGGGCATGGTGACCAAGGAAGACTATTGTGAACATGTATTTCAAGATGTTGTCTGAATTCAGCTTCAGAGGATTGATCATACGTCTGTCCAACCATTTTATCACCCCAGTATACAAGTTCATATTCGAACAGGATCCTGTAGGTTTTAACCCCGTGCAGAAATTACCTGCATACGAATTCTAAAACACAGAAAATAAACAATGCGAGAGAATAACACATAAAACACATATACACAGAGATTTTCCCCTAGATCCCAAAACCGGGACTACCATCTTGATTTTTCATTATATTCCTTTCAATGCTACAATACATATTTATACATGCTGAAGCATCCAATACAATGGACCGAAAACCAATGCATCGAAAACCATGGACCGAAAACCATCACGTCCAAAACCATGTGCGAAAATCATGCACAAAACCATAGGTAGGTCCACCCAGCCTAATATAGTGTCCAACCCCATAGAGTGGGGTTAGCTGGACCCCTCAAAGGAGCAGCAACAGATGAAAGTAATCTACTAGAAATTACCTTGGCAATAGGAGAAAAAATATCACCAAAATCAATTCTTGGCACCTAGGAATAACCTTTTGCTACCAACCGAGCTTTGTATTTCTCCACCTTTCCTTCTACATTTTTCTTCTTCTTAAACACCCATTTGCTACCAATGGGTTTCCTTCCAGCCACCAACTCCACCAGATCCCAAGCCTCATTTTTGTGCAAAGATTCCATTTCATCAACCATGGCCTCTTTCCAGAGTTTTCCATCCTCTGAATCTACTACTTCCTTCACAGTTCTAGGATCATCATCAATAATAGATAAAGAAAAATTTGAACAGAAAGCAGATGGACTATACCTTTCCAGCTGCCTTCTTTCTCGAACTAATCTTCTCACACCTAGAGTTTGTGGCTCTTCATCTTCTGATTCCTCCTCTACTATAGAGTCTAATTCTTCCTCCTTAAGCTCAAACTCTATCTTCTCAGGTTACTTTGGTTGGAATTCATGTTTAATAACATATTTTACCTCTCTAAACACCACATCTCAGTTGTACACAACCTTCCTTGTTACTAGGTTCCAAAGCTTATAACCCTTTAGACCATCCTTATACCCAATAAAGATGCACTTTTCAGATTCACTATCCAACTTGGTCTGTTTCTCCTTTGGAACCTGTACATATGCATCAAATCCAAATACCCTTAGATGTGAAAGAGAGGGTTTCTTACCAATCCATAACTCTTGTGGATTCTTATCCTCCAATGCTGATGAAGGTGATCTATTGATTAGGTAACATGTTGTTTCCACCGCCTCTACCCAGAATTCCTGTCCTAACCTGGCACCACTGAGCATGCTTCTTTCCCTTTCCATCAACATCTTGTTCATTATTTCTGCAACTCCATTTTTCTCAAGTGTGTATGGAGTAGTCTTCTATCATGCTATACCACACTTCTTACAAAATTCTTCAAATTCCTTACTACAAAACTCTCCACCATTATCTGTCCTCAACACCTTTATCTTCCTCTCTGTCTGGTTTTCCAACAAAGCCTTAAATTCTTTAAACTTGTCGAAGACTTCAGATTTATTCTTAAGGAAATATATCCATGTATTCCTTGAGAAGTCATCTATAAATGATATATAGTACACAGACTTACCCAGTGATGGAACCTTCACATGTCCAAACACATCACTATGCACAAGTTCTAATATCTGTTTCGCCCTCTTACCGCTAGAGGGGAAACTCACCCAATTCTGCTTTACATATACACAATTCTCACAGAAATCAAAATCCAGAGAGCTATTACTCATACCTTCTACCACACCTTTACCATGAAGTATTCGAAGGCCCTTCTCTACAATATGTCCAAGCCTTTGATGCCACAACATGGTCTTCTCTCTAGAGACCACTAGATTTTCTACTCCACTTTCAGGAACCACAAAGCTATTGCACCCATCAACAACAGTGCTACCTTGTAGCTTGTACAGAGTTCCAATCCGAACTCCCTGCATCAATACTAGTGCTCCCCGAACCATCTTGCAGGTATCCTTCTCAAACAGTGTTTCTACACCTGCATCATCCATCTTGCTTGCAGAAATCAGATTTCTGGCCAATGTAGGAATATGCAGAACACCCGGAAGTGTTCTAACCCTTCCACCTTGAAACTTCAACTTTAATTTTCCATGATCAACGATTCTAGCCTTCCTATCATCCCCTAAGAATACATCACCACCATCGTATTTCTCATACTCACAGAACCACTCTTTATGGGGAGTGAAGTAAAAGGATGCACCTGAGTCAATCAACCATGCCTCATGATCTACATGTGTACTTGAAGAAGCCAAGTACACATCCCCACCTTCATCTGAGGTGGTTTTCACCTCTGCAGAAGGAGCATCATCAGATCCCTTTCCTTTATCAAGAGCTTTAGATTTACAGTCCCTTTTGTAGTGCCCTTCCTTTTCGCATTTCCAGCACACCACCTTTACAATTTTTCCTGGAGATTTAGATCTCCCATTCGATGACTTATTTGTGTTTCTGTTCTAGGACTGTCCTCATACAGACAAGGCATCACCATTCTAGCTCTCCATATTCTTCTGTCTCATCTCCTCTATCAATAAGGATGAGACTATTTCATCAAATTGCAAGGCAGTTGCATTTCTACCTATTGCAATAACCAGACTATCCCACGAATCTGGTAGAGAACACAACAAACTTATGCACTTATCTTCATCTGAAATTTTGATATCAACATATAATAACTGACTTACCACAATATTAAATGCGTTTAGATGCTCTATCACCGAGTCTCCATATTTCATCCTCAGGTTATACAGATTTTTCCGCAGGAACATTTTATTCACCAGAGACTTAGATTGGTACAAAGTCCCTAACTTGTCCCACAAAGCCTTCACCGTAGCTTCCCTTGATACATTCAGCAATACTGAATCTGAGACACATAATCATATTGTGCTCTTTGCCTTCCGATTCAACTTATTCCATTCTTCATCGGATACTCTCGTTGGTTTAGTACCCGGATCTACTGTGATCCACTGATCTTTATCCACCAACAGATCCTCCATCTTGAGTTTCCACAACTCAAAACTCTAACCATTAAATTTCTTGATCTCTATCTTTCCACTACTCACCATCTTCTTTCACCACAAGAATCAATCTCACTGATCTCCCACTGAATAGGGTCTACCACAGGCCCGAGCGAAACCCATCAGCAGCAAAGGCATCATCTTGAATCCAAAAACAGCTCTGATACCAAATGTAGGTTTTAACCCCGTACAAAAATTACCTGCATACAAATTCTAAAACAGAGAAAATAAACAATGCGAGAGCATAACACATAAAACACATATACGTAGAGATTTTCCCCTGGATCCCAAAACTGGGACTACCAGCTTGATTTTTCATTATATTCCTTTCAATGTCACAATATATATTTATACATGCCGAAGCATCCAATACCATGGACCGAAAACCATCGTGTCCAAAACCATGAACTAAAAACCAATGCGTCGAAAACCATGTGTGAAATTGATGCACAAAACCATAGGTAGGTCCACCCAACCTAATATAGGGTCCAAAAACAAAATTTTCTGGGGTGTTGCCCCAAACCCCATAGTGTGGGGTTAGCTACACCCCTAAAACCCCCTGTGACCGCCCCCCTCGCTATACAATCGACACAATGAAGGGGGGGCTCCATCCCCCTTCTAACCCCCCAGTTAACTACGTGGGCTAGTCATGGAAAGAATATAACACAACCCAACAGATCCACCCTGTATGTGAGAGGAAGTGATGAAGGCATTGCTAGGCATTGCAGATTGGTATGCCTCACCATCCAACACATTCATCCGAGTGTTCAGTACGAAGAATTCTCTGCATGTTTTTCCAAAGTTTTCCGTGGACATGATTGTCATGCAAGAGGTAGCATACCACATCTCGACAGGATTGACAGCTAGACTACAGTGGAAGCAATAAGCTCCTTATCCCGCTCTTCTGTTTCGGATTGGGTTATATGAGATCTGGAGTATCAAGCAAGCGGATGTTGAAGCAAAATAGACAAGGAAGTATCCTTTCAACCTCCGGAGCTTCAACTTGTATGACCCACATTGCATTGTGAAGGATCACAATGCAAGAGTTCAGTTCTACTGGATCCATGGGGCATGTCATTGGGTCGAGGAGGACTCATGGAGGTACTACTATAATTTCTCTAGACCCAATGAATAGGTCTGTGTTGCCATAGAGTGGTTAGCAAAGCAGCATGAAGCAGCATCAGAAAGAGCACCAACAGTAGTAACAGTAGTAGTAGCTGTAGAGGCAGTAAAGCCAAGCATTCTAGTGCATGACAAAGGGAAGAGGAAGGTTGTAAACCGCATGGAGGAGGAGGAAAGCTACAAGTTTCAAGTAGATCCACTTGTAGAACAAGCAACTATGGATATTTAGGAGAAGAGGTAGTAGCGCAACAAGCGAATCACATGAAGGCAGAGGGATAAGAAGAGAATGGAAGAAGTAGAGAAGTAGTTGCATGAGTTGAGGGAACAACTCTGGAAAGAACAGGAGTTGCGCCAATAGGAGCAAGAAGTGCAGCAGTAGTAAATTCAATAATGGGTGCATCACGTTCAGATAGATGAAGCAACACTTGTACAATTATTTGATTCATCTGAATAACTAGTATTAGGTGAACAGGTTGAACCAACACAGGGGTAAGACTTTGCTCATGAGATAGAACAGGCGCTTGAACAGTTGGATGCAGACATGGAGCATCCAAAGTTGGAATAGGATATTGACCTCATGCCTCACCACAAAGAGGTCAACTCACTCACTTCATTGCATCTCGATGATGAGCAAGTCTCGAATGACCAAGGAGGCACTACAATCCTTGGTCATAAACCGGAAGCAGAGATGCACACCATCTCCTTTAACGAATATCTCCACAGAGTCGTGCAGTCTTAGGGAGTACCGACTCTACAGGACTAAACATCCCCTACACAATTTGGAGAGCAAGTGATCGTGACTAATGTGGACAAGCATCCAACTGCGTTGGCCAATGCATCTAGAGTGTATGCCGAAGCCACTAGCTCAAGTGTTTGTTTCCTCATAGCTAAGAATGAGCAATTAGAGAAGGAACTACAGGTGGCCAAGCAGGGAGGAGACTTGGTGACAATGTCCGTCTGAGCTTAATTGAAGAAGGTAATACTAGATGAAGTATTGTCCTTGGACACAGTTATATGAGCATTGTACTCCAAGTTTGGTACCTTGCATCAAGAAGTCGTTAATCTCCACGGATGGCAGTAGCGATGTGCAAGAAGAGTACGCATCTTGAAGAAAATACATACTTTGGTTGATAACATGCGATAATGGATGATGACGTACAAGGGATACCCGCTTCACTTGCCAAAGAGGATGAAGGCTAATGTGGGTGAGCTGCAAGCATGTATACGGAGTCAGATCCAAAACTATGAATACCTACCGCAACTCATCACTGGCATATAGGATTCCCATGCATGAGTATTCAGAATCATGGAGGTTATAGTGCACACTCATGTGATCCCATCACTTGGGACCATCACCCAAGCAATGACAAAGAAGCAGGTCCAACAAGAGCTTGAGTCGTACTTTGACAAGTTGATGCACACTGCCACCAGCCCAAACTTGCCTATTAGTGCAGACATCATGCGCAAGTACATTGCTGGTCCAGAAACAACAAATACAATGATTCGCATGCTCATAGACGAGTTGGATAGAGGAGCCTGAGCAGTGTACCCAGATGCTATGGAGGCAAGGTATAGGTTTCAGACTGATGTCATAGCAGAACACATGGACACTCTCAATGACTACCAATCTTGGCATCAATATGTCACTGTTGATTAGCATGAGGATGTTGAGAAGTTGGACTTCTATGGTTGTCTAAGTCCAAATGATGTGTAGTTTAACTTGTCCAAGCCATTGTTCACATGGGTACAGGTGGATTGTAATGTTGAGTCATGTCAAGTGTAAGTCAAGTGTAAAGAGTGGATGTAACAATCATAGAGTAGGTGAAGAGTCATGAGGGTAGTTGAATGGTCACAAAGGGGAATGTCAAGGGTCACCCCACCCTTTGCTATAAATAGTCTGTCATAACTCATTGTATAGTCTTTTGGTCAACCATGCTTCTACTAATACTATTTTGAAGAAGGCATGGAAAGTATTGTAATGCGCCTTGGCTCTCCACTGCACGGAGCTAGCACATCTCTTTCGAGGAGCAGGTGGATGTGGTTGTAACATTCGACTATTTGGGCTAGCAGGTTTACATGGATGTATTGTATGATTGTGACTTACACTTCTTTATATAATAAGAGCCAGCACATATTCATGCATATGTTGTTATTGTAGTTGGACTGCTCCGATTACATTAATGATATGTGTTGTTTAACTTACGTACTTGTGTATGAACTGATTCACATGCAATTATATGAATCTTGTTGTTAATGTGTTTCATATGTTGTTAATGTTGTCACTGTCCATGTCGATTGCTATGCTGGACATCAGATAGACGTTTCACTTGAAGCTTGCTATAACAACCGCACTTATCTTGGACTGATCCGTGAGTATTGTACATGTTATATTACCTTGTATGATGTGACTTCCACATCTGAGTGGACTGCTCCACTGGAAGTTGTCCATGTCCTTTGTGTTGTGTATTCCTAGCCGAGTTGGCACTGATCCCTTTCAACCTGGAACTCACCTTCACCTCCTCTCCCTTTCGAAGTTTTGGAACCTCTCATACACCTTCCTTGACGCACTACATCAGTCACACCCTTGCTGTTGACATAGTTATTCTACTTGCCTCTGTGTGACACCACAATCAAGGCATTACCTTACAACCCACTGTTGGGACTCCTACAACGAATGGTTTGAGGTCTAATTGGGACTTCTTACCAGGGAGATCCCCTTGTCATGTTGGTGGGTCCATCACCATCAACAATATGGTAAAGAAAGAGAGTTATCTTGCTTGTTGTTAGAGGAAGGTTATTTGATACTAGAAGAGACACAAGTGCAACCTTTTGTCCAACTAGATCAATGGTTTCCAGATTGTGATAAGGTGTTGAAGTTATACTTTGATGGTGTTTGTTCCTAAGAAGGAAATGGGGTAGGTGTGTTATTGATATCCCCAAAAGAAAGTTTAATCCCTCTCTTTTCTAAATTGGAATTTGAGGCCACCAATAGGGTTGTTGAGTATGAATATTTAATCTAGGCATGTAAGTTACAAGAAATCTAAAAATTGAATGCTTGGTTGTGTTTGGAGATTTTGAGCTGGTAGTGAAACAAATAAAAGATCAGTGCCAAACAAAGCATATGAGAATGAAGGCTTACCGTAATGAGGTCTAGGATCTGATTGATAGCATTTTCCTAGCCTTCAACATTCAACTCTTCCCTAGAGAAAGAAATTGAATGGTTGACTCCTTGGCCTTAGTTGCTAGTAATTTTAAACCACCTCAAAATCCACTTCTCAAGTGTGAGGTTGAAGTCAGATATAGGCCCTCAGTGCCAAACAATGTCAGAAATTGGTAGGTATTTGAAGATGAGGATAAGATCAAGTGCTTCATGGAAGTTATTGGGGAATTCTAAAATTCAGCGATTGACCAAGGGGATGAGAAGATGATAGATGAGTAATAGGTCAGCTCGGAAGAAACCATTGTGGGGCACAACATTTTATAGTTGAAGGGTAACACTATTTCCCGGGGCTTGGTTCCCCTGGAGAGATTGTTTAACTCAAATGGTGTAGCTACCAAACCAATCAAATAAGAAATTGAAGAACAAGTGGAGGATTTCAACATAGGTTTAGAAAGGGATTCCTGAATAATCAAGTTGGAACAAGGAATCTCCCATGATTACATGAAAAGGTAGCTGAAACTTTTTAAAGACTATAGGGATGTATTTTCTTGGTCATATGGTGATTTAAAAACTTCTGGTACTAATATTATTTAGCATAAGATTTCTTTGAAGAATGGGGTGAAGCCATACAAGCAAAAGCTTAGACAGACAACCCTCTTTTACTCCCATCCATTGACAAGGAAGTAAGGAAATTACTCTAGGGCAAAATGATTGTATCCCTGAGATATTCATATTGGTTGGAAAATGTGGTTCCTGTTAGGAAAAATAATGGAGAGATAAAGTTGTGTGTGGACTTCAGAAATCTCAATAAAACCTCATTAAAAGACAATTACCCGTTGCCTAAAATGGATTACATCTTAAAAAACGTAGTAGGGTTAGCTCAGATGTTTATGATGGATGGTTTTTCGGGATACCATCAGGTGGTAGTGCATCCTGAAGATCAAAAGAAAATTGCATTCACCATACCCTAGGGGACCTTCATGTATGCCAGAATGCCATTGATCTCATAAACGCATGAGCCACCTTTCAAAGAGAAACATATATAGAATTTGTGGGAGAGCAAGACAAGTTTGTAGTAATTTACGTAGATGACATTATTGTTTTCTCTAAAACATATCAGGAACACATTGAACATTTATGACTTATTTTTGAAAAATGCATAAAGTATGGCTTGCCCCTGAATCCTAAAAAATCTCAGTTTTCTCTAAGTGGGGAAAAGATATTGGGGCACATAGTAGCAAAATAAGGGGTGAAGATCAATCCCAAGAGTGTGGAATCCATAAACAACATTCCCCTACTAAGGAATAAGAAAGAGGTTCAAGTCTTTTTGGGTAGGATTAACTTTCTGAGGAGATTCATACCCAAATACACCGAGATAGTAAAAGAGATCAGAGAAATATTGGAGAAGGACAATGAAGTAAAATGGAATTTAGAGTCTCAGGAATCCTTCTCTAGGATTAAAATGGCTTTTAAATAAGATCATGTATTAGTCAACCCTGACTACCTAAATCCATTTTTTATTTTCTCTTTTACTTCTCCTCATACAGTGGCTTTTCTCTTATTGCAAGAAAATAATGAAGGACATTAGAAACCAATAGTATTTTTTAGCCATGTGCTAAGGGATGTTGAGTTAAAGTATAATCTTTTGAAGAAGCAGGCCTATGCCTTAGTCAAAGACCTAAAGACTTTTAGAATTTATGTGTTGCAATCCAATATAATCTCTTATGCTCCTACAAGAGTCGTGAAAGACATTTTGGTACAAGGAGATAGTGAGGGAAAAAGAGGCAAGTGGATTGCTAAAATCCAGGAAAACGGCATGGGCATCAAGCCCTAAGGGGCAGGTATTAGCCCAAATCTTGTCTAAATCAAACTGCCAAGCCCTCGATATTAATTTATTGATAGAAGAGGAAGAAGGCCAAAGAGAAGTAGATGAGAATAACGTCAAGGGCTCAACGCAAAAAATCCAAATGAAGTAACTCGTTTCTCATTGGTATAAACACATAATCTACTATTTACTTTTTCTTAGTGGTCTAATAATTTTTGATAAAATTAAATACAGAGCTTTGATGCTACAAGCCCAAAAGTTTTCATTTTAAATGGACAATTGTATTGGAAATACCTAATGGGGATTTTTCTTTTATTCCTGGTTGAAGGAGAGATCCATAAAGTGATACATGAGTTCCATAGTTGTGTGTGTGGAGGGAATTATAGTTGGACAACAACATCTCATAAAATTCTCAAATAAGGTTTCTCTTAGCCCAAGTTGTTCAATGAGGTACATGCATATGTTCGGTCCTGTGAGAAGTGCCAAATGTTTGCTAAAAGGTAGAAATTAGCACCTTTTCCTTAATACCTATTTTCGTTGAAGAACCTTTTACACAGTGAGGTTTAGAATTCATTAGGGAAATACACCCATCCTTCATTGGTCAACATAAATGGATCCTTACAAAAAATAATTACTTCACTAAGTGGGTGGAGGTATTCTCATCTAGAAATGCAACTGATGTTGTGGTGATCAAATTCGTGAAGGAGAATATCCTTTCAAGGTTTGATTTCCCATGAAATATTATCACTAATAACGCTCAAGTTTTTAAATCAGCCAAATTTATGATTTTTTGCGAGAAGTAAAACATCATTGTGGGTCACTCCACCAACTACTATCCATAGGGAAATGGATTGCTCGAATCATCAAATAAAACTTTAGTAAGCGTTCTTAAGAAGACAATATCAAAGAATCATAAAAAATGGGACTCACAATTGAAGTTTTCTTTCTGGGAAAATAAAGTTACTACCAAGATATCAACTGGAAAAATATCCTTTGAATAAGTGTATGGGAAAGCTGCAATTTTCCCCATACAAATGGCAAGCTCGTGGCTAAAATTCTATAGGATGTTGATGAAGAACCAAAATCTCTAACTAGGAGGATCCATCAACTAGTACAAATTCAAGAATCCAGGGGGGAGGTGACTCAGAATCTGATTCAATATCAGGAAAATATGAAATCTCTATTTTCCATAAAGGCAAAGGAAAAAACCTTACAAGGACAAAGGAAAACATGGGAAATTCGATTCTTTATGGTTTGGACCTTTCAAGGTTTCTGAGCTAAAGGGGAACAACAATTGTTAGAAAACTTGGATGGTGAAATCCCTGATATGCCTTTGAATGGTCAGTGTCTCAATCTTTACTTCCAGCGATAAATAGATCCACTCACACCCATTGTACATACCGATGAGCCATTATAGATACCAGTGCTTTTGTAAGTGTTTGATGCTTTTGTTTTTTTATATACTTCAATAAGATGACTCCATGGCTAATGTATAGAAGGCTACTTGTCTATAGGTCCTCAGCATATTTTCAGTAAGGCACTCTCCCCAATGGGATAAAATGTTGTCACTTGTTGCATAATTGTTCAAATAGTTCCAAATGATGTCAAAAGAGTGCAAAAGGTAAAAATGGGAATAAATCTTAGAGGCTGAGAGTTCGAATAGGAGGCCACAAGCCAAAAAGCCTAAGTTTCAAAGCCAAGGAGGAAGCTAAGTTTATAAAGGAGTGTCGATGTTCGGGAACCGATCATATCAAAACGCAATATCATAGGGAAGGAAAGAGACTCATATCATATTAAGGCATATCAGAGGGAAGTTCTTCAAATGGTTGAAAGCCTCGTAACTTCAATTCAAAACATTTTCCAAAAGTCTCGATGAAGAGAAGCTCTGAAATCTGGTGGCACTTGCTTCAAAAGACTAAGCACAGAAGACTAAGGGATGAGCATGAAGAGATTAGAACCCATAGGAGGCAGAGGTTATCGTAATCGATTTTAATTATTATTTGAAAAAGTTTTGAGGAATGGGGGCTTCCGATACAGGTCAGAATTTGGTTATGAGAGATCAATAGGCCTTAGATCCAAGGAAATATTTAACACCTAAGAGCTAGGAGCTCATCGAAGGTGGAGAATATCGTAACATCCATGTAAATATCAAATTGAAATTTTTTTATTCAGGGGCGCTTCCGAGGCGGTCTGGCACCTAGTCACAAACTTTTCAAATGAAAAAGGGCACAAAATATGGAGGGACTTTAAAGAACTAGCCATCGGGACATCGAAGTTTAGTAACTCATAAAAAAATGCCCCTGTTGAAAGTACTGAAATCTAGGAGGAAAGAAAAATGCAAAGGAAACATTAGAAAATTCAAAGACCCAATGGACCTTTCTCTCTCCTCTGCAGAAGACACCTAGCACCAATTAGTTGATCTCGATGAGATGACAAGGTAAATGACGTCAACTCGACGTCGCAACATGAAGGACAAATGACAGTCAGTTTTAGTATTTTTGAGGGTCTAATGGCAAAGATATGGAGGACACGTGTCACCACTAAGGGAGCTCCACATGGAGAGGATTGCGTCAACATGATGTTATTTTAGAGGTCTACATTTCAGAAAATGGTGGCCATCATAACTCTGTTTCAAATAGAATTTGAAGAAATTCCGATGAGAGGGGCTTCTAATTTATCTTTGGAATGGGTCTCATAGGAAATCAAAATACCAAGGGAAAATCATGAATTTTAAAAGAATATAATCCCTAACAGGAGACCGAAGCCTTAAGCTCCCAAGCACCAAGTTTCTGGTCACCGCCTTCAGTCCTATGGGATACACGGGGAGAGTGCTAAACGAAAAGGGTTGGGAGGGATCGGAAGGTTGCAATTTTCATAACGATTATTTTAAAAGGTTATGATGGATAAAATCTTTGATCTCACAGCCCCTAGGCGCTAGGCCTCTGGTCAAAGCACCTGGTGTTGTGGCTGAATAGCGATAGGAGGGCTAATGGAGAAGGTGCCTAGTGGCATAGGGACTTTACAAATTCAGAAGGATATTTCAAATGGAGTTACGATGAGAGAAGGATATGATATTTTATCCGCTACTATATAAGTTTTTTATCACAGGCAGAGGTCCCATGGTTGAGGGAAAATAAGGAGTTGAATAAGAGGAGGGCGAAGGACATTGGAACCATGTGTTTTCGTAATTTCATTTTGAATGTAGTTTCGATTAGTTGTAGCTCCAAAGTGGGATTATGGTAATGTTACAGGACATATTGGGCTCTGATAGTGTAATGCAGAAGTGTTAAAACATGGATGAGTCGACAACCATGATTATAGAACACTAAGGCCACCATAGTCAATCACTGCCAGCTACAAAAGTGGGTAATTCAAATAGTCAAGAGGGAAAATGAAAGGCGAACCAACCAATAATTAAGGAGAAACACCATAGCAGAGACGTGGCCTTATGAGAGGAAATCATAGGAATGGCATGGATATATTTTTCTTAACCATAATTCAGTCTTTCTTATTTCTTTTATTTTGTAATTTTTTCATTTCAAAGAAATGAATCGAATCTATTATAATGATTTGGGCATCATAACCTTCCCAAGTTGAGACAACTAGTTGATCAGATAGTTGGAGCTCAAATGAGATATTTTGTAACTATCTTTCAAGATTCCCCTTTCCTTATAAAAACAGGGAAGAAGCACTTCAGAAAGGTTCTTGAATGCTGCGTTCTAGAGGTAGGAATTTTGGTTTTGCAAATTATGACTTTTCATTGTAGAAAACATAGTTCCAATTTGGTTCAATTTTCTTGTTCATTAAATGCTCGGGTTTATACAATTGTTAAATGTGATAGACTGGTGATTTGGACTCCATATTCAAATATCAATGAAGCAGTTTTGTTGATTACAATAAGCGCAATGTGTAGTATGTTTTCCATTTGTATATCATTTCATGTATATCTTTCCTCCTCTGAAATTGTATAATGAAGCTCCTAGTTTCATTCTCACTCATGGTTTTATGTATGCTACTTAGTAAAAATTACATGTGTTAATAACAATTTTAATTGTGTTATTTTATAGGTTGCAGTACTTGTGTAAAAACAAAATTTCTAATTGTTTCTTGGTGACAAATGTGTCCATGAGGCATACAACTTGAGAGCTTAATTTGTGCTCCACCTTTTCTACATTTTCACTTCCTCACTCTTTCATATTTATGTTGGAGTTTGTTGCTTAAGACTCTGTATTTTTATTCAACCCTCTTCATCAATTTCTTTCCTTTCTCTACTCTTGTTCATTTATGCTACAAAAATGATATTAAATTATATATTGCTATTTCTCGGCCACCATAATGAACATATTCCTCCTTGAGATAAGCCAGATCTACCCATGTGTATTTATATTTGTGTGTTTTCTTGATTCTACCTTGGTGAAAGAATTTATAACCAAACTCTGAATTATCCTATTTCAAATTATGTGACATATGGAGTGCAGTAGAAAGCCCTCAAATAGTATTCGAAAGCATTTCTCTTGGATTCCCTAGGCACTGACCCTTTCCTTTAACCCGGGGGTTGTCTCAAGGAGGCTTCTACTTCTTCTGGAGAAATTTTGCAAAAGGAAATAGAAAATACTATAATACATTGCATATGAAATATTGAGAACATATACACATCAATAGCACTGCACATCCAAAACCACATTGTCTCTACCAAGCAACCTTGCTTCCCATGTCTCGTCGCCATCCATGCCTATCCTAGCAAGTCATGGATCACATTGTTTTCATTCCATTGTTGTATCTCTCTCAGCATTACCTTCCATAAAATAGACATAGTATAATCACATAATATCAATTCATATCCACATGATACTCACCTCCTAAATTTGTCAAGGCTACTCTTCTCGCTTAATTCCCCATAAGACTAGGAACCTCCTTCATTCCCTTCACTTACTTAAGGAATCATTCCTCCATAAGAATGATCCCTAACAAAATTGTCAAATAGTGACATATATACATACACACATACATATATATAGTCATTAGCATAAAACAATCATGCTTCTTAACGACCCTATCAGACAACTGCACACATACATATATAAATACATGTAATCACTAGCATAAAAAAATCATGATCATGTCAGACAACGAAATACATACATACATATATACATATATAGACATCATCATAATCATAATCACAACTTAATTATCAGATATCATAAGGTCAAGGTTAAGAGAACTTCCTTTATCCATTCAAAGCCTGTACAACATTGAGAACAATGGTTCCCAACATATACAAGGCATCTAATGCCTCAATCCATTTAATTTACCTTTCCTTACTACTTTTCTGTTGATTGTACTTCCATTATCCATTTACACCAATGGACCCAACCAAACCACTATCTGTAATATTCTTACCTTTAAATGGCCTTATTCATGCACTAAGCTTCATCTGAGCCTTACATTACCAGATGGATACCACACAACTCTCCTTGAGCTCCACTAACTTTTCTCTTTCCCAACCAAATCCAAAGACCCTCAAAACATAAAAGGAAATAACAAGAAAAACCAATAAGAAGAAAACCATGAAAAACAAATCATGACATGACACCACAAACAAATTTGCATGATCATGCACTATACCCAATCAAGACCGCAAGTAAAGTGTAAATAAATCACAAAATACCGAAAGAAAAAGACTCTCAACAAACACCATTAATCAATCCCCATGGGTTCCCAATTATTCCAAGGGAAATCCCAACCCAAAGCCTTCTTTGAGGTTTCATGGGAGTCTCTTTGCCATGCAATTCTCTGTATCATGTTTCCATAAACACATAATTGTTAGTGCATAAAAAAATATAAAAATATACTAGTTATAGTACCTTTTTATGCAAGCACATTGAATTGTAACTAAGCACATACATACCATCTCTCAAGGGACTCCAATTCCCTTGATAGACCTAACTATAACTAGAAACTGGCTAATATACCTGTCAAATTCATGTTCATGGATATAACATATATCCACACAATGTCAGAGAAAATAAATGTTAAGAAGACTTCCTATATACAAAGAAACCATTCGTTTGGAATTATAGTTTCCAAACATATCCAAAGGGAGTCTTACCCAATTCCTTTCTTTTATGATTTACCTTGCTACAGTTGAGGCTTTATTATGTGCTATCACATCACCCAACTATTAGTTATATAAGAAAATCAAATATTACCTTGTCATGCTAATACCAAGTAGGTTGCCCTGCAAATGCTCACATATGCCAGTCACATGTTCCAAATATGAAGACATCATCTATATTAATTTTAAATAAATCTTTACCAAGATGAACAATCATGTCATAATCCACAATCAACTCACATTCATTGGAAATAATACATAACGCTACAACTATCGCCTACTTACTCTCAAGTAAATATTAGTTGTCTCAAAACATATGTATTAGTACAACCATCCTAAAACAAGCTAATTTCTTCATGAAATATTATAGACACATACTCATGTCATGAAATTAATCAAACATTCAAACAACATATAAATGACATAATCAAACATTCAAGCACCAAGTAAATAACATAAACAAACTCATATCTTAATGTATCTAAGGGGAAACTATTTTGTTTGCACAATCAATCTAGATTAGTACCATATAAATTCACAACATATCAACTCGAACATAAATAAGGTCATGATGTCCATAACAGTAACTAGATAACATGTTCACATCATAAACTCATAAAAAATTGTCATTCATGCATAACAATCACAAATGCACAATCAATCTAGATTAGTACAACACCATATCACAAATATGTTGGCACATACATGAATATTGTAACCATAACCATCTGCATAGTCCAATCCAGGTTAACATAATACATACAATATCAGTATCTTAAATGAAATAACCCTAATCATCAAGTTAACTAACATAAAACAACAACAAGTTACTGCCATGTGCATATGACTACACTTATCAACTACCATCTACCATGCATGCAACCACAACAACAATATAATGACAAGTATATAAGTAACCCTAATTCTTATAACAACCGTTAACCACATACCTACATGCCCAACATAAAAATCTATATGAAGATTTTCTCTTACCTCGAATTTCAGTGTTGTAACCTTACTTTGATGATTTGCATCTCCTACTCTATCTCAGCCAACACATTAGTATCATCTCATACCAATAGCATCATGATGACCTAATTTCATACAATGAACTCACAATGCATGTTTTACCTACTATGCATGCATAACTATAACCATGGCAATGCATTAATAACAACATATAGCCAGTGACATGCATAACAACTGCATATACAACTGAAATGCACTTATGACTAACAGATCCCAAAAACAACATCATCAACACCTACATGGAAACACAACTGTAACAATGACTATGAACATGCATACATAAAAAGCACATATGCATCCTTCATACATGCATGACAAACAGATTCCACCCATCTAGTCCAAGTGTTGAAACATGCTCTTATACCACTCTGCAATGCCCTCCTCCCACATTTACCCAAGTTAACCGGTCCGTTGGGTAAACATGTGATGAGAGGCTACTACAATCTAATTCAACTCCCCATGTACAATGAATGAAGTGGAATTGACACAAGAAAACCCTACTGACCTTCCTCGGGAGCTACAAGACCCACATGAGTTAAACCACCCCTCCAAGTGCCCAAGCCCTGAGTCAAATTGCCTTTTCACTAAAAAAAAACCCTAGTCACTCCAATGACATGAGCATGCATGTGACTAGGACCCTCTAGTCGCTACCATAATGCCTGCAAGGGAGAGACTATAGTATTTATCATCCAATTTTGTGCTAGAGACTACAAGATTTAAGCCACTCTTTTCAGGGCTGATCTCCAATCCACCGCACGAAACTTGATGAAACTTTCCAAGGCAATAAATCAGACACCAAGACAAAGCCTCTAACACAAAAATTGATCAAGGAATTCAACTAACCAACCCTCAACATGACATACATTTCTTAGAACACATCACGAATAAGTACTCTACAAGTCATAATAACAGATCTAAGCATAGGAATCTCATACTTATCTGAGAATAGTTAATAAGCATTGATGCCTTATCTCATTAGTTGCATTATCATATATTAGGTCATATATTCATTCTTCATTCATTTACAAATAAAAGCATGATGAGAGCCATACATCATCACTGTCATAAACCATACTCATAACCAACAGAAATGATAAGGATACAAAAACCATAGAATCCACATATAAACCCGTACATTTACACATGAAATACTAAGGAGAAGGAACTCTTATTAATGAATAAAAAAACCAACCAGGTTTGGCACTTCCACAAACCACCCAATAGATTGTCTGAACCAAATATTTATGTCATCCAATCACTCCCATGCCGTATTTCAAGAATGAATGTGGGAATCAAACCAACAAAATTAAACAGGGCTTCTTGAGGCTAAACAACCTCACCCTCATCAATAGAGCCAAGATTTACTGCAATCCTCACTAGATCACTAGGCGAAAAAAAACCATGGGTGCCACAAAATTTCTCCACCTACATCGTGAGGAATTTTCCTGTCTCCTAGTCTCTAGGATTTACCATATTTCCCGCCATTCACCAGTCGAGGATTGCTAGGCCTAATTTAGACACTAGTCCTTGGGCTTTACTGCAATCCACACTAGATGACTAGGCCCTAACCGAGACTCCACCCTCCAGGTTTTACCCTATATCCCATCCCAAGATTCCTATGCCTGATGGGGAGCACCCACCTCTAGGCTTTACCATATATCTCACCATTCACTCGTCTAGGATTCATAGGCCCACCGAGGCAACACAAAATCTAGCTTTACCACAACCCATAGTCTGGTTCAGGGGTCACTAGGTCGTACATTCTTTCATTCAAAGATCCACCTCACTCACCTTTGAATCCATTCGAAAATCCATCTCAACAAAAACATGAGAAACCCATCACACCATGGCTATCCGGAAATGGTAAGGCAAGGCTGAAGAACACTACCACACCTGGAAAAACTCATGCCCATGACAAAAAGAGAACCAAGAACACACATGCATAACCATGCATGGAAAATCTAGCAAGGAAATCACACAGGTAAATCGATACCTACAAATAATTCCGCTATAGCTACTTGAACCTGCTCTTCCTTGCTTCAACTTTTCTTCCCTTTTCCTTCTTTTCTCTTCTTGATCCAATGCTAGAGTGCTCCAAGAAAACTCAGGTGCCCAAGAGTGTGAAAGAGAGAGAATAAAGAGAGATTCAAAATTGAACTGACAAAAGTCTAAGAAAAAGCCACCAATTGATCCTCATAAGCCTTTTTATCATTAATGCATCTATTTTATTCATTTTCCATTATTTTCCTTCATTTTTCTCCTCACATGCAACTTGTGACCTTTCAACTTTCTTTTCTCCTAATTTGCATTCTTTTCATAAATAAGTTGCCAAAAATGTCATTTTTCCTTTCCAAAGCCTTTTTTATTGCCTTTTCCATTTTCCTTTAGCCATACTAAACCGAAATAAACATGCCTCTATGATGTTTTTCCCACCATCCATCTTGGAATACATGTCCCTATGGTCTTGGTATTATTTTTTTTACATGGATTTTTAACTAGAGATGTTACAGGGGAGAAATCATGGAGCAGAGATTTCTCTTCTCAACATTCAAAGTAACTAAATAGATTACATTGAAAACATCAATTATAAATGATTGGAGTGGAAATCGACACCTACGGAGTAGAGATGAAGTAAAACTGAATTGTCTAGACACCTAGTAGAGAGTGAGATTAATATCTCAACATTCGTTGTTGCGGATAAGGCATTGTTTCTATTATTTGTTGGTTAAAGCAAATGTACATATGTATATATGTGTATATCATGGTAAATACTATATTGATTTGTGTTTACAAATATCTATAAATAGTATGTTTATTTGTTGGTTCAAGAAAATGTGTATAAGTATATATGTGTTTTCATTGTAAATACTACATCGAGTTGTGTTATAAAGCTCCAATAAGAAATACTTTTATCATGTTTTAGCTGTTTGTTATTTTAGATACTACATTGAGTTATGCTTATAAAGCTCCATAGCCAACATGTTTTTCTGGTCCTAAGTGCCATAGAACACTGAGGACGGTGTTCCCCCAAGGGGGAGGGGTTGTACCAATCTCGAGTTATATTTTCACATAAAAAGGAAAAAATAAACCAAGGTCATGGGAAACATATTCCAAGATGAATGGAAGGGGAAAAATTCATATTGGGGGTCACTTGTGGTTAATTAATGGATATGTAAATTGACATTGTCATTGCTAAAGGTAAAGAGGAAATAAATGGAAATTTAATATGAGAAATAAAAGAAATAGGATAAAAGTAAGATGAAGAGACAAGAATGCGCATGAAAGGGAAATTAGAGAGAAAATAAAGGAAGACACATGGGACATGAATAATAAAAAGGCACCTAAGAATGAGTTGAAAACTTTTTCTCGGCTCTTGATCAGTTTCAAAAATCAATCTCCAAGGGAGAGAGAACAAATAAAGGAGTAAGTAAGCAAGGACAAGAAAGAAAAGCAAGGGACCGCAAGAGGAAGTTTTGACATTGAAAAGTAAAGGAAGAAAATAGCTATGGAATTGCAAGTAATAGTGTGCATGTGTGATTTAGCATGTTGGGACTTGATTCATGATGCATGCATTAGTTTATGGTTTATGTTTTCTATCATTGGCATGGGATTTTCGTGGATTGAAAGTGGTTTACAACTTTTTCTATGCCATTTTCCTAAATAGTCATGGTGTAGTAGTTTCCTTGTTCAGTTAATCTTTGGATGGCCAATATATTTGAGATCCTGGTTGAGGTGGTCACAATAAAATTCCCAAGGGTCAAGGGTGGAGATGGTGTTTCTCCTGGAACTCTTGACAGGTGGATGGAGATAGGAAAATTCCTCTGGGTATGGTGAAGAAAGTCTAAGGCATTCAAGCTTCTTGGTTTTGGTGATTTCTAGACCGATTTAGGTGAAATCACAATGGTTGAGGATTGAGGTGGTTTAGCCTTTGGAAGCCCCAGTTGGATTTGTGTTGGATTATCCCATGCGATCTGACATTCATGGTTGGAATATGGCATGGGGGTGATTGGGCTAAAATAAATATTTGGTTCAACCCCAATATATGTTCAAGTTGTATGTGGAAGTCCCTGAGTTGGATGGAATTACATATGGTAATATGTGTTATTTATTATTGGAATCTATGAGCACATGTATTGGTTATTGTGTTGATTTTATGACTGTTTGTCATGGCTTCATTCTAGTTAAATGTTGGTTACAAACATGGTATAAATCTCATTACATGATGTTCTCTTGTTATGCATCTACTCCATGGTTAGTCAGACTCTTCGCTATATATTTGAATGCATGAGCTAACTAGTGTTTGATGCTACTAGCTTGAGAGCAAAGTGAGAATTCTTGATGATTATTTGATGAACTTAATGAGTTGTTGTACAAATATGGATTCATGACATGTAGCTTCTCTGTTCATCATATGTTTGCGAAATGAGTATCATGTATTCGGCATGTCTAGGTCAAGATGTTTCTCAAGTTTTGAATGGTTGACATTGTTATCATTGTATTTATGTCTCTAGAAAGTTATAGGTGGTTTTGGGTAGTGGTCTGGAGGCTAGTCTAAAAAATTGGCATAGATATCGCAACCGCTGGCACAAAACCGAGGAATTTGGATCATAACCACATGCAAGAAGGCTTATGGGTGTGGTTCGAGCCTCATAATTGAATGCACAATGTGTCAAGGATGAAGTTGGGGTGTTAGGCTTGTGAAAAAACAATTCCATCTTAGGATATGATCATCAGTGTTTGTGGATTGACCTTTGGGTGATCTAGTGCTCTTGAGAGGTATCGATAAGTTCTCATATTGTAGGCCCCACTCCCATAACTGGAACTTGGAGCTCGGGTCATATCATACTGACACTCTACTCATGTGTACGTTGGAGAGAATGTAAAAGTGGGGAAATGTGGGACGGTTGCTTACACTCTCTCATTGCACTCCTTCTCGCCTATTTGGGCAATGATTGACTTAGAGTCTTGGTACATCTCTCCAACGTGGCCTTATCTTGTTTCCCATAACCTCTCCTTTTCCCCTACTTGTTATGTTCTTACCATCGTTTCTTCCATCATTTGGTTTGGTCTCCTCCCCCATGACGTTTCTATGCCTTGTATGCATCAAGCCTAAGTTTTATGGGGAATTATTTAATACCAAGAGGGGGCTTGACAAGGAAGCTACTTCATGCTTTCAAGATATGACACCTTTCCACCTTCAGGTGGAACTCACATGAACTAGAAGGAAATAAATCTCTCTACATGACCTTCTCTTGGACATAAAAGTACTTGCAAATTTAGTATATTGGGTTCCCGATATAGTCCACACATGAGGACACTTCAATTAATACATGCACATCGAGGAATTATATTGGCACATGGAATTCCTCATGGGAAAGGTTTTATTGGATCAGAATGAGTAACAAGAGGGTTTATTTATCTCCATGGAACATCTAGACATGCATATGCTAGATCTAGATCAACACCTGAAACAAATCGAGAAGCACCTCAACATTCTCTCCACCATTGGTCGCACTTCGGGTAGCAATCATGAGCTATTCCAGGTTGCAACTATAGACTTAGATCCTACCTCCTAATTCCCCTTCCTATTATGTCTCTAGTTTTCCAGTTTTATGATACTTTCATTTGGTCTCATAGCCTTGAAAATACAAATTGAATTATACACACACACAAATATATATATATATATATATATATATATATATATATATCTATATATATATATATATATATATATATATATATATTTATATATATATATATATATAGGTGTGTGTTTGTCTTAATGTATAAATTAATGTAGTAACATATAGCTATTAAAGTTCCCATAATATTATAAAACTATACAAGTTTAAATAATATTAAAATATTAAAACTATAGTTAAAATAATTATTAATATCAAATGCATTTGAAAATATGTCTATTCTGTCATTAAAAATATAATGGTAAGCCTCACGGTCTACTTACTCTTCGCTTTTGTCTTTATTTTTTTCAAATTGTTTTCAATAAGCATATATTTTAAAAAATACCAAACGAACTAAGTTGAAGGTCAACAATTCATGCTCTTGAAATATTTTTATTTACAATTTCAAAAAATGATTTCTATAAACCATTAAATGATTCCCCCAACAAAAAAAAAGTGAACTATTTTTCCAGAGAAGACTTAGAATCCCAAACTATTTGCACCCTATTTGCAATGCAATTAAGTTTTTTATGTCTTGCTCTACCCTGAGCTTGCTACTTGATATGTTGGTGTAAAATCACATTAGCATAGCATAAATCACACTTAGCCTTAGTCCTTTCATGTAGTTGATTCTCTCATTAATATTGACATACATAATTCATTCTCTCTTCCAATTTTTCTCAATTTTTGCAAATTTATTTTATTATTCTCGAGTTAGGTCCTTACCTTTGCAGGATCTAGTAATTTAACATGGTATAAAAGTAACAAGGGGCCTAGATAAGGTGCATGAAAAATTATCTTGCAAGTTTTAAGATCAAGGAAATTGGAATTGTTGGTAAATTGAAAGTGCCAGAATTTTCCACAAATTGAAAGCATTAAAAACTGCTAGAGAATTGAATTGGTGAAAGAATGGAATTCCTAACTTTTGTCATTCTCACTATATACAATTGCTATGAATGGAAGAGGGTGTTTTTTTCCATCTAAGGAGAAATGGATTGCAATGGATAGTCATGGGAATTGGGATGGAACCGATGTTAGAGGATGAGAAGTTCAATTGACTTAATAGATCTAACATGGCTTATGTAACATTGTATATGTTTGTGTCTCATGATATTCTTTATCAAATCATAGATATTGAATCACCACATGAAATCTAGACTACATTGAAAGTATTATATGGTGATGAAGATGATCTAGGAGAACACTATTTGGAGACAGAGAGATCGATATATCATAGCAGTCATGAAACTTTTGAAGACTTATTCAATAACATGAAAAAAAATTCTCGATACAATGTTGCACATGACGACTCTACTTCTTCCATTGTTAATGAAGCTATTGTAGATGAGAATTTCATCTTGTCTAATATTGAAGATGTCGCACATGAGGAAATCTCTTCTTCCATTGGTGGTGAACACTCTACCACAAATGGAGAAGTTGCTTTTAAGAACATAGAAGAAGACTTTGATTCCTCTACTGTTGATGACGTTGATAATGTAGATCTAACGAGGTATCAATTTAATGATGCCCCACATGCACTCTCAGCTGCAAAGCCATGCATTCCCATGTCTACATCTAAGGATGCATATGTAACACCATTCATGCATCCATGAAGACATCCCTAAATCCATGCATTCATGAGTGAGAGACACACATGCCCATGCATGCATATATGGCACATGCCTTTGATCATCAAATTCATGATGAAGTTGTAGGAAATCCATATTGGCATGCATCCATGGATAAGGAGAATCACTCCTTGATCAAAACATGGCAGTTGATACCTCTACTTCCAAAAAAAAGACTTTTCCTCCAAATCTATTTGCAGAGAAGGAGTTGACTATTGGTTATGTATTTAATTTGGGATCCAACCCCAGTTGTTGGTCAAACAAGAAGAGGGTTTCCATTTCGTTATCATCAACAAAGGTCAAGTACAAAGGAGCAGTTAATTCCCATGAGACTAGGATGCCCATGCATGTATATATGTTACATGCATTTGATTATCAAAATCATGTTGAATTTGTTGGGAATCCATATTGGCATGCAACCATGGATAAGGAGAATCAGTCCTTGATCCAAACATGGGAGTTGACATCTCTAGTTCTGAAAATGAAGCTTGCTCCTCCAAATCTATATGCAGAAAAGGAGTCTGCGTCTGGCTATGTACTTAGTTTTGGATTTGGCCCCATTTGTTGGTCAAGCAAGAAGTAGACTTCCATTTCTTTTTCATCAGTGGAGGTCGAGTATAAAGGAGCAGTCAATATCACCATTTAGGTCATTAATCTGTTGCATTTCTTTTTTGAGCTTGGCATCATTATCCATCAATCCACTGTCATATGGTACAACAATCAGAGTACACTGAAGTTTCTTAGAGATGTAGTGAAACGACAATAGACCAAACATACCAAGATTGCATGCACTACATGAAAGTATTGATTCATGATGTGATCATCAATATTCAGTATTATCCAAGTTTTGAGAAGACTACTGACATCTTCACTATGACTTTCACTGAGTAGAAGTTTCACTTTCTGCGGGATCATCTTGGGCTAAAGGACAACACTTCATAGTAGTTTTCTTTTATTTTAGTTTTGCATTATATTTTTATGGGGGTCTTTGTTCCCACTAGGTTTTCCCTCTTTCCTCTTTGATACATTGTACATGGATATCTAAAATGGGCTTGTTGTCGAGACACATCCATCTTGCATCATACCCACCTAAGTTATGCTTAAGGGAAGTGTTGGAGTACATTTACATTAGTTAGATTTAGTGCTTGTATGTGGTGTACATGCAGATTAACATAACATAAAGAACACTTAGTTGTAGTATGTAGTTCAGCTTAACTTAGCCACTTTATGTATTAATTCTCTCATCAATATTGAGATATCAAATTCATTCTCTTCGATTTTCTCAATTCCTACAAATTTATGCAATATTCTCTAGCTAAATTTTTAACTGTATAAACCCTATTAAACTAAAATAATCTCAATTATAATTAACTTGGTTATTTCTTTCCCTACTGGCAACTTGCGACTAGATCTCAATGGTAACACAAAAATTCATTCACTTTCGATTGATGTGTGCCGAAACAAATAAAATTTCACTCAACGTTTGTTAACAATTTTAAAACTTTTTATAGAGCATGCAACATTTGATCTTGGTACCTACTCTCCAACCAAATGATTTACCTCGTCCCGTCAATAGCAACAAAGATGAACCATTCTACTATGACCATAGCATGCAATGCAGATATGAGATGCCACAGACGAACCTGAATTTTAATTGTTGGCGTCTTCCGTCTTCCGTATTTCTAAAGCCTGTTATATAATAAGGTAAAAAAAATTAAAAACATTTACGATCAGTTATGTAATTTTATTCATCGATTGCTTTTTCCCTTTTCTTCAGAGAAAGGAACACAAAAAAAACTGTGCTCTTGGGATTGGCCAAGAAAACTGTGAAATATATATATATATATAATAATTTATTTATTTTTAAATAAAGTTGTTGTTAGAAAAAGATTATTTGATATAATTATGGATGGTTGTTTGTGGTCACTGCAATTTAATTAAAAATTTGTTTTTTTTATAATTTGATAAAAATTATTTAGATTTTATTAACTATGTTTATATAAGAAAAGCTAAAAAATATTTATTGATCTAGTTATATAAATTAAATGGTTATAAATATTAATAGATATTAATTTATAATAAATATCAAAGCACTTACTACATAATATATCTCACATTGTTAAAAACTAACTAAATTTAGATTAAATTATTATTAATAAAAATAATTAATATATAACTTAACAAGATTCTTAACACAGAGATTCTTTATCTATAAATATGTTTTGTCACAATACCATGGTTTATAACACCACATGCCCAAAAGATCATAAATCACTTCATATTACACTTGTTCGTGTAACATATTTTTATTTAATAAATTTAATTAAAAGGAAAAAACATACATAACTACTTTGGAGATAAATCTAAATCTTTGATTTATGTATATATTATTCATAGTTAAACTAAAATTATAAAACCCCTATTTCAAAATAGACAAGTTTATTTATGTAATTATTGATGATAATGATGATATTAACATCCACTAAAACCAACGTGGTCTATGAACCTTAAATGACTGGTAAATATTGATATGCATCAATTAATGTCAGACATCAAAACACTACATGATATTAGCATCCATTAAAACTAACGTGGTCTATGAACCTTAAATAACTAGTAAATATTGATATGCATCAATTAATATCAAACATCAAAACACTACATAATACATTTCAAATGGTTCATATTAAAAAATAATCATAAAAAATTAACTAAAATATAATTTTATTTAAATTATAATTATTATTAATTATAAAAAGAATTAATATACCACACCTTGATGTAGATCACAATTGATTTAACAATTATGATTTTCCATGAAAATCCACTGTTCAGAACGAATGCAGGTGGGCCCCTCCGTGACGTATGCAAGCAGGCGGTCGATGGGTGGGAAGGAGCTACACTCCAGGTTCCATAATGGAATTCCACTACCTCAATATTAATATTACACGATTACACGAGTGACAAATTCCCTTCTCCAAAATATATTTGATGAAATCTCTATAAGATAATAGCAAGTGAAAAGTAATCCATTAATACTGCTTTAAATTAAATCTAATTAATTTAAATTTAAATCAGATAAATATATAAAAATAACTCTTCAAAGAAATGACGAAGAATAAGTTAATAATTTTCAATTTCCTATTTAAAATAAATCAATCTAGCTAATTATTGTTATGGTTAAACAAAAATATGATATAAACTGAAATCAAATAACTCTAATTATATAAGAAAAAGTAAACTGGATCTAAAATGAAATCAAATAATTCTAATTATATAAAATTGTGGGGGAAAAGGAATAATCCAAAAAATAATGTAGGGCCAGCATGAGCTATCTCGAGGTTTATCCGATGAGAGATTAAATCGACATCCGTTTACATTTGATATTTAAGATAAAGATTGAATGGGTACGGAACAATGGTTGATAATGTATTTAACGTGTGAATGATAAATAAATGCATTTGTATAATGTTTTAATGTTTTAAGTGTTCAAATATTTTAATAATATTTTTCCACTAAATTTTTTATATATAACTGAAATATTTTATAATTAATTTTTAAAATTATAAAGAATGGTAAAACTGATTTTAAGGGTTAAGTTAAATAGATTTAATAGTTGAAAATATGTATTTTATGATAAAAAGTTATATGTTTAAATTGAGATAGGGTAGAGAATATATATATAAATTGAGTAAGTTTAATAGTTAAGAACATGTGTTTTTTATTAAGAAGTTATAGGTTCAAAAACTAGAGGGCGCAGAGCATGTATGCTTTTGTAGACATAGTAGTCAAATCTCTGTGCGAGGTGACGTGGGTCCCTTGTTTTGGGTATCTCTTAAACTAGACTTAGCAGTCAAATTGATGTGGGAGGTAAGGTGGGTCCCTAGTTTTGGGTATCTCTTAAACTAGACTTAGCAGTGAAATGGTTGCTCCAGGTGAGGTGGGTCCTTGTTTTGGGTATATTTTAAACTAGACTTAGCAGTGAAATCGCTGCAGGAGGTGAGGTGAGGTGGGTCCCTTGTTTTGGGTATCTCTTAAACTAGACTTAGCAGTGAAATCACTGTGGGAGGTGAGATGGGTCCCTTGTTTCAGGTAGCTCTTAAACTAGACCTTGTTTTGGGTATCTCTTAAACTAGACTTAGTAGTCAAATATTTGCTCGAGGTGAGGTGGATCCCTTGTCTGGGGTATCTCTTAAACTAGACTTAGGAGTCAAATTGCTGCACGAGGTGAGGTAAGGTGTGATGGGTCCCTTGTTATGGGTATCTCTTAACCTAGTTTTGTTTGACTAAGAGTTCCAGTGTGATTTCCTTAAATAACAACGATGAGTCAGCAAAGCATTTGCTGTATTTTAATGGCCTAAGACCACCAAAATAGTATAGTTTTCTTAAATAACAATGACGAATCAGCAAACATTTACACAAATACTTTAAAATAAGCCTTAAATTATTACACAAATTTAATTAAAAAAAATAGTCCTTCCAAACTATTTTAAATAAAAATAAATAACAACTGAGATTTAGAGATATCATATATCCAAGTACTCTATCCTTTAATAAGACTATCTTAACTTATATTTTTCCAAGATTTCCACCCTTTAATAATACCAGGTTGATGGGGACGAATATCATTTAGAATGAATAGCTTCTAAAAATCCTTATATGCTAATGATAACATCCTTCTAAACTTGAATTGCATTGAACAACCTCGTATTTTTAACTTGTTTGCTTGAATTGCATTGAACAACCTCGTATTTTTAACTTGTTTGCTTCAAGTGTTTACCGTATGTTTTTTTCCAACCAGTGAGTGAGTTGAGCTCAAATCTTGTGTGTTGCAGCAGAATATAATTTAGGATTTCGCAAAGAACTATTGAGGACAACTCTCATGCTCGTTGTAGTTTGCGCAATGACCACAATAAATGATGGTGATGAGGGATGATGACCCTCTGATCTTCTCTGGACTATGCTCACAATATACTTTCTCATGTTAATAGTTTATAAATCTAGTTTAATAGTTTATAAATCTAGTTTGTAAATCTAGATTATGATTGGAAGAAATTTTAATGTTAGATATAATTTATAAGATTATTAGTTTTCTTGTTTTTTGTTTTTTTTAATTCAATTTTTTTATTATTCAAATTAATGATAAGCTCATCTAACAAAGCTAAAGAGCCATTGTCAACATATTGTTGTAACTGTTTTTGATGTCTTTGAAAGCATCACATTCCAAAATGAAATGTTTTTCAGATTCCACTCTTTTAGAAGTGCAAAAAGTATACCCGTTCTTCCCAAGCTTCTTTAGGCCTTTTCCACGGACACGGTAGTTGATGCGAGTTAGTTCTTAATTGAGCGATAATAATCTTTGTTCTCCATAGAATGCTAAGTCCAATGTACTCTTTTTGTTGGAGATCGGAGTTGAATTCTTAAACATAATACTTCTTTTTACCCACTCTTTTCCCCATATATATTTATTAAGTCCAATGTACTCTTTTTGTTGGAGATTGGAGTTGAATTCTTAAACATAATACTTCTTTTTACCCACTCTTTCCCTATATATATTTATGAAACTTCTCCATAATTTTTTTCCGCATATAAATTAATCTCTTCCGCTTGAAAAATAAAATTTCCATCAATTTTTTACACTGACAGCAGAATGATGTTAGCTCTTTTTAACTCCGAAGAAAATGAACTATGTGTAATCCGGAGCACACCCTCAAATTTTATAGCCCCTTAGCTCTAAAGCTTAATTCAAAACTGACTCATGCAACTAATACTCGGAAGCGCACCTTAACTCTGAATGTGCTAAGCCTTTTTCGAATCCCCTATTCACCGCTTCACGTTATAAAAAAACAGCACTTAAACTCAAATTTCTAATGCATGGTGCTTACCTTGTTCCATTAGATGCAAACAATGCTGATACGAGCACCTCAGATTCAAACTCTTAACTCTAAACGCGCTGAGGCCTACCAGCTTAAACGACATTTTAAATAACGTGAGGCTTTTAATTATTTGGCTCAGGGTTTTGGATCTTTACCGAGAATTTGGGAAATGGAGTAGTTACTTCATCAACGTCTCCCAACATCAAACTAACCACTTTTTGTAAGTCAAGGTAGGATTTTTATCATTTTTCTCTATTTGAATTATTTTTTCTTGCAAAAAAATATTTGAAATAAAAACCCATATGCAAATATGTGAAAACCATACAAAAAAATCACAAAAACCAATAAAAACACCCTGAAAAAAAAAAGAAAAAAAACAATTTAAAAAACCATCAAAAAACCCTTGGAAACAAAAAACACAATCTAGAAAACCACAAAAAACCACCCATAAAACCTTTGAAAAACACAATAAAATAAATCATTTAAGTTTTAATTTTTTTTAATTTCTTTGTAAAAGTTTTCAATAATTGTAATGGTAGCATCTTTATTATGATTTCTTTTTGAAATTTTAAATGGTAAAAAAATTATTTTCTAATTATTTTATTTTTTGAAGTTTTTCTTTCAAAACATTTTGATTTTTTGTTATTTAAAATGCATTTTAAATTTAAAATAAATTTGAAAAAAATTATGTTAAAAAGACTTCAAAAAAAAAAACTAAATCACATAAGCAATTTTATTTCAAATTAAAATTAATTTATATTTTAAATATTTAAAAAGACTTCAAAAAAAAAAACTAAATCACATAAGCAATTTTATTTCAAATTAAAATTAATTTATATTTTAAATATTATGAAATTAAGATTGACATAATGAATATGGTTGTTCATAGTAAATTTCTATTTATCAAATAAGAAATTTTAGTTCACTTTTTATTTTAAATTTAAATTAATTTATATTTTAAATATCTTTTTAATAATTATTATTATTATTTCAGTGCTAAGTCTACAAAGACATACATACTCTATCCCCTTTGGTTTTGAACCTGTAATCTCTTAGGAGGAAACACATGCTCTTAACCATTAGGCACACTTAAGTTGTATTAGTACAATTAGTTAAAATATATATATATATATATATTAAAAAAATATTATAATACAATTAGTTTTTAAAAATTAATTAATTAGATAAAATACTATCTAAGATAAAAAAAAAAATTATATATATATATATATATAAAGTTATAACATTTAACTATATAATTATAATATAACTATATATAATATATAGTTATTTTAACATAACTATAATTATATATGTATATATAAAATATAAATAAATAAATTATAACTATAACATAAAAGGTAACATAACTATAATTTTTATTGCTAATGGAAAACCTGTGAGCAATTTAGGAAACTAAAAATAACTATAATTATATGTTATCTAACTAAAAATAACTATTATATATATATATATATATATATATATATATATATATAACATGAACATAAATAACTATAAATTATGTATGGTATAACATTATAATTGTAACATATTGTAACATGTAGTATATCTATAATATAATATAACATTTAACATAACGCATACACACATATATATAACACTTAACTATATAATTATATATAAGTTCAAGTTTCAACAGAGCATCACTGATAGATACATTAAATCTATAATGAAGAGTGCATTTAAAGTGATTAAAAGAGTTTTGACTCTTTTCTAATTTGTATCATATTGTTTCATTATGTAGTGTGTTGTACCAAAACATTGTCTTCGTGTGTGCTTGCACCTAGTACATGTCATGTGTCAAAGTCAAACATTATAAGAGCTTAAAGTCTAATAGATTATTTAGTTGGCATGAAATTTTATTAGTTTTGCAAATAGATTTCTTTCAATTTTTTACATATATATTTACATATTGATGCTATATGAATAAAATGAATTATTTAGAAATAGGAAAAAGTGTGAAGGTAGATTTGATCACTTTTAACGATTATGTTTACATGGAACTCAATACTTTGGTTGATAAATTATCAAAAAATGACTCTAAATTATAGGAATTTAGGCTAGATTATTCTACTTGAGTTTAGAAATGGTTTTCTTGTCAACATTCTTTCTAAGTCAACATTTTTTTCTTGGATTTGTTTATATCTATGATATGTAATAGTTTTGTATTATATTTAATAGTTTAGTGAACATTTTTTTTTGCATTATTTTATATGTATTATATATAATATACAGAGTCATCTCCTATACGCCTACCAACCACATGTCATCAGAGTGCGGGGGGATCTTCTATACATGGTCGATCTCATGATAAATTATGTAGCCCAGCCAGAGTGCATGTTCCACTCGTAGATCCCAGCTCTGACACCATTCAAAGTGTCAAAATTTACATCATGTTACAGATAGTGGACCATCTTGACCTGCTACATGTGCATTTTTAATTCATCTTCAACTGATGTGTTTGAATTTAATGTATATGTTATTATGCTTCAAGTTTGTTATATGTATGTTAAATTATGTTTATGTTTTGAAGACCCTCAGTAGGGTGAACCTGAGGATGACAGTGTAATTTTGATCCCTCTATGGGATGATGCTAAAGCTAGTATCACACTGGAAGATGTTATGGACGAGGATACATGGATCACACAAGAGTTGGGTAAAATCTCTGCTAGTTCACCTATTAGGAGTAGTTTGTCTGTGACGCTAGATAACATCAATAGGCTGATTGAAACATATCAGAGGGCCAGCCCACAGAGACGCCTCCTACATTCCATACATATGATTAGGATGCAGGAGATTAGAGGCCCACATACTTGGAAGGCATCGAAATACACCACCAAGGACATTGACGTTCATGGGGAGTTGTTTGAAATCCCTCTAAAGCACCATGCTAGAAATCAAGGTCTCATTCCCTCATCTTTTTAAAAAATGTTGATGCGGCCCCTTTTGTTTATGATCGATTCATTGGAGTTTGGGGTCAGTTCCCCCACCATGACCAGGCCCCCCTTTATTTTGCAAAGCATATATATGTGGAGCTTGTGCTACATATGAGGTCAGATTAAACTGATGCCAGATTTGAGTTTTATGGACCCGACAGGGGACGTACCTATGATCGTGATCAGTTTCGTAGGGACCCTAGGCATGTACCACAACATTTGAGATCATTTTCACTATTGTCTCGTAGTATGGTATTATTAATGGAGCTAGAGGAGTAGTCGCATCTCAGCGTTGAGACCAGGGATACCATCACAGATAATATGCAGACGACATTGGCCAGTGTGCATGTCGCATTGTGTGGCAGATGAGAAGATCACCATTGTTGTCTCGTGACCTCTCAGTTCCATTATATGATGATTCATATCTCGTGAGTCTACCTGTTGAATAGATTTTGTCATATGCACATATGTATCATGATGCCATATGTGACACTTGGAGGGTACACGGCCCACGTGACACAAACTAGGTACATATATACACAACTTTTGACTCTTATCATTAAATTATACATACTTGTTTATATTAATTTAGTTTGTATTAGATTGCATTTATATTAATAAGTTCGTGATAACATGTAGACACGACCCAACTACATGGATGAGCTTATGAGGTCATACGAGGGTGCAGTTGATCATCTAGACCAACATCCACTAGTGCATGTTTCCATGGATTCTCCTCAACCTCCACCTCATAACACTCACATGGAGGAGAGTCACTATGTACAAGCACATGGACCAATAATTGAGGTAAACTTTTTTATTTATAATATTTCAACATTATTTTTTAAGTTACATGCATACTAATTAATTTGTAGACTAATTATAATTTATCCTTGCCATTGTGTACATGAGGCCATATGCAGAGTGTTGTCGATGTCGTAGTTATGTGGACGCATGACTGAGATGTTAGGTATAGAGGCATTGACGATGCAGGTACATCGATGCAAGCCCCAATCTTTGAGCCACATGAAGGGAGCACCAAACCCATATTCATCAGACTCCCATCCTAGATGACTTTCATTTGGACTCGAGTGAGGTTAGTAGATTCATATATGTAATTAAATGTGGTTCAAAATCATTTATTTCTAGATTGTTTATTTTGTACAAATAATGATCTAATTAGTTTGAATTTGAATGTGTTATATTGTAGTACCAGATTATGGATGATTACTTTGTGCAATGGAACTCACATAGGAGTTATGGTGGTACTTAGAGTGGATAGTTTGTATATTTTCAGGCCCATTTCATAGGGCACATTCACATGTGATACAAAATTTTTATATTTTCATACATGGACAGTTTATGGATGTACATGAACATTATTTTAGTTTATTTCAGTTTATTATTTCAGGCCAGGGAATAAATTTGTTTTGGTCATTAGCATTGCCATATGGAATCAAAAGCACATTGGGAGTGTTCCCTAGAACAATGAGTGAATAATTGTTCATGGAGAGGACATGTGGCACAAGGATTGTGGCACTGAACATTACATGTAGAATTTGATTTTAGCAATGGATTTTGGACTTCTTGGGAAGGAGGTGAATCCCTAGTACTACTCTTGACGGTGGATAGTGAGCCTCTGGACTCCCTTGACAAAGAATGGGGAGAAATCGTAGAGTAGATATTGTTCTTATCAATATTCAAAATAGCTAAATAAATTACGTTGAAAACATCAATAATAAATGACTGGAGTAGGACTCGACACTTATGGAGTAGAAATGAAGTAAAACTGAACTGTTTATGACACCTAGCTGACATAAGAAACAAATGTGGTGACACCTAGAAAACAATGAAATTAATATCTCAACATACCCTTCTATTCTCAACTGTTACAATTAGAGGCACTTACAATTCTTAATTTCTCTCTTTGAAATTCAAATACATTTTTTCTCAGTGGCTTTACGAAAATATCTGTAAGCTGATATTTGGTACCACAAAAATAAAGTACTATGTCCCCATCATTAAAAATCTCATGGATGAAATGCAAATGTGTGTCAATGTGCTTGTTCTTTTTGTGGAAAACATAATTTTATGATAAAGAGATTGTTGAACTGTTAGCATAGTAAATAGGATTTTTCTCCTTCTAAACATTTGAAATATATTTCAATAATCTACTCAACCACACTGCTTGAAAAGTTGCTAAATTTCCTACTACATATTCTTCCTCTGCAAAAGATATTGAAACGATTGATTGTTCCTTGCATGCCTGTGAAATCAGATTGGTTCCAAGATGAAAAGCATACCTTGAGGTGATGTTGTGATCATCTAAACTCTCTGCTTAATCGTTGTCAGTATAACCTAAAAGTGAACAATTTTTATAATGTGTATATAACAAAACATAGTCTATGGTCCCTGCAATATATCTTAATATCCTTTTTGCAACCTTCCAATGAGAAATCTTTGGTGATTGCATCAACCTGGAGAAAAAACTTGCTGCAAACATGATATCAAGTCTAGTTTTAGTGAGATACAACAAACTACCAACTAGACTTTTATAGAGTGTGGGATCAACTAGTGCTCTTACATCTTCTTTTCTGAGCTTGGTGCCTTGAGAAATTGATGTATCAGCTAGTTTACAATCAGTCATTATTAACTTTTGGATGATGTCAATGGCATATTTTTGTTGACCAACAAAAATGTCATTAGCAGATTGTTGAATTCCAATGCCTAATAAGTATTTCATGGCCCCTAGATTTGTATATCAAACTTTGTTTGTATTTCTTCTTTGAATTATTCTAACATATTTTGGTAGTATAAAGAATATGATCTACATAAAGGCATACAATAAGAATTTTACCTTCATGAGCTTTGGTATACAAAGTTGGCTCATGGTTGCTTCTACAAAAACCATTTTTGATGAGATAGGTTTTGATGCAACTGTACCAAGCTCTTGGAGCTTGTTTCAAGCCATACAAGGCTTTCTTGAATCTATATACCTTATCCTTTTGTCCTAGAACTTCAAAAACAGGAGGATGCTCTACATAAACTTCTTCCTGCAATATGTCATTTAGAAAGGCAGATTATACATCACGCTGATAGAATTTCCATTCGTGTTGATCTGTTGTGGATAAAATGGTTTTGGCAGTGTATAACCTTACTAATGGATCAAAGGTTTCACCATAGTTGATACCAAACTATTGTGAGAATCCTTTAGCAACCAACTTGGCATTATGTTTCTAAATCTCTTCTTTTTCATCCAGCTTGGTCTTATATACCAATTTTACACCAATTCTGGTTTTGTCTCTTGGGAGATAAGCTAATTCCTATGTCTGGTTATGCTCTATGTGTTACAGGGAAAAGTGTCTATGCAAAACTGATAATCCCATTAAGGTGTGGTAGCTACCTTAGAAACAAACAAAGTAAAACTACTTTCCTTTTCCTTTATGAAAGATAGATGAGAGAAGAATAAAGGATACCAACCTCTGTCTTGCGCTTGGTTCCTTGCTTGATTCCTCTCTCTTCTGATAGTCCTTTGCTACTTGCTTCCTTGTATACTCAGCTTTACATAGTACCTGTAGAATCAAAGCATCATAACACTATACGAGAACATGGATCTATTATCATAAACAATCTAGGATTAGATATAAATTAACCATACAAATGCACAAAAGATAGATTACACAAGAGTATGGAGGAAAACTTGAATAGCTTTATTGATAATCAAGAAAGAGCCAAGAGAGTTACAACCAGTTGTTCTGACCCAGCATCATCCTCTCAGCAAGTAATCCCTTCTTCACCTCATGCAAAGCTTAGATCACCCAACACTATGATGTTGCCTCAAGAAACCAACAACAATTCCTTACAAGATGCAAAATTCCAGCCTCTGGATCTCTGGGATGAGGGATCCATATATAGATATCTGTAAGGGAGATGTGTCAGCTTGTGATTTGATTAGTGTCTTCCCTCTGATAGTTCTTTCTTCCACTTGGAGATTGATGATCTCTTACTCATCCTCGGTCGAATTCAGAGAGGCAAGTGTCACAGGAGAAGTTTCTGGAAGATTCCATGCTTCTCCACCTCGCGGATTGACACTGCCATTTGTCTCTTCTCACCCATCGCACCCCATAGAAGGGCTTTTTGAAATGCAACGCACCCATTGAGTGTACTTAGGTGAGATGCAATGCACTTTGCCTATGGAGCAGGTGAAATGATCCTGTTTTGACCAGTTCTGAGTAGTTTTTCATGGAGAACTTCTGGGAGAAGCTGTAATCAGTTGACCTTGTTCCTTTAGGGGTTGGAACAACACTTTTAGGGACATAGGAGCCCTTGGTTTATGGACATTTTATGCTTGGGGTTGCAGTGCCCAAAAATGTCTATAACAGTTGCCCCCTAAAGCATGAGGTCGTTAATATTTTTTGATGTCGAGTGAAATGCTTTATCATGAGGATCTGAAGTTCTTTCAAGCTGGGAGGAGACCTATAATAAGATACAATACAATACATTATCTTCATAATATTTTCATGATCTAGCTGAGGCGGGCATTCCCATGCACAGCTTTATAAATTCATTTTCATGTACATAAGACAGACAATCGTCTGAGTGTAGACTGATGATTCTGGTAGAGCCATCATCCCTTTGATTGGATGATTATCTGTGCAGCAATGATGTACATTTGATGTGTTTATTTTCCTGAATATATATCGCAGCCCGGATGGATGAAACTAGATCCGGGGTCTTCAATCTCGTTCGATCTTCACTCAAAGTACAAGTCGATCCATGTGAGAGATGTTCTGGAGTCGAACATGGAAAGACATCTCCTGATTACCAGCCAATGATGTAAGTTGTTAACAGGCACGAGAGGAATCACCGATAATGATAATGACCCTCAAGGTACTGTAGTACAATTCACGTGGTGTGAATAAAGGACTTGGCGTCGAACACCACGCAAAATATTTCGGTCGAAGGCCATTGATGTAAACCTGTCGCCGGAAGTGAGAAACTTGCCATTGAGGCATGCAAGCTTCAAAGTACTGAAAGGGGTGTCCCTAGATCGGCTTCTTGGATAATGAGTTGATGTCGACAAGAAGTGATCCATCAAAGGAGGGCCTTAATGAATCCCACATCGATGACACGGAACGAAGCAAATGATTTTAATGGAGGTGAAAATGGTCTGGTGATATAAGGTTCAGGGTGGCGGTCATGAAAGAATGGAGTGTAAATGTATTGCAGCGGGTGAGACACAGGTGAATTCTCTGAGTGACTTCTCTTGAACATACCGGCGACACTGACATGATGGATTAGTAGCATTAACCCCAAATGTGGATGGTGTGATGTGACCATGGTGATGTGACCGGTGAATGAAACAACCCAACCCGACTTGGATGCGGAGTGAAAGTGTCATGTTCAAGAGCGACTTGCTACCAACAAAGTTTCTTCAAGTTTTCTTCCCAATTTTTCCCCAGTCATTACTGACCAGTACCTCTTTATTTTTGTCAAGCTTGAGGAGGATAACATATGCTTGTTCTATAATTTGCCCTTCTGGCAAACCCATCGCTATGTTTTAACGAGCCTAGCGATAGTGAAACTCGTTCTTGTCTGCTATGGACAAGTTTGTCGCTATTAGGTTTTAACGAGTTTAATGACAAAGATAACTCGGTCCTTTTCAATTTTAGAGAGTCTGAAAAAAGACGTAAAGGAAACTCCAAAAACTCCTTTTTCGTCATCTAATCCCTTAAGTCCGAAAAAGTATAAAACAATACAGAAGGGATGAATTTTCGATACTTTTAACGAGCCGAATAAAACAAGTGCTCGATATTTTTGTGTAATAATCCCTCAGGTCCAAAAAGATTAAAATCTAAAGGAGGGATAGCACTTCTGGTCCCTTTAACGAGCTGGAGAGGCCAATGGCTCGGCAATCTTTTCATATTTTACGAGTCAGTTGAAAAGAGATTAAAGGAGACTCGTCTTTGAGGAACAAGTGATAAAATTGGGTAGCAGCTGATTCCAGGTAAGGTTTGGAATTTTCCAATCACGGCAGTGTTACAAGGATGGCTAATAGGATCACTCTTCGTAGCTGTTCCTCAAAAGGGGTAAACAATCAAATGGAGGTGAATGATCAGCCAATACAGAGTGGAGGTGATGATGAGAACACGACCAAGGCTTTAAAGTTTGAAGTACTACATTCACGATGGTTATTTACCGAGAATTGGTTCATTTTTTATTGAGGTTAAACGTTGGGGGAAACATTTGCCCATTGCTTATGTTTATTTTTTAACGAGCATGAAGTCCGCGTTAAAACTGCTCGATTAATCCAGTCGTATAATAAAGATGTCTCATATATGAAAATGACAATTTTTCAAATCTTTTCCCCACATCCTTTCTTTATGCAAGTTAGGAAACGACCAATCCTACGAGTTTAAAGGGTTAGAGGACCTACAAATTTAAAAAAATAAATGGTCACTCTTCGCTTGCACGCCAAAAGGTTTGCATGCCCCCAGGTATAAAATAGAGTTTCAAGGTCACCTCTCAATCTACCGACAAAACATTTGTTTTATCGGGAAAGGCTTACCTCTTTCAGGTTACCAAAGATTGTTCTATCTGCACCGCAAACAAAACACTTCTTCGGCGATGTCTACCGAAATAGACAAAGGCGAGTGGTGCAGACGCCTCCACCCACATAACTATGACAAGGGAATCTTATTCCAGTCTAACCCCCTTTTCCAATCACGTATGGGAGTGTCAGACTAGTCATATATCTCTCACGGAAACCTATCCTATACCTGAAGTTTTCCTGCTGAAGCAGACCAAGGTGCATGCCCCCTGGGTTTCAGTCATGTCCCCCGAATCACTCGCGCTCATCAGGTCGAGGGACTGGGGATTGATGAGACATTCCTTGCGTGAAAAGACCATTTAGGGATGGTATATGACTATTTGCCATGTGCGAACCGGGAAATGAAAGCTGGTCTACGAGCTTGACCACTCTTACTTCGGGTGGAAAACAAATTACTCTAAAGAGTGATGAGACAATGGCTCCCATTCAATAAATATAGTCTCGCCCAAGGAGTAGATTATAATCCAGGGGTCCTTGGACTACCATTACATTCATTTGAATGGTTTTCCTTCTCAATGTTATGGGCACATTGGGAAGGATCCCTAACGGTCGATTGGTTCCTTTGTCGAAGCCTGTTATATTTCTCATCTCAAGCAAAAGCGATGGCAAACCAAGCGCTTTCCAAGAAGTTGAGGAAAGGATACTCATAGAAGCCCCTTCATCTATGATGGTACCAGCCATAACCATTCTATATACTTGAGCAATGATTCGGAATGGTACACTAGCCGGTAAACGGGGTCTGCCTAGCTGATTCCAGTCGAAGGAAACAACTAGGTTGCTTGGAGGTGGGACCAAATAGATGGCCGGGTACGACTCTGACGAACTTCCTTCCTGCGGTAAAGGAATGGGTAAATTGCCCCCATGTTCATCGGAGTCTGTGTTTACGAAAAGAATTTGGACGGTGTCATCCTTGTTCTCTTCGGTGACTGTATCATCTGAAGATGGAACCTCTGAAGGCAAGACCGGGTCAACTGCCGCCTTGACCTTTTGACTTTCATCTGGTATGGGTTCAGAAGGTTTATCTTCAATGATAAACACTTCGGTCGACCACTTGGGCGGGTCAGTCAGATTTTCAACTAGTGACGGACTCGGCAAGAGTTTCTTGTATCCAGGAGGAAGTCGTAACGGTGAAACCAGACGATCGTCCAAAACTCTTTTAGCCTCGTCTAAGAAGGGACAATGGTGGACGGCGTGATCACCTTCACACAGTTTACAAGGAAATTTGCACTTTCCTTTTTGTCCAAGGACTTCACTTTCACTAGTCGACGGTGTGCTTTCAACATGATCATTAGAGGTTGACGACACCGGGTTGTGCAAACGAGGAGACCAGTCCCTTAAGATCCGAGAGATGCAAGGACAATCTCTATGATAATGGTCTCCTTTGCAAATGACACATGGCGATTTAGGCCTGGTCGGTGCAGTGTGCGGATTTTCGCTAGACGACGCTTGGTTTCCCCTTTTCGCCTTTGGCTCCTTCTTCTTCTTCTCTTTCTTCTTCTTTTCCTTATTCTTCTCAGGTACTTGATTTTTGGCTCTACCATCCTCATCAAGCGAAGAGGAAGGAGGAGAGGAAGAATTGGACGAAGTAGAGGGTTGGGGGGTAACTCTGGAATTGTCTAGTTGCTGACTTGATTGTTCAGGAATCGCGGTGTTCTGAACGACGGAGGTTGAGAAAAGCCATACGGGCAAGCCAATCATCAATCCTGGAAGTGACAATGTGGCCATGTGGGGTGCACCAACATCTCCCCAAGAGGAGAAGGGACTAGGATTTCCTCCAAGGGGAACTCCTTGGTTGGTAGACTCCATTTTCTCAACCTAAGACCAACGTAGGAAAAGTGACGATTATTCCGTTTAAAATAAATTTTAGATGCTTTGACACTTGTTTTTTCAATTTTAAAGAGTTGAGAAAAAACAAAAGATGACTTTAGTCGCCTTCGATTTTTAATGAGCCTAAAGTGACAAGTGCTCAGATGGACCTTTTCCGTTAAGGAGTCTGAAAAGGAACGAAAGGGACTGCTCTGGAAATCTAGGCAGAGGGATTACCAAACCAATCACAAAACTGCAGAATACTTTTTACAGTACGGCAGTCAATCTTCCCGAATGATGTGTTCAGTGCATTGCGATCGATAGGGCGGCAGACACGGCTTCCTAAGGAAAAAGGATTAAGCCTATTGTGGTCTCCAAAAATATACTCGACGGTACATGGGAGCACAAGTCCGTACTGGCACTTATCGTCTCAAAGTGGAGGAATCACCCAACCAACAGTGAGAACAACAGTTACCAGGCTTTACGACGCCGGAATACGTCTCTAGCCTAGACTTCTAGATGTTGTGCGTTAGATTCCAAAGCATTGTTAGATTCATTAAATTTATTTTATAGTTGATCTTGCTTAAGAAATTTTCCTTTCAGGTTCACCGCGTGATGTAGATGTACAATTCCTAAAATGCAATCTAAGATGATAAACAGCCTTTTTATCTTCTTTTTGCAATGAAAATCCTAGCTACTAAGGAAAGAGAGACAGAATTCTTTCAACAAAGAGCAAAGAGCACACATTATATGCATTGTCCTAAATCAAACCAATCAAACAGTCTAAATGCAAATGCACATGCATGTATTTGTTTTCATCCTTCTTAATATGTGAATGATAAAAAGAAAGTTAATGCGCAAATCTGAATTACTTTTCAAGCGACAATTACTAACAAGTTTTTTTTCAAAAATCAAAATAAAGACAATGACAACACTTTTCAATTTGGAAATGAAGACTTGCTTTCGACACTAGAAAAACTACTAATTCAGATCAAATACAACAGTAACAGGGTAATTGACTATCAAGAGAAATCAGACTCTCTTCTATGACTGAAAACAACACTTGCGACACTTTCAAATCAAGAAACGACAGTACAATTATGTTACTTTTTTGCAAAGGAGAACTGAAAATGACTCAACAAATACACAAAAACATTTACAGTTCTTTGCACAATGGAGGCGGAATAACAGCAAGGAAAGGGGTTTCAAACAGAGGTGTACTGAGTACAGGCAGCAAAATTCTTGAATAGATCTGAAAAGAGTGAACAGAAACCAAAATTCAAGAACAATGCCTAGTCTGATCAGCGCACCTATAACACAGTGAATTTGAAATGCAGTGCACATACTACACTCGGGAAGTGTGTTGAATTTCAGATTCACAGAACAGAGAGTGCGCTGGGCCAGGGACGAGACTTTGCTTGGGTTCCAGGTCACAGTTTGCAGTTCAGTTCAAGGATTTTGGTCGAGCAAGTGGTAATCAGTAAATCAACAACAGGGGTAGATCTAAGGAGGTTACTAGAGCCACCACAAGGGCAATTAGAGAGTTTGTAAATCAGTTGTTTAATTCATAAACAAAACCCAGAGATTGACTGAAGCGGCATTTATCTACTTTGCATTTGCATAGCAAATGCAGTTCGAAAGCTACCTGGCTCAACTTTAGGCTCCGTCTGTAAGTTTATAAAGTAAACAAATGTAGATAAACAAACAACCTAGTCGCTCCCCAGCGGAGTCGCCATTTTGTTACAGGGAAAAGTGTCTATGCAGAACTGCTAATCCCACTAAGGTGTGGTAGCTACCTTAGAAATAGACAAAGTAAAACTACTTTCATTTTCCTTTATGAAAGATAGATGAGAGAAGAATAAATGAGACCAACCTCTATCTTTCGCTTGGTTCCTTGCTCGATTCCCCTCTCTTCTGATAGTCCTTTGCTACTTGCTTCCTTGTATACTCGACTTTATAGAGTACCTGTAGAATCAAAGCAGCATAACACTATACGAGAACATGGATCTATTATCATAAACAATCTAGGATCAGATATAAATTGACCATACAAATGCACAAAACATAGATTACACAAGAGTATGGAGGAAAACTTGAATAGCTTTATTGATAATCAAGAAAGAGCCAAGAGAGTTACAACCAGTGGTTCTGACCCAGCATCATCCTCTCAGCAAGTAAGCCCTTCTCCACCTCATGCAAAGCTTAGATCACCCAACACTATGATTTTGCCTCAAGAAACCAACAACAATTCCTTACAAGATGCAAAATTCCAGCCTCTGGATCTCTGGGATGAGGGATCCATATATAGATATCTGTAAGGGAGATGAGTCAGCTTGTGATTTGATTAGTGTCTTCCCTCTGATAGTTCTTGCTTCCACTTGGAGATTGATGATCTCTTACTCATCCTTGGTTGAATTCAGAGAGGCAAGTGTCACAGGAGAAGTTTCTGGAAGATTCCATGCTTCTCCACCTCGCAGATTGACACTGCCATTTGTCTCTTCTCGCCCATCGCACCCTATAGAAGGGCTTTTTGAAATGCAACGCACCCACTGAGTGTACTTAGGTGAGATGCAACGCACTTTGCCTATGGAGCAGGTGAAATGATCTTGTTTTGACCAGTTCTGAGTAGTTTTTCATGGAGAACTTCTGGGAGAAGCTATAATCAGTTGACCTTGTTCCTTTAGGGGTTGGAACAACACTTTTAAGGACTTAGGAGCCCTTGGTTTATGGACATTTTATGCTTGGGGTTGCAGTGCCCAAAAATGTCTATAACACTATGGCAGAAGTTTCTTGGTTCATTTCATCAACCCAATGTTTTTCTTTAACTGCTTCTTCAAAACGGGTTGGTTGACATGAAGAAATGAAAGCATATTCTACTGGTTAAACTCATGCTCCTGCTTGTATATTTCACTGATGCTTCTTGTTTTCTGATTTTCTTCTGAAGATGTTGAATCACCAGTGGATTCACTGCTTGAAGATGTACCATTTTCAGAATAGTATGGATCTTCTTGAACCTGCAATCTTGGCGGATGTGGTGGATAAAAAATCTGATTTGAAGCTTCATCAACATGATCAGACCAAGTTTTATTTTCAAAAAATTTAACATCTCTTCTTAAAACAAACTTCTTGGTAACTAGATTGTAAAATTTGTAGGCCTTTTACTTCTCACTATAACCTACGAAAATACATATTTCACTCCTATCATCAAGCATACTTCTTAGCTACTCAAGAACATGTGAAAATGCTATTGATCCAAAAATTATAAAGTGAGATACATTTACCTTTTTACCATCCCATGCTTCTTGAGGTATTATATCTTAGTAATTGGTTGTTGGAGATTTGTTTAGAACATATACTATTGTCGAAACTGCTTCAGCCCAATAATTATTTCACAACTTCTTCTCACGTGGCATACATCTGGCCATGTTCATGATTGAGTAATTTTTCCTTTCTGCTACTCCATTATGTTGTGGAGTATATCTTGTTGTGTTATGCATGATGATTCCTTATTGTTGAGAAAAAAATTTAAACTCATTGGAAATATATTCTCCTCATCTATCTAATCCGAGTAATCTCAAAGGCTTTCTACTTTGTTTTTTTTCTTCTTCTTTAAATTTTTTGAACCTTTAGAATGTATCTAAATTATTTTTGAGAAAATACACCCATATTTTCCTGCTATAATCATCAATGAAGGTGAGAAAGTAAAGACTACCACCAATGGACTGTGTCTTCATTGGGAAACATATATCTATATCGAATAGCTCTAAAGGCTTTTTTTCTCTAGAGGAAAATGTGGGAAAGCTATCTCTTTTATGCTTTGCTAGAACACAAATTTCACAATTACAATATTTTTCAATCATAGAAGGGAGACCAATGACCATTGAATGTTTTTCAAGCAGACTTAGACTCTTGAATGGAATGTGGTCATATCTATAATGCCATAGATGAGACTCATCTATTGCTGATACATTTTGGACTAAAGACTATGATATATTTCAACTTCTAAGAGTCAATGGAAACATCCTATTCTTTGTTTTTTCAATCTTTTCTATCGGTATTCTATTTGGAGGTTTGTCATAGATATAGCATGTGTTATCTTGAAATATTACATCATAACCATGTTCCATCAATTTTCCTTCCCTAATAAGGTTATGCTTTAGATGTGGAACATAATAAACATCAGGTATGTATTTGTGTTTTTTTTTTTAGTAAGAATAGGGACAATACCTTTCCCTTAAACTTTATTACAAGAATCATCTCCAAGAGTAATTTTTGATGTTATGGAAGGATCAAGATAAGAAAGAAATTTTTTGTTACTTGTCATATGATTGTTGCAGCCATTGTCCAATAACCAAAGGTCGTTCTTGTGAGTATCTTCAGAATGATGAAGGAAAGAAACATGGTTTCAAAGGATTCTCCTTCATTTTTGCAAAGATGGACACTATCTCTTTATTGATCTAACTGTTTCTTTCTACATTCGTGTTCATAATGCCCAAATTTCTTGTAGTAATAACATTGAAAATTAGATTTGCTCCATGTTTTGCTTCTCTGATTTTGATTTTGTGGCAATCTCCACTACTCTGTTGCATGGTGATGTTTTGATCTGTCTCTTCCTCTCTTGTTGTTGCCTCTATATCCTCTGCCTTTGCCTCTACCAAAAGAGATTTGTGCTTTCAAAGCTTGTTCCATGGAATCTTCTGGCAAGTTGAGTCTTGTTTCATGTGCCAAAAGTGATCCAGTCAACTATTTTACTACGAAAGTTGTAAAATATTTAGATTCCAGAATGGTTGTTACAGTCCTGTCATATTTCTTAGGTAAGCTTCAAATGAAATTTTCAACAACTTTCTAATCTGTAATGGTTTCACCAATGGGTTTGATCTGATTGACTATTCCCATGACTCTAGTTATGAATTGATCCACATTCTCTGTGTCAGTCATCTTTAGGGTCTCTAACTGAGGTCTCAATGTCTACAATTTGATTGTCTTCATTGTATCATTACCTTGATATGCAACTTTCAAAATTTCCCAGGCTTATTTTGTTGTCCATGCGCCAGTGATCTTGTCGAAGATAGAGTCATTGAATGAGTTTTGTATCAAACATTTGGCTATGTTCTATTTCTTTTTGAGTTCAATAACTTCATTCCTTTGATTATTGATCATGGATGCCCATTCTTCTTGGGACGACTCTACATAGGCCTTCTGGAGTGTATCTCAAAACTCTTAGGCTTGTATTCGTGGCATACTAAGCAATACCCTTAATTTGACTACATATTGGAAAATACCTCTAAAAATCACATTATTTAACCCCCTACAAATATGAACCCAATTCACCTTCCGAATTTACAAAACCCCTATTTTCACTAGATATTGTAGATACCTATTTTTTCATTAACATTTTTTATAACCCTTTATATTATTTCATTAACTTTGAGCTCAATTTTTTATATTTGCCAATATAGAACCATTTACCCCCTTTATATGCTCAATATATAATGTCATTTTTTCCTCAATATATATCCCCCAATATGAACCCACATGGTATGGTATTTCTCCCCTAGTGAAGCCCTCGTGGTCTTCATTCTTAAAGACCAAAACTCGTAATTTTTTCCAAAAAGAGTCGGGTTTTTGTGACAAAGAGCTGGAGGAAACAATTTTTGAATGTAGATGTGAGTGCCCTTTTACAGTCTTATTTACAGGACAAAAAAAAAATTCTCCCTTAAAAGAAAAATGTAGCACCCACTTCTTTCTTTATAATAAATTCAAGTTTTTTTTTTAAGTTTTGAATTAAAAATAAATAAAAAAATAAAAAAAAAAAACTTTAATTTCAATAACAATTCTCTCTCCTTTTAACAAGAGGAACCCTTAAATAATACTTCCTTTTAACAAGAGGAACCCTTTATAAATAAAATATTTTTAAACAAACTTAAAAACAATGATCCAATGTATATTGCACAATCTCGCGTTCCAACTAGCACGATGGTTAATACTCCGAAAGCATGCGAGAAAAGTTGTTTTCCTGTGCTACGTGTCAACCGGTAAGGTTAATCGCGTAGAATTTGGAAATACTACTTCTCACGTTTAGGTCGTGTGAGATACCACTTCTCGTCTTTGGAAGCTGCCCACATGCTCAATATAGAATTTAAAGAAACTTGGCTTAATAAAGGGTTAGCACTTAATCTCGATTTAATCCTTCAACGCTAATTGACTGTGATTATCAGTAAAACACATAAATAATACATGAACCAGAATACATAAAAATACATCAATTTCATTAATATTTTGAGCTTGATTACAATGATGTGGCCTCGATGGGCACACACTCAGCCTGGTATTACATTGAATCGGCCTCCCATCACAACACATAGGTTCAAAATTTATAGGAATAACTACAGAATCATGGATCATTCTAGATCCATGATCTTCTCTTAAGATCATTCACATCTCTCAAAATCTGCGTAAAATAACAAATTACAAACAAACTCAATAAGATTTGGAGGAAATCTCATCCTCATGCCACGCATTATCCTTTGGAAGGTTCCAAAATTTGATTTTGACTTAGGTTGTTGATGCTCCTGCATCAGACTCCCGAGGTACAAAAAGTTTATGACCTCCTGGTCATATGCTTCCTTCATCCCTTAGCAATTCTACCCACATCCTCTATGGAATTCCCTTTATGATCTTTCCGTGAGCTGCAACAAAACTTCTGCAGTAACAAGTCCTTCCTGCTACACGATACCTCACCAAGCTTCTCTCCTTTGAGCTTAGTCTTTTGGCATCTCTCTAGTTCTCTTTTCTTTGGAACCATTTGAGCACTCCTGGCTCTAGGTTGCTGCAATCTTCTCACCTTCTTCTGCCGCTATTTGTACAACAATATAAAGACCACAAACTCTCCAATATTCAACATAACTGTACCTCCTTCTTTTCCACTCGAACTCTTTCTTGCAGGAAACCTTTCCCTGCTCTGATACCAAAAATGATGACAACTCAGCTATTTTGATACAACAAAGCTGCATCTTTATACAATTCATGCGTGGATGTGTGGGTTATGGGCCCACGTATACATCGGAAGCCTTCAAATCAAAAGACTTCACAACAAACCTGACCAATCACTATCGGTCCTTCTTTGACTTCTCCTTTTATCAAGCGCTTCAATCCGTGCCATCTATCTCACTTCTCCAGATCCAACGGATATTGTGTCGTCCGCTCATCAGCTGACCTAGATGATCTCTACTGTCGATCTACTTCGTTTCATCCAACAGATGTCGTGTTGTCCGCTCACCAAATATCTTGGCCAATCTCCACCATCGATCAATATTTCTTGATCCAACGGATATTGCGCAATCTCACGCTCCAACTAGCACAACGGTTAATACTCCAAAAGCACGCGAGAAAAGTTGTTTTTTGTGCTATGTGCCAACTGCTAAGGATAATCGCGTAGAATTTGGAAATACTACTTCCCACCTTTAGGGTGTGTGAGATACCACTTCCCATCTTTGGAAACTTCCCACATGCTCAATACGAAATTTAAAGAAACTTGGCTTAATAAACAATTAGCACTTAATCTCGATTTAATCCTTCAACACTAATCGACTGTGATTATTAGTAAAACACATAAATAATACATGAACCAGAATATAGAAAAATACATCGATTTCACTAATATTTTGAGCTTGATTACAACGATGTGGCCTCGATGGGCACACACTTACATTGAATTTGCCTCCCATCACAACGCACAGGTTCACAATTTATAGGAATAACTACAGAATCATGGATCATTCTAGATCCATGATCTTCTCCTAAGATCATTCACATCTCTCAAAATCTGCGTAAAATAACAAATTACAAACAAACTCAATCAGATTTGGAGGAAATCACATCCTCATGCCATGCATTCTCCTTTGGAAGTTTCCAAAATTTGATTTTGACTTAGGTCGTTGATGCTCGTGCATCATGAACACTCTACTACTAATGGAGAAGCTGCTCTTGAAAACATAAAAGAGGAATTTGATTCCTATATTATTGATGATGTTTATAATTCAGATTTGACAAGGCACCAATCTAATGATGCCCCACATGCACTCTCAATTGCAGAGCCATGCATTCCCATTTGTACATCCAAGGACATATCTATAACACCATGCATGCCTCCATGAAGACATCACTAAATCCATGCATGCATGAGAGACAAACATGCCCATGCATGCATATATGGCACATGAATTTGATTTTCAAATGCATGATGAAGTTGCAAGGAATCCATGTTGGCATGATACCATGGATAAGGAGAATCATTCCTTGATCCAAACATTGGAGTTGATACCTCTACCTCCAAAAAAGAATATTTTTCCTCCAGATCAATTTGTAGAGGAGTCCACTACTGGCCTTTTATTTAATTTGGGATCTAGCTCCATTTGTTGGTTAAGCAAGAATAGGGATTCCATTTCTTTATCATCAATATAGTTCAAGTACATAGGAGCAGTGAATCCCCATGAGACTAGGATGCCCATGCATGTATATGTCGTACATGTGTCTGATTGTCAAAAGCATGTTGAAGTTGTAGGGAATCCATATTGGCATGCAACACTGGATAAGGAGAATCAGTCCTTGATCCAATCGTGGGAGTTGACATCTCTACTTCTGAAAAGGAAGCTTGTTCCTCCAAATCTATTTGTCGAAAAGGAGTTTGCTTCTGGCTGTGTACCTAGTTTTCGATATGGCCCCATTTGTCGGTCAAGAAAGAAGCATACTGCCATTTCTTTATCATCAGCAGAGGTCAAGCATAGAGGAGCAGTCAATACCACCATCCATAGCATTTATTTGTTGCATTTCCTTTATGAGCTTGGCATCATTATCCATCAACTTACTTTCATATGGTACGACAATAAGAGTACACTGAATTTTTGCAGAGATGTAGTGCAACGGAAACAAACCAAACATATCAAGTTCACATGCACTACATTAAATTATTGATTCATGATGTGATCATCAATATATAGTATTATCCGATTTTTTAGAATAGTACTAAGCTATTCACCGAGACTTTCACTGAGTAGAAATTTCACTTTCTGCGGGGTCATCATGGTCGGAAGGACACAACTTCCTAGAAATTTTATTTTATTTTAGTTTTGCATTGTATTTTGATGGGGGGGTTTGTTCCCACTAGTATTTCCCTCTTTCCTCTTTCATACATTGTACATGAATACCTAAAATGGGCTTATTATCGGTACTCATTCATCTCGCATCATACTCACCTAAGTTATGTTGTAGGGGGGTGTTGGTGTACGTGGACATTAATTAGCTTTAGTTAACTTTAGTGCTTTCATGTGGTGTATATACACATTAACATAACATAAATAAAATGTAGTTTTAGTTAGCTTTAGTGCTAGCATGCAGTTAAGCTTACCTTAGCCTCTTTATGCGTTCATTCTCTAATCAATATTGAGATATCAAATTCATTGTCTCTTCCATTTTTTCTCAATTCTTGCAAATTTATGCAAATGTTCCTATGCAGGATCTATTAATTTAAGATAATCTCAATTACAATTAACTTTGTTATGTCTTTCCCTATTCACAGCTTGTGACTAAATCTCAATTGTAACACAAAAAAATAATTCACTATCGATTGATGGTGTGTCGAAACAAATAAAATTTCACTCAACGTTTGTTAACAATTTTAAAAATCTTATAGGGCATGCAACATTTGATCTTGATACCTACTCTCCAACCAAATGATTTACCTCGTCCTGTCAATAACAACAAATACGAACCATTCTACTATGACCATAGCATGCAATGCACATTTAAAATGGGTGAAACAAAAATATCTTAACTCTATTGTTGGTTCCTCCATAGTGTTGAATTAATCATTCAAATGACTTTCCGTCAGATCATACCAGTTTTCAATCAATGAAGAGAGTTTTAGATAAAAATAATGATAAAAATTATAGATAGTAACAACATAGATAAACCATGCTCATCATGATTTACTGTTCTAAAATTTGTGGAAGATAACACAAGTAACAATAAATCTGTTATTATTTTATGGTTCAAAAGAAGCCCTGCTCTTATTTAAAACAGTTCAATTAATGGTCAACATATTGGTTGAGCTTGGTGAGCCCTTTCCTCATAGTTAAGTTGCCCAACATCTTGGTCCAACTAAGTGAGCCCTTCCCTCAATGGAGAATGTCCAAAAAATTAAAACCATGTATAGGAAACCATGTTCCCAAAACCATCATTATAAATGTAACAAATTTGACTTTCATGAAATCAAATTTAATCTAAACATGTACAACCAACAAACACCAAATTGGAAAATTTTTAAAACACCACAACAAAATTTTCATTTAATCTAAATAGAACCTACCCAAAATACCTGCAACCACCAAATTTGATCTCGGATGGATCTTGTTGACTCTAGTCATAGTTTGCTATGTAATGATTGAAGACCAAGATGGTTGTAGATAGCAACAGTTCACGACATGATCAGAATTTTATAGTCCCATATGCTCACAAAATCAATCCTAAGTCGAAAAGCTCATCACGAAGATTCTAGTGGTACATATGATTTTGAAAATGGCCTCTCTGTGAGGAAGAAAATGCGTTTTGAAGTTTTCCTACAATAGGTAAAAAAAGTCAAAGTCAACACAAGTGGAAGTCAAATTGAAAAGGTCAAAAATCAACTCATGTTTCTGTTGGTCAAAGATCATGGTTCCAGTTGACACATGGCGCGCTCGGATTCTGCCAAGTGGCTCATTCTAGTTTTTTGAATTCTGGTGTTTATGATTGGTTGGTTGATTTTGAAGTTGACTAATAATGGACCGCCACGTGAGGAAATGAGTGGCTGCCACGTGGCCTCCTCATGGAATAATAAAATCTGTTGTGAACCTCCAAGACCTCTGGGAGATTTGAACTCATGACCTAGCATCAAATAACTCCAATCCAAACCATCGGACCACAGCTTTTCATTTTATTCACAATGGTTGCAGTGATTATTTAAAGTTATGTTAGGGCATATGTGGTAAAATGTTGGTGGAGCCCGCAACACTTGGCAGTCCCGACAAACCTATCAACATTCCAACAGACTCTCCACCAAACTTGGAAACGATGTCTCCAATCGGCATAGCGGTGTTCCATGGGTTGACATATTAGCACAGTCAACATATATGATATGTCATGCCACCGATGTGCAGTCAACATAACCATCGAAGGGATTCCATATGTGGTTATAAAGGTGCCACGGGTTGAAGGTTTATCCACCGCCAGGTTTTTATAACTATGTTATAACCATAAGCCATATATAAGCCAAGTGTTTGAATGTGTGGCGTGGTTGCATGGTATTAAACCCATAAGTTCAAGCGTTATATTCGCTGGAAAGTTACGGTATTAACTATTATTAAAACTTTAGGTATAGTTGCATTCTGTCGATCCAATGAAAGTTTTGCCACGACTATGGTATAAATCATATATTTAACAAAAATTCACGAGAAGGGTTTTGTGGCTAAGGCTAGGTGCCACAATGTTATAAGTTGTTGTTAGATGTTACCAAGAATCTTTGTTAGATATGGGTGCATTCGAATTAATTCAAATTGTAAATATAGTTACAATTTGCTATGTTGTTAGCACAAAGTTCTAAACTTAGAGTTACAAAACCATATAAAAGGTGGCCAATGCACCAGGAAAGTGAAGCTCAGAGGTGGTGTTGAGAGCCATTCTAGAGTGGAGTTGGGTTTTGGCATTCCAGAGTCACACGGAAGCCAAATTGGGTGCTTGAAGAACCGAAACAGGGGTTTTGGTGCACTCTGCACTCATCGACAGAGCCTACTCAATAGTTGCAGCAGCTAAATTCTTCAGAAGTCAGTACATTCATCGTTGTCTCTCCAAGTCCAAGTTGAGACAGGTAATTCAATGATGTATTGTCGATGCATGATTTCTCAATGTCAGTTGAGCTTGAGATTCCTAGCAGGAGACTCTTTGTTTTGCTGTAGGTGACACGTTGATTGCAGATTGTCAAGTATATTGTGATATTTCTATGTAGGACAAAATTTCCTTCCAGAGGAAATAGCCACAATTGTAAACAAAAAATTGATGTACCTCTTTTGAAATATGAGTGGCCTAGCCTTTTGAGCAGGGCCCAAAGACGTAGCCCAGGATGGGTGAACTCCGTCATCAATCTTGGTGTCATTGTTCCTCATGTTTGTGTGATTATTTGTGTTACTTTCTTAATGGTTAACTTGCACATGTGAACTAATTCTTTCTTGAGGGAACACCAAATTAACATTATGTTTTAAAAACCCATTTTCAATCTTGTCAAGTGTCAGAGAATGATCTTCTTTTGCAATTTTCAGATAATTTTTGGTATCAGAGCGGGTTCTCACCAAAGTGAAAGAATGGGTAAAAGCACGAAGCATATTCGATTTCAAGAACTAGAAGAGTTCAATCAGCAATATCAACATGAGAATGCTACATTGTGGCTCATGGTGAAAGCGTTGCAGTAAGAAAAACAAAGACATAAAGCGAGGATCAAAGCCATGCAAAGAAATCGACAGAGCTCAAATCGAAGTCCATTCATAAATGGAGACAATGAAGCGCATCCACTTCATCAGTGGGATGAAGAAAGCTCATGTCCATCTTCTTCCTCGAAATCAGAATCAGTGGAAGAAGCCATTGGTACTTTTTCCTCACCTTCAGAGGAATTTCCTTATGTACCAGCATCGCGAGGAAATGATTCAAAATTAGATAAGGACGCCACTTCCAGTGATCATAAGATTGGGTCATTCGAGAAGTATACCAAAGGAATGGGTATGAGGCTAATGAACAAGATGGGCTATCAGCAAGGACAAGGCCTTGGCAAGCATGGCCAAGGAAGACTCCAACCAATCTCAGTGCAGGAAAGGCCTAAATATGAAGGATTGGGATTTGACCAATCAACATGTGACTGCTACGAGAAGAAAGGTCACATAGCATATTGGTGTTGGTCCTTACATACCAAGTTAATGCAGAAGAAGCTACAGGATCGTAAAGGTATGAAAACAAGTCATACTAGCAGTGATTCAAAAGGTGAGTCTTACAATCAAAATTTTATTATGAAGATTGTTAAACGAACTTATCCATGTACTTTCTGTGGGAGTAACAACCATTGTGTAGTTGAATGCTGGAAGCAAAAGGTTTACAACAAGAAGGTGCATGCTACAAGGAGTCGTCCGCAGAAGGATGACACAAACCTATAGGTAAAGAAAAGTTTGGGAAAGACTTTGATACAGTCAGGCAAAAGCTTGGCATCGTCAAAATAGAGTTCTCATAAATCAAGCAAGAAGACGACCAATACAAACTCAGGAGAGAGAGTTTGTTCACAGTGTAATCTGAGAGGACATTCGAAGATCACATGTTTGATGCTACCACATGAGTCGACACCAACACAAATAGAGCAAGAGGAAGCATAGAAAATTGGAGAAGATGAATGTAAGTCTCCGAGGAAATCTACTACTTGGAACTGGTCAGCGTTCATGTCGTATGTGTAATTGTGTCTATGAATTGTCGTCGCATTGGTAGGCCTAGTTGAATATGTAATAGGATCTAGATGGTTTTTATACTGATCATTAAATGTAATAAATTCATGATTGTAATAAACTTTTGTAGGTCCAAAAGTCCTTTTGTTGGGAGGTATGATCCAGGATGGATCTTGTTGAGTCTAGTCGTAGTTTTCTATGTAATGATTGAAGACCAAGATGGTCGTAGATAGCAACAGTTCACGACATTCTTAGAATTTTACAATCCCTGATGCTCGCGAAATGAGTGCCTAGTGAAAAATCTCGTCACGCTTATTCCGGTGGTATATCCGGTTTCGAAAATGGCCTCCGTATGAGGAAGAAAATTTGTTTTGAAGTTTTCCTCCAATAGGTAAAAAAAGTCAAAGTCAATGCAGGTGGGAGTCAAAGTCAAAAGGTCAACGGTCAACTCATGGTTCTACTAGTCAAGGCTTATGGTTACAATTGACACATGGTACGTCCAAATTCTACGAAGTGGCTCCTTCTGGTTTGTTGAATTCTGGTGTTTATGATTGGTTGGTTGATTTTTAATTTGACCAATAATGGAGCGCCATGTTGACCAATGACTATATGCTATGGCATATGTGGTAAAAGGTTGGTGGAGACTGCCGCACTTGGTAGCCCCGCTAAACCTATCGACATTCCAACGGAGTCTCCACCAAACTTGGCAACGATGTCTCCAATCATCGCGGAGTTGTGCCATGGGTCAACATATTATTGCTCTAACAATCAACGTATATGACATGTCATGCCACGAGTGCGCAGTCAACATCACCTTCAGAGGGATTCCATATGTGGTTACAAAGGTGCCACGGGTCAAAGGTTTATCCACTGTCGAGTTTTTACTACTATGTTATAACCATAAGCCATATATATGCCAAGTGTTTGAATGTGTGGTGCGGGTGCATGGTATTAAACCTATATGTTGAAGCATTATATCCGCCGGAAAGTTATGGTATTAACTATTATTAAAACTTTAGGTATAGTTGCATTCCGCCGATCGAATGAAAGTTATGCCACGACTGTGGTATAAACCATATATTTAACAAAAATGCACTCGAAGGGTTTTGTGGCTATGGCTAGGTGCCACAATATTATAAGTTGTTAAATGTTACCAACACCCTTTGTTAGATATGGGTGCATTCAAATTAATTGAGATTGCAAATATAGTTACAATTTGCTATGTTGTTACAACCAAACTCTAAACTTAGAGTTACATAACCTTATAAAATGTGGTCAATGCATCAAAGTAAGGTAGAGGCAAGTGAAGCTTAGAGGTGGTGTTGAGAGTCATTCTGGAGTGGAGTTGGTTTTTGGCATTCTGGAATCATATGGAAGCCAAATTAGGCACTTGAAGAACCAAAACAGGGGTTTTGGTGCGCTCCATATTCATTGACAGAGCCTATTTGATAGTTGCAGCAACAAAATTCTTCAGAAGTTAGTACATGAACCGTTGTCTCTCCAATTCCAAGTTGAGACATGTAATTGAATGATGTATTTTTGATGCATGATTTCTCAATTTTAGTTGAGGTTGAGAATCCTTGCAGGAGACTCAGGAGACTCTTTGTTTTGTTGTAGATGACACGTTGATTGCACATTGTCAAGTATATTGTGAGAGTTCTATGTAGGAGAACATTTTATTGGAGAGGAAATAACCACAATTGTAAACAACAAATTGATGTACCTTTTTTTAAACACTAAAATATGAGCGGCCTAGCCTTTTGAGCAGGGCCAAGAGACGTAGCCGAGGAGGGATGAACTCCGTCATCAATCTTGGTGTGATTGTTCCTAATGTTTGTGTGAATATTTTTGTTATGTTTTTAATGGTTAACTTGCACATGTTTAATTCGTTCTTCAGGGAACACCAGCACATGTTTAATTCGTTCTTCAGGGAACACCAAATTAACATGATGTTTTAAGAACCCATTTTCAATCTTGTCGACAAAATCTTTTTCCTCAATTTTCAGATCAAAATTAAAAACAAAAAATAAAAACATTTCTAAGAAATTCTCATTGGAGTGCTCTCTAACCTAGTATAGAAGAGATGGTGTATGGCTATGTTATGTAAACATTTTGCCTTAATCAAGTTATATATATATATATATATATATATATATATATATATATATAACTTAAATAAATAACTAAAATAAATAATTATAATTATGTAATTAAAACAAACTAGATTTATTTTAATTCTGGGTTTATCAAACATCCACTGTCAATAAATTTCTCAATATATAAACTTTTCCTCAAATTTTACACTTAATAAAACAATTTATACCTTTTAAAATTTAATCTAATAAAACCAAGATCTCAAGCAAATTGGGATTCCCAATCCATCTCCAGACAACCATGGTTTTCGAATGAGCTTTCCGATGAAGGATTAATTGACACGATTGCTTATGCTGCGCATGGGGTGAGAATCCGGTTGAATCCGCGGCAAATTTGTTTCATGGAACCCCCGGTGAGAGAAAGTTATATTTCCGTTGAACATCAGGTGGGAGAAAGTTCTAATTCCGCTGAACCTCATGTGGGAAAAAGTTCTAATTCCGCTGATAATGGAGAGGGACAGAAAACCGCTTCAGTCCGTTGTCCAAAAACCAGTTTCGATAATTCAGGGCAAGAACTAAATGCATGTCCAGTTAAAGGGAGGAGAATAAAGATAATTTGGAATGTAGACCTGTACCTTTTCTTGGACTTAGATTAACATGCATTCTTCCAAATGAATTTCTAGAACTCGATATTGTGGGGGAAAATCTAGACTGGCAACAAATTCTTCATGATATGGAGTCCAACACGTTAAAGTTGAGATGGAATTTTTACAAAACTGTCGTTTATGGTGGGGGAGGTCATAATGGTGAAGAAAGCAATGAGTATCGTGAAGACAACAGGTCGTCTCAGGACGAAGAATCTGAATATGAAGATGAGGATCCCGGCCCCCCTGCTACAGCTAGGTCAGCGATAGAGAATTTGGGTACACAGGTAATCAGCCATGAACAAGTGGTCAGTGAAGATGCAATTTGTTTGATCTCCAGAATCAACATAAATCTCTATCTCATAATTATGTTGGAGTTACGATTGCCGTTACACCAAACCCTGCAGGTGTTAGTAAACAGACACATCACTTAATGTTAAGCACATGTCACGAAACACGGGTGTTAAGCACATGCCACGAAACACACGGGTGTTAAGCACATGCCACGAAACACATGGGGAGGTTGAGTTGAATTATCCTTCTACATCGCCATTAACGGGTGCGTTGGATTATCCAATTCCCAACAAATTAAACTGAACTTATAAAATCCCTATTTCAAAATAGACAAGTCTATCAATGTAATTATTGATATGACATTTTCTTTAATTAATTAATTTGAGAAAAAATATTTAAAAGAGAATAACTAACTTGAAGATAAATTCTATCCCTTAATATGTGAATACTACGTCTATGAATACTAACTTGGAGGATAAATATTTACCATTCACCCAATAATTACTCATAATTAGATTAAAACTCTGGAAGGCCTATTCTGAAAGACATGCCTATCACGTTAAGACAAGCTATCAATATAATTATTGGGTTTGGTATATTCTCTAATAAGATGAATCAAGGATGGATTTAGCTCAACCATATAAACTAGATTATCGGTAAATGTTCGATGGGAATCTATTCATGACAAACATTAAAATACTTAATTTGTAAATAGATTTTGTTACAACACATTGAATTATCAATACCACATATCCAATATAACATTTTATTTAATTAATTAATTTTAAAAAATTTATTAATTTAAAGATAAATACTACTTTAAATATACCAAGTTATTTTGTAAAATAAAACTTTACCATCCTACATCCTAATATTCCTATGTCAAAATAAACATAGTTATCAATATAATTATTTGCCGTCCATAAAACCAATAGAAAGTTTTAGAAACGTAAACCGCATAAACACGCTTGATTTGCCTTAAAATTATGAAAGATTCCTATGCCGAGCTGAATTTTGCTAAGGGGTGAAAATGGTTTCTTATTATGAATAAAAGAATATACCAGCTAGATCCTAAATGATTTTTTGTTTCAAGATGATCTCATCCCTCTAGTGCATTATCTTTGCTATTTTATCGGTGGTTAACATCATCTAAAATAACACCATGCCATACCTACTACCACCATCTCATCACTCACATCACCATGTATATTAATCTATTTGATTTCTTGACCTATAATAATGTTGGAGCCATTGAATGCACTCCTATAAGTCTGAGGTTTGAAGGAACTTTTATTATTTCTTGGGCGGAATTGGGTTATGTTTGGCTAACATATGATCGGGTTGGGTGGATTTAGGATCTTTATGATTCTTGATAATGTGGCCAGAACCTTCTCTCTTTAACTTTCTAGATTTCTGTTAATGCTCGGGTTAGTTTCTATTTTTGGTGTTATACTGGTACTTTCTCACATTCTCATTCAAGGATGTTGCTTATACTTGTTATTTCTATTTTTGGCGGTGTACTAACACACCTTCTCTGAAGGTGGAAGGTGGTTCAAGACTTGTGTGTGGAGTTAATTTACTAGATTTGGTGATCTGCTAGGGAGTCTCGAGGTACATTCTCTAACCACATATCTAGAGAATGGTGTTATTCTCTGGCAGGGATCATATCATATTTGACTGGAGTCTATATTTATTATATATTATGCCTAGTGGAAGGGGTTGGTGGCATTTTGGTTATGACCACTATTAAATGCGTCACTGGTTGGGTTGTGTGGTGACTTTTTACTCTAGTGTGAAGGGTTGTACGTGATTGGTCTGAATGACATGGCTGACACAGGTGGCCATTTTGAATTTTTAAAGTTCACCTGCCTAAGCGAAATGGATTCTTCCCATCGAGTAAAATAATCTATGGCAATCAGAATTTATCGATGTTTCTTACATGAGTGAGGAAAAATCTCTCCAATGACATCTATTCCTCATTTTTGAAAGGGTCTTTGACTGTTCTGATGTTTTTGAAAAATTATTCCATGAACCAATTTATATAAGAGTTCCTTTAGTTGAATATCCCTCTTTTTCTTTGCAAAAATATAAGAGGGAAGAGTGCCTTGTTCAATATATTTTTTTATATCCGTGTATATTGATGATGATGTATCTATTGGGGTAACTGAGTCGATGTTGTACATGTCAATTTCTTGCTCCGAACGAGATGTATCTTGAACTTTTGAATTGACTGCTTTTGCGGCAAGCTAACAAAGACCATGGAATTTAATGGTGTGAACTAGTTTAAACTCTAACTCATACTCTTGTAAACATGTCATCCAGTTCACTCTTCGTTCACCCAACTCTTGTTGTACAAACAACAATGTGACCATTAGATGGGGAATGGAGACTATAAAATAACTCTTAAGAATGTAAAACCTAAAATGTTCCACTAACTTATAAACTTCACAGGCTTTTTTTTCCATGGTGGGATATTTTAGTTCTGATCCTTGTACCCCAACACTCGAATGATATTGGTTGTTCATTATCCTTATTTTCCTTTTGGGCCAATATGGAAAACAAGTAATCAAAAGCGAATGTATATAGCAAGAAATCCTTATTAAAATCTAGGTTGTACAATGTTGGAGCATCAATTATGGCTTGCTTTATCCAAGAAAAAACATCATTTTCCCTTTGATCCCATTTATATATTGTGTCCTTCTTGATCATATTGTGTAATGGTTTAATAATCTTTGCATAGTTTGAAATAATTTTTCTAAGGAAATTTATCATCCCTAGGAAGGATTGCATTGCTTTCTTATTTATGGGATAAGGAATTTGAGCAATGGTTTTTTCTCATTCTGGGTCCACTTTGATACGAATTTTCACTATGATGTTCCCTAAGAGGTTTCTATTCAACATTGGGAAGATGTTTTTCTTCAAATTCAAAGATATACCATATCTCCTAAATCGATAGAATATTTTTTTTAAATGATGCACATGGTGAGACCTTCTTTTGGAGAAAATGGTTACATCATCAATATATACTACCATGCTTTGAAATATTAATCCTAAAAATTTGATGTAAGCCAAACAACATCCACCTAAAATTTAATGTACCCCATTTCATTCCGAAAGTAATTTTTATTTTGTCAAGTTTTGCTACAAGAAGTTGGTTATAACCCAAAATTCCATCCAGTAGTGAGAACATTTATGCATTGGAAACCATCTGAAGTATCTATTCCATGGATGGCATGAGATAATTTTCTTTGTTAGATGCTCAATTAAGATTTCAAAAGTCTATGCATAATATGATCTCACCAGACTTATTTCTAACTGGGACTAAGTTTAAAACCCAATTTGAATGTCAAACTTTAAATATTATCCGAGAATCCAACAACTTTTTCAATGCTCTCTATATCAAGGGCTCAAGCATGGTGTTAGTGCCTGGATCTACCTCAAGCTGAAGGAAGGCAGGTTTAGGGTAACATCAAACCACGCTTAACCTAGTAGCTAGCCCTACCAGGTCGAGAGAGGGCTCTCTCCTTGTCAATCTCAATTAGGATATTGGCAATTAGGGCTTGAGATGACTAAATTTAATGTAGATTTTAGGCTAGGTATAGTAGCTCAAGGTTTCTAGTTTTATTTTTAGGTTTTGGTTGCTGGATCAATTGGAGAAGGCAGATTGGGTCTGAGAAATCAACTCAGGGATACAGTCATGTTCTGTGGGGCGAGGTAGACAAGGGTTTATGTACTAGAAATGGATTAAGATGGTAGATTAAGACAGCTGAGGAGTTGAGGAGGGCATAAAGAAACTATGAATCCTCTTCAAATAGTTGAAAACATTGAAAACCAAATGCATTCCCAAGACAAAGCACAACAGTGTATTTTGTCCATTCACCTTGATTCATTTAGTTTTAGAAGAGAAAGATGGATTTGGATACATATAAAACATAAGAAAAACTCATTACAAAGAAGAAACAATACATAAACTCACTGTCACAAGAATCCCACAAAAATAGTTGTGAAACCTGGTTTTATTCCTTGCCAAACTGCTGATACAAATGTTCAATGAGTGCCACCACTTCCACCAAAGTCCAACCTTTTCAAATGACTAAGAGAAAACATAATATAGGCATCAAACAACTCATGCTAGTCATCAGGGGTTGAATCCATGAGTCAAGGAGTTATTTCAACAATATCTAAACTAGGAACAAGAAAATAGGCAGTGGAACAACTTGCCTCTAAAACTAAGGAAACTGATACATTTAGTTCAAAACCACTTTTGATTTGATGTATCTACCCCATCAAGTGTTTTCCATCAATATTTACATCATTTACCATGCAAAATTTACCAAGAAAAGAATAAGAAGTCAATTGCTGAAGAAACTAGGCAAAATTTGACTTTTAGGCAAAATTTACAAAAAATTGCCTGATGCGCAGTGCCTTGAGCCTGATGCATAGCGCCGCTTTAGGGAAGCTTTTGGAGGCCTTCCACTCATCCAAATCAGGCCCAAGATAGCTTGTTGGAAAGCTCTTCCTATCTAGTTTCTATAACATCTTGTATTTCCTGATTTGGAGTTGATTTGCCCCTTCAAAAATAAATTCTCCCAAGACTGCTTCCTATGGGTCCAAATATATAAGCCATTTGTCAAGAGGATGCACCAATTCAATGTGCATCCGGAATTTCCTATGTTTCCTAATTCAAAAATTGTAAAATGACAAAATTGTTTCAAAATTTGTCCAATTTTTGCTTAAGGTTGCATCATGGGTTACTTTGTTGGGCTAAATTCACATCAGCCAAAATTTTGAGCTTTTCATCCTTCTTTCTGCCTTTTAAGGCCCTCCTTAATCTTGCCTTAAGGTGCTTAATCCTCTTGCTGCATATTCTTTTCCGGGTCAAATAATGGTGGGCCATATGCCTTAGCATCTTGTTGTCTCTATTTGCTTTCTTCAGAAGGCCCTCAAGGTGGATATTTACCCTTTCAAGCCATATCTCTCTCTCATGATCCACTTAGCCCTCTCTAAATTAACTGACAAAGCTTGTATCTTGTCCTCTTGCTTCTTGATGATCATGTCTTTGACAATCCTTGGATCTTGAGCATCCAAGTCAATGACATTAACTCTTTATGTCTCCTCATGGTCAACAAGGTCAAAATCTCTCTCCATTTTTATGGTTGTGAACACTTGTGGTTGTATGGACAATGGTGAAGTGAAAACAGAGTGGAGGAATGAAGTGGACAAAGTGTATGGAGGGGTATGTGAATGTATGAGATGTAAATAGAGTTTAGGGAATGTGAACAAGATTTAGGAGAGAGGGTAGGGTTTTTAGGGGAATAGGTAAGGTTTGTAGGGGAGTAGGTAGAATAGGTTTTGTATGTGGAGGGTTAGGGTTTTATGTAGAATAGGGTTTGGGAATAGTGGGATGTAGGGATTAGGGTTTGGGGATTGGAAAAAATAGATGAAGGGAATAATGTCTAGGGAGTTAGGGAAGGGATTAGGAGATAGGTTTTGGGCAAATGGATTTAGGGCATAGGGTTTTAGAAGGAGAATGATAAACAGTTGTGGTATGAAATGTATGAGGTAGTTTTAGAGACAAATTAGGGTTTAGTTTTTAGAGAGGTATAAACCACCAAAAATTCATGTAAACCCTAGTTTCAACTAAAAAGAGGCTCTACTTACTTGATAGGAGGTGACATGAGGCAATTGCAGTGATTGAAGATGATTTTTAGAGGTTTGGAAGCTTCACAACCCAATGCGCAGCGCCACCAGCCTAATGCAAAACGCCTCCCTGATGCGCAGTGCCAGTGTATTTTTCTTAAGGAAGTTTTGCTCTGATGCGCAGCACCTCCCTGATGCGCAGTGCCAGCCTCCCAATGTGCAGTGCCATTGTTCCTATGCACAGCACCAACTTCAAGTCGAGTTTTGACTGCCCTCCCGATGTCTAAATTAGGCATGTGATAGCTCGTTGGAAATCTTGTCGAGACTAATTTCTAGAACAGCTTGAATTTTGCAATTTGGAGCTCATTTTCTTTGTCAAAAGTCAAATATCCCAAGACTAGTCAAAAAGTGCAGAATGAGACTGCATGAATGCAAAGTGTTGTTGTAGTAAACTTTTGAAGGTCTTCCTCAACTCCAAATTGAGCTTATAATAGCTCATTGGAAATCTCTTTGTGTCTAATTATCATTTGACTCATCAATAAATTCATTTGGTCATCCCAGCTAGGAGAAAAATTGATTTTACCAAGGTCACTCCAGAGGTGCAGCAACTCTTCTGAGGCAACGATATTGTTGACATTTATCCCAAACCATGAAACTTGTGTAAAAATTGAAAGATGCTTTTCTTCTTGGGTCAATGATTGACAAAATCCTCTCTCAATTCTATCAAATTCATCACCTCTTTCTCAGAAACATCATTTGAATAAAACCTATCCTGATGTGTGGAATAGGGGATTTGTGGAAATGAAGGGAAACGAAGGGGATAAGGGGCTTCTAAATTCTTGAGAAAATTTTATGAATTAGGGAGTGATGTTAGGAATTATGGGAAAGTGGAATTTCAAATATTGAGTGAGGGGAAGGGGTCCAAAAGGGCACAACATAGGCCTAGCCTAAAAAATTGTCAAATTGTAGCAATAAACTAGGGTTTGTGGGAAAATGATGAATTTGAGGGATATGAGTGATGGGAAGAATTTAAGAAGGTATATTAAGGATAGGGGAAGGTGTATGAGCATTAGGATACAAGTTTTGTTGATTATTTGACCATCCAAGAAAAACTACCTTCAAAACCCTAGGAGAGGGGAATGAGGCTTACCCAAGTACAATTGAAGCACGAACATGGTGTAAAATGACCCATTGGAACATGCAATGATGATGACAAATCTTTGAATGATGGTACACTAAGCTAAATGGTGACATGGACCAATACTTGGAAGACTTTGGGAGGAGTGAAAACAACCCTAGACCTAATACCTAGTGACCAAATTTTACTTGAAGACTCATTGAAATGACAAAATTTGACTTTGACACCCTGAAATCACTTTGTAAGAGCATGTTTGATCACTAGAGGAAGGCTGCAAAGACTGAATCTAACACATGGGATGTACTTTTCTCATCTTTTTTTAGAATGGCTTGGCCCCTTCCTTTATCTGAATGACGTGCTGGATGATCCTGGTGTCATAAGTCTTCAAATCATTGTAATTCCAAGAAGATACATCTTGATACTACTTGGATAATCAAATAAATGGTTGTTTGTATTATGGAGAACAATACACATCGAGATTGACATTCTTCGAATCTTCAATATTTCTCAAGTTAATCTGCTAGTGTGACAAAGTTAAACTTTGGGTTTTTGTATTCATGGGTCCTCTAAAATGGTTTTGTAGATTGTAGATATTTTCTAATGAAACCATGCCTTTAGGCATGGGATTTCCATTACATGCTTTGGCTCCTTCTTGTAAGGAATTTTCATGATCATCCTCTTCGATTGCTGCATCCTTAAATATGTCAACATTCGCCATGATGTCAAGAATCTGTTGGTTGTCATTGAATATGTGTAAGTCAGTTACATTATCTAGAAAAGAGGGTTTCTAAATAATTTCAATAAAAACCCATCTCTAAGCAAAGTAAACCTAGCACTTGCATTTTCCAAAGTACTTGTGTGGACATTATTTATTCTAAGAACAAACTTAGTATTAAAAGCTTGGAAAGAAGAAATCAACCTCCATATTACTTGCTCATAATTCTTGAGATTAGGTGAAACACAATGGATTGCATTGTGTACTTGCCTCATGATAATCTCATAATCACCTATTACCTTTAGTCCCTCTACCTTAAGGGTAATGGATTTCTTCAATCCAAGTATTCATGCTTCATATTCTTCAACATCGTTAGTACACTTGAACTCAAAATGAAAAGAGATCAAGTATTTATTCTTTTGTGGGTCCATGAGGATACAACCTGCTTTGGCGCCATCCTATGTCTTGGATCCATCGTGGTACAAGGTCCAAATATTAGTATTAACCTTATTAGTTCTTGAGATAAAAGTATTTACATTTATGGTACTTGTGACATTATCACTAGTTGGAGTAACAGGAATGAGTTCTAGTTGGATGTTTGATGGTATATATTATGGAAGAGCATGATAACATCCAATTTCAATAAAATGAAATAATTTCCCAATATTTCTTATAGGCTCGTTATGTGCTTCCAATTTTGTGACAATATATTCCATTAGAGGTTAGCTATTCACCCAGATACGATTGTTTTTCCCCTTGTATGGAAGCCATAAGCGGGACCATTCGGTTGCAAAATAGCCTTATAGTTTACTTGACAAACCCCTACTTAAAAATAAACCATAAGCCTCTAGGATGTCCACAAGAACTATGTTAATGAATTGAAGAACTCTATCATCATAAGACAATAAAATAAAAACATTATTTAGTTCACCAATTATTTGGACTTGGGATCTGTCAAGTTGTATAATCCTAATGTCTGTATTTTCTAGTTTAGCATTAATATTTTTAGCAACTCATAAAGGAATTACATTTGTAGACATACTAGAATCGACAAAAAGTTGTGGACCTTATAATTAAAAATATCAAATGTTAATAGAAAAATAAGACAAGAGGATTTCGAATTAACATTCACAACATTAACAAAATATTCAAGGTTTGGGATAGTTTTAGACTTATCAGATGAAGTCTTCGAAGTAGCAGATGTTATATCTGATGGAGGCATTGACACAAAAGTTTTGATGATCAATTATGTTTGGCCTTCTAGCTTAGCTAGCTCGCAAATGGATATGTTGGCCTGATTCTTCATATATTTGATGATGTTGTATTTGACATCACATGCCATATCATATTCTTTGGCAGGTTGAGCTAGAGAAGTAGGTGTGGAAGCCTTGCTTGTCATTTCAGGTGTGTTAGACTTGTTTTTAGCATTCCCTAAAGTGTTCTTGGAAGGTTGGGAACTTTCATGTTAGGCTTGAGAAATTTGAGTTTGATCATTCAGAGGTAACATCCTCCTCATGAATTTCTTTCTCTTCCTTTTGACCTCCAACTCAGGTGTTGGTCCTTTACTCCCAAGATTGTATTGTTTAGGTTATTGTGTAGGAGGATTGACCAATTTCATCTTCACCAAAAAATTCTTTTTCACTATTTACAATGAGATTGAAATAAAAAAAATGAATTCACCAACATTTGTGTTACCTTTCAGTGAGGAAGATTTGCCTTCTTCCTGTAAAAATAACTTGAAATTTGTAGTTTCTAATGGATTTAGACTGAAAACAATAGACACAATATTCTACTCAATCCGCCGAACAGAAAACATATAATATAAATGCATGTAATCATTCAATCACAATGAACAAAGTATTTTTACCAGGGAACCCAACTGGGAAAAAACCCTCCTCTATTTGTATTATATATGAAGAAAATATAGATCTATTACAACGATTGTTTCAATCATTGAAGTGCAATCTACATTGCAATATTGATCTCCTCTTGAGTTTTCTCTGGCCAATACTTAGCCAAAATAGGCCTCTTGTTGCATCTTATTTCCTTACACAATTCCTTCTCCTAAAAAATAAGGAAGATCTTATTTCCTTGCAAAAACCCCAAGAAAAATAGCTCACCTGCTACATGCAAACTCTTTACACTAACTAGTAGACAATAATAAATACAATTATTCCTTTTCCCTCCACTCAACTAGGAAATTTGAATTGCATGCATGACTAGGGATATTTTTAGTAAATTAACTAGTTAACTAAGAGATCAGTGAGTTAACAATACTTAAAACTACTTAGCTAAACTCATACTGGCTCTATTCATGACTAGAGCTTAGATAACTGAGTTTCACTAACTATAAATCCACTAGATTACTATATCTTAACAATCACCTCATGCACAACTCTAATTCTTTCCCACAAACTTGAATTGAATGACTTAACTAAGTTACTTGGCCATGTCATTCCTACTAACTACAACTCAAGTCATCGTGCCAATGTGGAAATTTTAATTTCTCCATTTAACTAAAGCACAAGTCAAATGAATCCTTTTCTTACTACAATTTAACACTTCCTTTGGTGAATCTTCTTGTTCCCATGTGGATTGACATCAAGTACTTTGTTCAACATCATAGTCATGTTGTATATCCATTGTAGGCACGTCTTCGCAAAATGTGCTTTCTTATGGAATGTACAAAAGTTTTCCATACCCACTACATCAACATTTAAATCCCTATTAGAGCTTTATGAACACTAAGTTGGTTGATTAGTGTTTTTCTTGAAAAAGGGATTAAAGGATTTTCTACAAGAATTGCCCTCACTATTCTTCCTCTTTAAGTCAGGTACTTTGTCTGTTAACGACTTCAAGGATTTAGTCAAACTTTCCATATCAAAAGAATCTTTATCCTTTGTTTTGGTAGAGGAATTTTAGGGTTTATTACTAGTTTCCTTTGAGTCTTCCTAATTAGTAATAACACTAAATGGATTTCAGATCCTTTTCAATGGCTATGGCCTCATCAAATGTTTCTACCAATGTGCCTTTAGTAGATCTTTTAATGAACATGAAAATGTTGGTAGGCAAGGTTGAGGTATAATAATATTTTGTGATGGAATCATGTGGTGAATATTTGATTAAAGTCTTTAACTTTCTCCTTGTTCCCCATTTTGATATTATTGAGTTCTTTTGATGGGAATGATATTTTGGGGGTAAATCAAAATCTCTTTCCCTAAAAAAATTGATTCTGAGGCATGTGGGTTATGGCCCAAAAAGCCTATCAGAAGCATTTCTTAGGCTTTTAGCCTTTTAAACCATAGACTTACATTCAACTATCGTGAGCTTTAACCAAACACTTTTAGCCCTTCAACTCCTCGATGACACATATATCGGGAAACACTGATTTCAAAATATATGGGGTAACATACAAAACCCCTCTCCGGAACACATACCAGACTTCAACCTTTATACACCCGCATGTATAAACTATCGGTGGGTCCACAGCTTTAAGCCATGTTCTTCAGAACCGCTCTAACCTCTGATCTCTGATAGCAATCACTTCAATCCAACCGATCTCTGGTCACCCGACATATCCCTACGCCGATCACCGATGTTTCTATCAGCGATATCACACCATCACAATCGTTGTGTTTATTATCACTGCCCTTTGCACTTCCAACGACCAATTTGCGATTTAATCGTGACCATTTATCTGGACACAATCCAATGGTCCACGATTAATCGCTCACATTCATTGCACTTCTCCAATCTCGATTGCAATTTAATATCAACCATGGATCTTCCAGATCCGACGACTGCTGAGCGTTCTCGCCGCTTCCTCCTCAACTTAATTTCATCTGCCATTGAAGGAACACAATTCTGCCACTGTCTACCAAAGCACGCATAATTCCATTAATATCTCTGGATCTCCATCACACCTAACGGTCAATCAACATGCATACAATTTTGGGATGTGAACCCATGACACACACACACACACACACACACACACATATATATCATAATTGAAAAGCGACATAACACGCAGACACAGAGAGATCCACACAACACATATCTATTATATTAATAAAACATGATTACAACTAAGTCATTTCAGCCTCAGAACAACATCTCTCTCGACCACATTGCAACTATATCACTCTGTGTCCCTTATCTTGAATGCACAGGTTCATTTTATATAAGAAAACATTATTGGATTATTGGATCGGATCACGAAAAGGATCCGATCATATCCTCTAACAAAAGCCCCAAAGCTCTCATACTTGAATGCATGCATATACACATGGCAGATTACATTAGTCAGTCTCCTCGAGAGACTTATCCATCTTTCTCCATCTTTAAATCTTTAAATCTATTTTAAAACAGATTTTTCTCCTTGTTTTGCTCCCCTGGTCCATGCGCTCCTCTTCGCTCCACTTTGGATTCCTCCCTTTGACTAAGGGTGTTGGATGCTCCTGCATCAGACTCTCAAGGCACAAAAATTTACGATCGCAACTGTGGAGCTGCCCCAACAACTTCTACCCAACTGCAATTGGAAGTTGTTCTCAGCTTCTCTTGAGCACTCCTTTCTCTTAGGCTACTGCAAATCTTCTCACCTTCTGCTATCATTCTCTGTGTGACAGTAAGACCATAAATCTCTAGCTTTATCAACTGTACCTCCTGCTCCTTCTTCTTTCTCTCTGGAATCCTTCTTATTGTAGGAAACCTTTCCCTACTCTAATGCTAAATAATGGGAATGAGATTTTTGGGGTAAATCAAAATCTCTTTCCCTAACCAAATTGATTCTGAGGCTTGTGGGTCATGGGCCCACAAAGCCTATCAGAAATGTTTCTTAGGATTTTAGCCTTTTAAACCATGGACTTACATTCAACTATCGGGAGCTTTAACCAAACACTTTTAGCCCTTCAACTCCTCGGCCACACATATAACGAGAAACACTGATTTCAAAATATACGGGGTAACGTACAAAACCCCACTCTAGAACACATACCAGATTTCAACCATTATACACCCGCATGTATAAACTATCGGTAGGTCCGTAGCTTTAAGCCTATTCTTCAGAACCACTCTAACCTCCGATCTCTGATAGTGATCGCTCTGATCCAACTGAGCTCCGATCGCCTGACATATCCTAACACCGATCGCCGATCTCGCTATCAGTGATATCGCACCATCACAATCGTTGGGTTTATTATCACCGCCCTTTGCACTTCTGATGGCCGATTTGTGATTTAATCGTGACCGTTGATTTGGCCACGATCCAATGGTCCACGATTAATCACTCACATTCATTACACTTCTCCAATCTCGATTGCCATTTAAACTCAACCATGGATCTTCCAGATCCGACGGCTGTTGAGCGTTCTCACCGCTTCCTCCTTAACTTAATTTCATCCACCATTGAAGGAACATAGTTCCACCACTGTCTGCCAAAGCACGCATAATTCCATTAATATATATGGATCGCCATCACGCCTAATGGTCAATCAACATGCATATAATTTTTGGATTTGAACCCACGACACACACACACACACAGAGATATATTAGAATTGAAAAGAGACATAACACGCAAACATAGAGAGATACACACAACCCATATCTATTATATTAATAAAACACGATTACAGCTAAGGCATTTCAGCCTTAGAACAAAGTCTCTCTCGACTACATTGCAACTATATCACTCTGTGTCCCTTCTCTTGAATGCGCAGGTTCATTTTATATAAGAAAACATTGTTGGATTATTGGATCGGATCACGGAAAGGATCTGATCATATCCTCTAACAAAAGCCCCAAAGCTCTCATACTTGAATGCATGCATATACAAATGGCATATTACATTAGTAAGTCTCCTTGAGAGACTTATCCATATTTTTCCATCTTTAAATCTTTAAATTTGTTTTAAAACAGATTTTTCTCCTTGTTTTGCTCCCCTAGTCCACACGCTCCTCTTCGCTCTGCTTTGGATTCCTCCCTTTGACTAAGGGTGTTGGATGCTCCTGCATCATCTTTCAATAACACGGTGAGAGTATTATCATCAATGAATTTGTCTCAAATAGCTTCTTGAACTCTCTCCAATTATGGATTGAATTAGCTAGAAGGTTGTGATACCATGTCAATCCCTATTTCTAAGTGTATCTGGAAATTATCTATAAGCCACGCCGTCACAATGAAATTCCAACATCCTTAACTGGAGATAGAAATTATCAATACCATGTTCAACAGAGGTTATCTTGTTAGGGTCATATTTCGTTAATAAATTTTCTGGGTGGTTTGGTAAGTGACGTAGTGTATCTAGAAGAGCAAGTAGCCCTTGAGCCATCCAATCCAACCATTGATCGTCTACCATTTTTTCATTATTTTCTTCCTCACCATTGTTTGAATCTGAAGTCTCTTCCTCTTCACAGTTTACATTCTCATTGTTATTTAACTCATTCTCATTATCGTTCAACTCTTCATCTTCCAATATATAGATATTTTCACCTTCTACCTCCATATTTCTGGAATTGGGAAGAATCTCGCCACCTTGGCCTAATTCTCTTTCAATCAAATCAATTAGATCATCCAAGGAAACATTTACTAAATCTTAAACTATAGTGATGAAAACACCACCATGAGTTATATCTCTAGTTGAGTGTTTGTGAGGGAAATTTGATACAATCAGAAATGACCATTGTTTCTTTGCAAACTCATGAGTGATGGGACATAGAGATCTGATTTTCTCATATGTAACTTCAAATGAACATTCTAGACTTCAAGGATGTGTCTCTTATATTTCAGGAAAATGTGACAGAGGTGAACCCGAAAAATTATTGCCTTGATGTGCTAATTTAGGATATGAATGTGGAGAACGAAATGCCATGCACTAGCCACCCTCCTTCTAGCACCAAAATATATTGACATCTCTGGGAATTCTTCCAACAACAAGGTATCTCCCCAATATAAGGTCCCAATTAGAGCCTACATCATTTGAGTGGGAGTCCCATTTGGAATGATGGTCTAACTGCCATATTGTTAAGTTTATGAAATGCCTTGGAAAATATCAACAACGTAAAAGAGAACAAATATCACTTTTAAAACATCCAAGTAACATTAGATTTGTGAAATATACAATTATAATGTGCATAAAATACTTCCATGAACAAAGTAAATATCGTGAGCCTTTAGAAGAACAATGATATTAGCACTACTCTAATAAAGACACACATATAAGGAAATAATCATTAATCGGTTTGAAAAATAGTTTTTAGACAAACATGATCATGAAATCATAAAATGGCATATAATTTAAATTAAGATATGTATTAAGCACAATAAAATAGTTCATTCCCTTCAATACATGTGAATACAAGCATATACTATAACCATTACAAGAGAAGTCTTGTTAGCTCTGCTATAAGATGAAGATTTTCTAAGGTCAGAACAGGCTTGGCCGTGTGTTATGCTTAGAAGGGAGCCCGCAGCAGTCTGTTTCCTCCTCCTCCTTCATTTTTCCTACACTCCCATAACCCCTGTCATCCCTGTTTTACTCCAAAATTCCGCATAAACTTGTATTTCCTTAGCTCCTCGGGCGCCGAGTTTAAACGTCATGTGACCGCAATTACATGACCACGCACTTTGCACCGCCCTTTCCCATCACATCCACGTAAATCCATGCAATCACATTTGCATCGTCCGGTTAACCCCCACCGCGATCGGACAACATTCGCACCTCCCGCGCCCGTAAGATGCACACACATTAACCCACGGGGAAAGTGGTTTGTCGCCGGTCCCCTCTGCCACGCATCATCACCTGAATGGAATTGCTGGCCTCTATATGATTACCGCTCACCTTTGAAAAGAGATGCAGGGAATACCACCCACCACTGAAACCACCCTCCCCACTCACTAACCCTCGTGCGTGTCTTTCGCCTGATCACCGTTGGATCTTCCCACCCAAGATCCAACGGCCTGTGATCGTCCCGCTCCCGTATCTCCTGACAGCTCCTGCAAATCAATCTCTACCATCCATCCATGTGATCCAACAACTCATAATCACTCCACCCCGCTTCCTCCCAATGTCTCCCACTGATAGATCTCCATCGTCCATCCATGTGATCCAACGACTAACATTTATTCCCTACCCTCCATTCATTCCCCATGCAGTTTTCATGTCTTTGGCTTGTCCCGTGCATCGGAAGGAAGAAGGCGGCCAATATTTGGCACTCTGCACAGTTAATCCTCAACCTCTGCATGCAAGAGAAGTATGGCCGAAGGACGAGAAGGACAGCCTGAAGCAGATAAACACATTTACCAGTTATGTAACTTCTTCCATACAGAATTCCACCTGCTCGAGGAGTACAACATAGTACCAGAGAATGTCAAATTCATTCATTAAAGCAACAGATCATAGTAGAGGCCCATTTTAGATAGTTAATGTGGTTGGTGGTCCATTATGACCCTCCACGCATAGAATAGCAGAGCATTTTTTTAATCAACCTCTATGTATACCCAGAAACAAAATGTGATGAGGGTTGATGGTTGTTGTTTTGATGTAAGGTTCAACTTCTAGAGACTGTAACTACTGTGATACTTGCAGCATCTGGTCTTCATCTTCAGCTAATACAAGCTTCTTTTGCTGTTAATTTCTCACTTTCCATTTTTTCTATGTTCGAGGTTGTGCCTATTATTCATTTTTCATGTGCTCTTGATTTTTAGCATTAGAGGGGCTATCATCTCACTTCTATGTTAGAATCTAGTATGTATCATTGAATGCGTTATGCAGGTTTCTGTTTACTTAGTGCCAGAGAGTTGTCATCCTATCTGTGCATTAGGAAATAGATTTGCAGACCTCTTTACTGGTTGCAGTCGGCCATCACAGGGTCCTGTGCATCTGCTGGTGTGGTCAGTATTCTCCATGTTCACTTAATCCTCAAACTGTGAGTAATTGGTGGTCTAAAGCCTTGTAGCTTGGGGGTGTTCACCCATGTCTGGGGTTAATCATAGTAGAAGTGGTTATCTGGCTTGAATATGCATCATTCCTTCCATTCATCCATTTCCAACATTTTTTTGAGTTTGTAATGTTCCCGAGCATCTCCCAGATACAACCTAGGAGACTTTCTTGGGGTGATAACATTAATTGGCGCTGTTGTCGGGGAGAGGAGATTAAAGCTCAGCTTCCCTGGGAGAACAACACAGTTCCAAATTTTGATGATAGACAAGGTTTGGACACATTTCTGGTTGTAATCATCTATCTGGCGACTCCACTAGAGGAAGACCAACCTTTGGTGACTCCACATTGCAGTTCTGGCTCAGTTTGTGAGAAATAATTGAAGAAATCCTTAGAAATCACCAGTTGTTCCAGTGCCTGACCCTGAGAAGATTGTTAAACCGAAGAACACATCATAGAAAGGGGCATCAGGATCAGGTAAGCCTAAGAAAACTTATGCATCTCTGAAAGATAAGGCTGTAGTTGAGAAAATACAATTGGAAGATATTGAGCCTAGTGTTGCTAGTGAGAAACTTCCTTTAGAGATTTATACAGCTCCTTGTTCAATTAGTTCCCTTTGAATCTCAGTCCAAAGAAAGCTTCCCATACAGTCCATAACATCTCTTTGTCTCTGTCATCAATTTCATTGTTTCATACTGCTCAATCTGCCAGAGTCCTTCCATATACCCCAGTCATGGAAGGCCAACAAGCACCTACGAAGATAGAAAGAATTGTAGCTACTAGGTATGGACCTCTAGTCTTGCTCGTTCCTTTGAACGCTATGCCTGCAGTAGAATATCAAAAATATATGCCCAAGTTCACTGGCACAGAAGGAGTAACAGTTGAAGAACACCTTGAGGTTTTCTATAATTATGCTGATAACTTAGACATAAGTGAAAATGATGTGTGGATGAGAGTTTTTGTCTAGAACCTTGATGGAGAGGCCAAAGAGTGGTTTAGAGAACTAGCCCCTAGATCTATTGCTAACATTGAAGCATTGGATTATGCATTCCTGAAGCAATGGGGAGACCGAAAAGACCTGCTCTACTACCATACAGAGTTTGGTAACCTAAAGAGGGAAAATGGGGAATCTTTGCCTGATTTCAATAAAAGATTTAACCGTATGTATAGTAAGATACCAGCTGAGGTAAAGCCTACCCCCACCTCTGCCAAACTTATTTATGCCAATGCTTTTGACTCTGATTTTTGTCTATTGTTAAGAGAAAGAAGATGTGCTACTTTGGCAGACATGCAGGATGCAGCCCTAGAAGTAGAGTCTAATATCATGGCTACAGAAAAGCTCAAAAGTCAAGCTGACAGAAGGAGGCAAAGAGGTCAGGCTTCTACTTCCTCTGCATCATCTTTCAATCCCAAATTTGATAAAATGACTAGAATGATAGAGTCATTGGCTGCTAAGATATCTAAGCTGGAGGTTGAGCAGAACTAAGGAAAGACAAGGCAATAGAACACATTTTCTCCAAGAAACCCAAATCCTTTCAGAAGAGCAAATGAGCAATTACAAATCATTCAGAGGGGTGAAGAACCCAAAGAAGAACAAAAAGTTAAGGCTCCTTTCTAGAATGTAGTCATGGAGGAGGAACAATTTGAAGATGAGGATGAAATTCACTGCATGGAAGATAAAGGCAATGCTGCATTTTTTACATTGGCTGCATATGAAGAATCATTGCTGCAGGAACAAGACAATTAGGAGTGGGACATAGAAGTTGTTCTACAAACTGAGGAGCAACGGAGATATAATCTGAGGTCAAATGCAAAAAATGTCAAGGAGAGTTCTGCCTAAAGAGCTGTTGTCAAAACACAGAATATCAGACGGAGAAGACCAGCAGCTGATCCAATTATCCTCAAAACACCAGTTCAAGAGGTAAGAGGTTCTGATAAGTTACCTCCCTCTTTCAGCCTTGAGTCAGAAGTCTAGAAGTTAAAAATATCTGTGCCTCTGGTAGAGTTGGTAAAGAGTGAAGTGTTTAGAAAGCCTATCCTTGAAGCTCTCGAGCTGGAAACCACACAAACCTCCACTGACTCTGTCAATTTTCAAGATGACAAGCCTACCATTTTGCTTAGCCCCATGATTGAACCTGCTGATAATAATTCTCCATCATTTTATGTTTCATTGACCATTCATGACAAAATCCTCCACAATTGCCTGCTAGACACGGAGGCCAGCCACAATTTGACACCTAAAGCTATCATGGAAGAGTTAGGCCTTGATATCACTAGACCATATCATGATTTATTCTCATTTGATTCAAGAAAGGTGAAATTTCTGGGATTGATCAAAGACCTGGCCATTAACCTAACTCAGCTACCCATGAAGAGTATGATGATGGATATTGTGGTAGTAGATGTCCCTCCCAAGTTTGGCATGCTGTTATCCATAGGATGGATTAAGAGATTAGGTGGGACATCACAGAATGATCTATCTTATGCCACTGTCCCAGTTTTTGGAGGGGAAAGCAGGAGATTATACAGAGAAGCATAGTTGGCATACATCATCAGTGATGAGAAGAATCCTACTAATAATCCCATATATGCGGTGGACACTGATTTTGGAGCATGTATTCTCCAAATAGAAGAATCTCAGAAGGCCTCAATGCAACTTAGGAAAAAAATAGTTCAGGCCGAGAAAGAGCAAGGAAGTCAGGTTTGGGAAATGTTCTTTGATGGAGCATTTTCCAGGGAGACTGCAGGAGCAGGGGTGGTGCTAGTATCTCCAGAGCAAGGAAGCACACATCTGTCTTTTAAGCTGGATTTTCAAGTCACCAACAATATAGCAGAGTATGAGGCTCTGATATTGGGCCTTAATGTAGCAAAAGACAAAGGAATCAGGAACATAAAGATGTTTGGGGATGCTGATTTGATCATTCAGTAAGTAAATAAAACATTTTAGGCAAAGCACCCAAGGCTTAAAGCATATAGAGATGAGGTATGGAGACTCAAAGATTCCTTTGATAATTTCTGTATTTCATATATCCCTAGAGCTGAAAATCAGCTTGCTGATTCCCTTGCTGTGTCTGCTAGCATGTTCATCCCTCCCATGCCTCCCAGACTAGTTTATGAAGTCCAAATGAAGTATAGGCCATCCTTGCCTGATAATGTCTAGTATTGGAAAGTTTTTGATGATGATGATGAAATAAATAGGTTTCTGCAAGTCATTGGTGAATTTTCCGAAATGAAAAATTGACTAAGAAAATGAGGCCTTGGAAGAAAACCCCCAGTCCCAGCTTAGAAATAAAATTGGCAAAGATAGCATTGTCCAGCTTCCCAGCAATCATATTCCTAAGGGTTTAATTCCTCTAGAAAGACTGTTTGACCAGAATGATGTGCCTTACAAGGCTGCCCAAAAATAAGACCAATTTGCAGTCTGTAAGCATGACATAGGGAGTCTAGGTCAGCCTAGATACATAAATCTGTCTTCCCATCTGTTTGCTGACCAAAGTTCTGAATATTGAAATTTAATGAAGCAATTTGCTGATGTCTTTGCCTAGGAGTATAGTGACCTAAAAACCTATGATAAAAATATTATTCAACATAAAATCCCTCTGGAGAAAGATACCATTCCTTTCAAGCAGAAGCTGAGACCAATAAATCCTTTGCTCCTTCCTCTGATTGAAAAAGAAATTAAAAAGTTGTTGGCTGCCAAGATCATAATCCCTCTCAGATATTCAAAATGGGTAGCCAATTTGGTGGTAGTGAGGAAGAAAAGTGGAGAAATCAAACCGTGTGTTGATTTCAGAGACTTAAACAAATGCTCTAAGAAAGATAAATATCCTCTACCCAAGATGGAGTATTTGCTGCAAAAAGTCTCAAGAGCCAAAGTAGTGTCTTTCTTGGATGGATTTTCAGGGTTTAACCAGATTGTTGTGCATCCAGATGATCAAGAGAAGACTACATTCACCACTCCTTGGGGCACTTTTATGTATGCCAAGATGCCTTTTGGATTGATGAATGTTGGAGCAACCTTTCAGAGAGCTATGGATATAGCATTTGTAGGAGAGAAGGATAAATTTTTCCTCATCTACCTAGATGATATAACAGTATACTCCAGCAGCCATCAAGATCATCTACAACATTTGAAGAAGGTGTTCCTGAAGTGCACAAGGTTTGGGATTTCAGTCAATCCTAAAAAGTCACAGTTTGCTTTAGAAGAAGTTAAGTTGTTAGGACATGTTGTTTCTACTGCAGGTGTCCGAATTGACCCAGAAAGAGTAAAAGTAATATAGACCCTATCTTTCCTGAGATCAAAGAAGGATATTCAGTCCTTTCTGGGCAACATTAATTTTGTGAGGAGGTTTATACCAAATTTTGCATAATTAGTGAAGCATATTACCTCCATGTTGAAGAAGGGGTCAGTAATCAAATGGACTGATATAGCAAGAGGATCTTTTAAGTCCATTAAGAAAGTTATTATGGAGGCTCCCACTTTAATAAGTCTAGATTATAGCAAGGAGTTCCATATAATTTCATTTGCCTCTAAAGACACCATTGCAGTAGTGTTATTGCAAGTAGATGAAGAAGGTTTAGAGCATCCAGTGGTATTTTTCAGCAAAAACTTAAGGGATGTTGAATTGAGGTATGACAATATTGAAAAACAAGCATATGCTCTTATCAAATCCTTGAAAGCTTTCAAAGTTTACATTCTACATTCCAAGATAATTGCATATGTACCCTCTGCTGCAATAAAAGATGTCTTGACACAACCTGATGCTGATGGAAGTAGGGTTAAATGGATTGCAAAGCTGATTGAATTTAATATAGAATTAAAGCCCACCAAGCTGGTCAAAGGTCAGGGCCTTGCCAAGTTATTGGCTGAAGAAAATCGCAGATCATTGGATATTGATTTTCTGTACACAATTGCAGAAATTGGTCAGACAAATGAAGAAGAGGAAGCAGCTGAACTAGAGAGAAAGAAGACAGTGGCTGAAAATCTAGCTTCTTGTGACTGGTATTCTGCAATAGTTAAATTCTTGCTAAATCTAGAAATCCCTCCAGGCTCTAGCACAAGTCAAGCCAGAACTATTAAGCTTAGGGCAGCTAAATATTGCATTAATGTAAATCTGCTCTACTGGAGGGATCCATTTGGAGTGCTTTTGAGGTGTCTAGACAAAGAACCGTCAATAAAAGTTATGCAGCAGATTCATTCCAGCATGTGTGGAGGGCACCATTATTGGAAGACTACAGCCCATAAAATCCTCAAAGTTGGATATTACTGGCCCTTCTTATTTTCTAATGTATTTTCATTTGTTAAATCTTGTGACAGGTGCCAAAGATTTGAAGGGAAACAGCAATTGAAGTCCCTGTCCTTAAAACCAATACATCCAAAAGGACCTTTTCAGCAGTGGGGCTTGGATTTCATTGGAGAAATCAATCCACATTCCAGTGGCCAGCACAGATGGATATTAGTAGCTACTGATTATTTTACTAAGTGGATTGAAGCAATCCCTACGAGGAAGGCTGATCATAATGTGGTCATGAAGTTTTTAATTGAAAATATCTTTACCAGATTTGGTTGTCCACATAAATTAGTCACAGACAATGCAGCATCTTTCAGGGCAAAAGATTTGGTGGATATGTGTGATTCAATGGGCATCAAGCTAGTTCATACCACCTCATATTATCCTCAAGGCAATGGTCTAGCAGAATCCTCCAATAAAAGCCTGATAAGAATAATTAAAACGCTGTTGGAAGACAATAAAAAGAATTGGGATTCTAAGCTCAAATATGCACTGTGGGCTGACAGAGTGACCATTAAGAAATCCACGGGGAATTCTCCTTTCAAGCTGGTATATGGTACTGAAGTTGTATTCCCAATTCAGTTAACTCTCCTTATGGCAAAGTTCCTGCAAGAAGAACATAGTGAGGGAGAAGACATGTCAAAAAGGATCACTGATTTGGCAGAGGTACATCAAATCAGAGAACAGCTGGTTGAAAAGGTTGCAGCACATCAGAAAAAGATCAAGGAAGCTTTTGACAAAGGGACAAAAGCAGATAATTTTCAGGTTGGAGACTTGGTTCTGAAGTGGGATGCACTAAAAGAAAGAAAGGCAACCATGGGAAGTTTGATGCTTTCTGGACAGGCCCTTTTATTATTTCACAGATCCAAGGGAACAACACCTTCATACTGAAAAGTATGGGAGGAGAGGCAGTTTTTGATGGCCCAGTTAATGGGCGATTTCTGAAAATTTATGTGATTTAAGGTCTTTTGGCCTTAAAATTGTAAATATTTCATTTTATCAATATTACTGTAGGTTCAATCAGACACCATGCCCAATGGAACTCTAGGAATTTTGCTAAATTTTTTTCATTAGGAAGGTGTTGATTTGCAGGTTCTTGAGACCTCACAGGGAGGATCTCATCCCCAGAAGGAGCCAGTGTTAGCTCTGCTATAAGACGAAGATTTTCTAAGGTCATAATAGGCTTGACCGTGTGTTATGCTTAGAAGGGAGCCCACAGCAGTCCGTTTCCTCCTCCTCCTTCATTTTTCCTACACTCCGATAACCTCTGTCATCCCTGTTTTACTCTGAAATTCTGCATAAACTTGTATTTCTTTAGCTCCCTAGGCGCCGAGTTTAAATTTCATGTGACCGCGATTACATGACCGCGCGCTTTGCACCACCCTTTCCCGTCACATCCACGTAAATCTGTGCAATCAAATTCACGTCGTCCGATTAACCCCCGCCATGATCGGACGACATTCGTACCTCCCGCACCTGTAAGATGCACGCGCATTAACCCATGGGGAAAGCTGTTTGCCGCCAGTCCCATCTGCCACGTGTTATCACTTGAATGGAATCGTTGACCTCTGTACGATTACCACTCGCCTCTGAAAATCGGTGCGAGGAATACCGCCCACCACCAAAACCACCCTCCCCGCTCGCTAACCCTCGTGTGCATCTTCTGCTCAATCACCGTTGGATCTTCCCACCCGAGATCCAATGGCCTGTGATTGTCCCGCTCCCGTATCTCCTGGCATCTCCTGCAAATCAATCTCTGTCATCCATCCATGTGATCCGATGGCTCATAATCACTCCGCCTTGCTTCCTCCCAATTTCTCCCACCGATAGATCTCCATCGTCCATCCATGTGATCCAACGACTAACATTTATTCCCTACCCTCCATTCATTCCCCATGCAGTTTTCGTGTCTTTGGCTTGTCTCGTGCCTCTGAAGGAAGAAGGCGGCCAGTATTCGGCACTCTGCACAGTTAATCCTCAACCTTTGCATGCAAGAGTAGTATGGCTGAAGGACGAGAAGGACAACCTCGAGTAGATAAACACATTTAGCAGTTATGGAATTTCTTCCATACGGCATTCCACCTGCTCGAGGAGTACAACAGAGTACCAGAGAATGTCAAATTAATTCATTGAAGCAGCAGATCGTAGCAGAGGCCCATTTTAGATAGTTAATGTGCTTGGTGGTCCATTATGACCCTCCACACATAGAATAGCAGAGAATTTTTGTAATCAACCTCTATATATACCTAGAAACAAGATGTGATGAGGGTTGATGGTTGTTGTTTTGATGTAAGGTTCAACTTATAGAGACTATAACTACTGTGATACTTGCAGCGTCTGGTCTTCATTTTCAACTAATACAAGCTTATTTTTCTATTAATTGCTCACTTTCCATTTCTGCTATGTTCGAGGCTATGCCTGTTATGCATTTTTCATGTGCTCTTGATGTTTAGCATTAGAGGGGCTGTCATCCCACCTCTGTGTTAGAATCTAGTATGTATCATTGAATGTGTTATGCAGGTTTCTGTTTACTTAGTGCCAGAGAGCTGTCATCCTGTCTGTGCATTAGGAAATAGATTTGCAGACCTCTTTACTGGTTGCAGCCGGCCATCACAGGGTCCTGTGCATCTGCTGGTGTGGTCAGTATTCTCCATGTTCACTTAATCCTCAAACTGTGAGTAATTGGTGGTCTAAAGCCTTGTAGTCTGGGGGTGTTCACCCATGTCTGGGGTTAATCATAGTAGAAGTGGTTATCTGGCTTGAATATGCATCATTCCTTCCATTCATCCATTTCCAACATTTTTTTGAGTTTGTAATGTTCCCGAGCATCTCCAAGATACGACCTAGGAGAGTTTCTTGGGGTGATAACAAGTCTTACAACAAGTTTTGATACATGGGCGAAATAGATGTCCAACTCAAAGAGCTTCTTATGATTATGTAGAAGTACTAAGAGGCAAAATAAAAAAGAATAATATATTTTTTATGCTAATGAGAGAAGTCAATGCTAAAATTCATTTGCTTGGGCTATGAGGGTATGTATATAAGAAACGAGATGACCCTTCACTTCCCTTGTGACTCTTAGACTCCCCTCATGGCTCTTCAACTTCCATATGACCTTTTGACTTCCTTGTGACTTTTGGACTTTTACATGACTTTTCATTTTCTTTCTTTTTTTTTCCAATTACAATATTTGTTCTTTTACAAACTTGTGGCTAAAATGATGAAAATAAAGGGTAATTTGTAATCCCAACACAGTGACATCAATCTCCTTTGTGATGTACTAATATCAAGCCTTGTTTTTTGCTACAATGTCTTTGAGTTTTTGTGAGAGCTCTCAATAAAACATGCAGTGCTCTTGAGAATGGGTACTTTAGGGTTTGGACTATCTACTACACCCTCAATATTGTTTTCAATTTTTTTCCTTACAGATCCTTTTCTTGTGACTGAAGGCATGATTTCTAAATAGGATGACACATTAATATGCTGAATATCTATGGTAGTTGGAAATTTAAAATCATTCATGGCAAGGCACACAATCAATCTAATAAAATGCTTATTCTATGACTGTTTAGTTTTTATATTATTCTTGTTGTGCATAAATAGTGTGTTGGTCTTAGCGCAAGCGTAGAGGCTAGAAATAAGGATGGTCATGTCTAAAGGCTATAACCGTGTCATGAACTAGAAAGGTTAGAGCACATGTAATGGGTGCAAGGGCATTGGACAGATACAATGATTTGATGAACTGAGAATTGCAAATGTACAATACATTGTTGCTGGTACTTAGTGCATGTGCATAGGATAGATGAAAACATTGTCATATCTAAACACTAAAAGTGTGTAATTCACTAGCGTTGGGTCAAGAAAAAAAATATGTGAGGTGTCAGTGGGGTTTGTAGTGATAGAATATTTGGGTAACGACTTTATAATATGCGCACACACAACTCAAAGGATTTGAGACTCATGGCATGGCGTTGGCAAGGTTTGTAGAGGTAAGGTCATGAAATCTATGCCTTTGATGTGCGCTAGTGTGTCAGGTTATGAGGAGAATTGACGTGGGCGTAATCACAAATTATATAGAGAAGGGTGCAATGCTTAGGCTCTAGAGTGCATAAGTGCACCTAGTCAAGACTGCTAGGTAATGATGCAACAAGGAAATTGAAAATTTGACAAAGTGTGGGAATAATCACAATGAGAGAGGATAAGGAGGTTAAATGGGAAAACAAATTATAAATACACACACATATATATCCATCCAATTATTCATTAGAATATGAGGGGTCATGGAATATGAAGAGGTGCAAGAAACAAAATTAGAGAATTGAATTGATAACAAACCAACACAAACTTGAGGTGTGAATGAAAAAGCTTACCTGGATGGAGCACATAGCGTGATCATAGATAGGGATATTGCTATGTGCTTAAAATATGCACTAAAGTCCACCAAGAGCAAATGATACAATGAAATGAAAGTGCGGGGTCAGATTTCTTATATGGCTTGTCCCATGAGTAAGACAAAGTCACATTTTGGATTGCGCCCTAGCACAATTGTTTGTGAAAAGGTTGTCTTTGTCAGCACTATTGCACTAGGAAGAGAGTGCATTGTGCTAGGCACAAAAAGTGTGCTAGGCTTGTGAAAGAAAACAGTGACTTGAAATAGAAATTCTCAGGAAAACCACTGATGACTTTAACACTTAGGAAAAAATCAAAAGGCTTAGGAAGGCCTCAATGACTAATACAAATGGAGAACATGACCTTTCACAAAGTTTATTGAGGCTCCCAAATTATATAAAGTATAAATTTTTGGAGGGTGTTGCAGTCGCTATAACATGTTCTTATTTCGGATTTTATTTGTTTCATCTTCTAGACTCATGAGTGGCCCAATACTTTGTGTGTATCACCTTGACAATTGATAGTCAATATCATTGTTAAAATACATTTATGTTAAATAATGGTCCTAGATTCTTTTTATTTCATGAGACTAAAATGAATGTTATGGATATACTCTTGATAGGCGAGACCTGATATCATGAAGAAGTGTCATATCATATTTCACAATCTTTGTTTTAAATGCATATGGCTAATTATCATATCTATAGTAACTTTAGAGAAGATTCTAATTGAAGGGGAAAATCTAAATTGAATGTGTGATTGAAAATGTAATGTTTCTCATTTAACTCGTTAGTAATTTTAAATTAGAATTTTAAATCTATTTCTTATATATTCCATCTACCTTCATACACTATGTTTTTACTCTTTTGCTCTAATTATTTCAATCTGTAAACTTCCGCTAACATATTCTACCAAATCCTAAAAGTTTTCCATGTAAATATATATTTTGTAGGTAGGTGATTAATTACTATTTAATTTTATGTTAATTCCTATGTTTGGTCAATTATTTCTCAAACGAGAATCGTAAGTGTAGCTTTTGAGGAAGACAAAATGTCAAATAAGGAATAAGGAAAAAAAAATACATCTTCCTCAAGAATAGAGAAATGAGAAAATCATGCATTCTTAGACACCTTACCCAACATAGGAGTAGAAATTTTTTGGATTGGGATCATATTCAAAATTATTTCAAGAAAGGGAACTTTGAGAATGAAAATGAAAAAGATGCAAGTGATTTGATTGATATCAAAACATCTAAACCACATAAAATTATTATCATCCAACTATTCTTCCATACTACAACACGGTACATTAAATAATCAACCATTCAAATTTTCAAAATTGTATCATTGTTAATTCTCGTAATAAAATCATCTAATATTTTAGACTAGAGAATATTCATCATATGTATAAATTGTCCTCACTTGAGAAGAATATAGATGAAAAATATTTACATGAATTTGAGCCAGAAAAAGTAATTGTCATTTGAACTACTACATTATTAATACTAAATGAGTGGTGGAATAAACCCAATTGATTTATGGTTGTTTAGACTAAGTTATATATGGTCACTCTCCATCTTTTCCCACCTCTATCATGTGTTGTCTATATGGAGATCCCAATGCAACTAAGTTCAAACTTAAATAGACTCCCATAATGCACTAAGTGCTTAACGGAGTTAGATTTAATTGGGCACATATTTGAAGTCAAATATGTAGAGAGAAATAAGAAAGTCCCAAATAGTCGCACCTAGACATTTCCCAAATTTGTTTATGTCCACGTGTCTTGTTGATATATTTTGTGCAATTACCTCTTTCCTACTCATGAGGTGGAATTGGTATTTTTTAGGAATAACCTATTCATGTTTATTTCTCTATCCTATGGGAATCTAAATGTAAATATCATTTCTATGATATTTGTAATAATTTCATAATTCCTTTGCAATTTTGCTTCATCGTCAATATCCTCCCAGAATCACTTAGGATGTTATGCATTCGATGGAAAATATCATTAATTGGTATATAGACTAATATTTTTATTATATTCATGTATTCCGGTGTGAGGGTGCTCCTCATCTACTCCAAAATACATACTTCAAATACAAATTGTGAAAGAAGTAGCATTACTGTGTTTTTATTACTACTATTGCTTCATAATTATAGAAGAGTAGAAAATAAATTGGTCTTAATTTACATTTCCAATTTAAATTTATGCTTTATCCAATATTGAAAATGTTTTCTTAAAATCCAAAGATCCAAAATAAATTTACTTATCTCGAGGAACCATGAGAAAACATGGTCTTAAAGAAATTGTTAAAAAACGTTGTGTTGTAGTTAAGGGCACTTTTTATATTCATAATGAATCTCCCTTATGATATTTTTCAAGCGGTTTTTTTTTTATGTCTCACTAATATTTCATTATATTCTATATCATTAATAGATAACGAATTATAATCGTTTCAAGTTAAGTAAAAGAGTTAATTTATTAAGGGACAGTGGAAAAAATTGGAGATGAATTTAATGGTTTCATTATTAATAAAGTAGAATCAACATCAATGAATATTTCTATTAGCAAACAAGATACAATTGAAGGACATTGTCTCTAATAGTAAACAAGATACAATTGAAGGACATTGTCTCTAATAATAAACAAGATACAATTATTAATGTTGAGGTTTGGGATAAAGAACAATAAAAAAGACAACAAAATGGTAAAGTGGAAAAAATGATAAAGAAAAAAATCTAAAGAGAGCATAGAATGAAATAAGAGATGATGAGCTTAAAAGACTTCAACAAGAGTTATCCAAAAGAGAAAAACTATAGAAGGAAGAGAAGTTAAGAAAAGAGGAAGAATGAAAAGTGGTAGAGAAAGAAGCAGAGAAGAAGAATGAGAAAGAAGTAGAGAAGAAGAGATAGAAAGACACAAAGCAAAAGAGACAATAGGAAACAAAATTGCATAGACATAAAGAAGCACAATTAAAATGATAACATGAATCAGAGAAATAGAGACAAAGAGAGCAAGAGTAGCATCCTAAGGAGGTAGATAAAATCCAAGCAAATAAAATTAGAGCTAAGAAGGGTACTCCTAAAACGTCCACCACTTCAATTTTTTTTTGTTCACACCAAACCAATTAGTTCAATTCCTAGTGTAATTTTCCCACAGTTATAGATTTAGACACACTACCCCCTATGGAAGACATAATTATTTATTTGAATATTTATGTCTGCCAAACATAATGTAAAATCATAGTTAGAGTAAAGGGAAGAAAATAAAAACTAAGGAATCTAAAATTTTCCCACCAAATCCAACTTTTACATGGAATTCATCTCCTTTGAATGACAATGAGTTTGTAGAAGAGACTACAAACATTTTAGGAGCATTTGTTGATGCTAATAAATAGTATGTTAGCAAGCTATCCACACAATTAAAAGAGAAAAATTAATAAATAATGTTTTTTAGGATAATTCAATGGTAAAGAAATTCAATTAAAAGAAATAAATTAGAAGAAAATTAATCAACTAATTATTAAGTTAGTAGTGATCCTTCAATGATTAAATAATTTCATACGAGAGAGATTCAATATTTAAAAGAACAACATTCTCAATTAATCACTCAATTAAAGTATATACATTATAGTCAAGCATCATATATTTCATTTGATAATCAAAAATATCCTAATCCTCAAATCCTAAAATCCTAAGCTAAAGAATTAAAAACAAAACATGAAGATGGTGAATTCTTCCAGACTTAAGAATTTCAAAAAAAACAAGAAATTTGTCAGTTTACAAAAACCATTCTATAAAACATTACATGAAATTTAGTTTTTACCTCATAAGCTCATAGTGCATTCTAATTTAGTAAAATCTCAACTAGGTTAACAAAATGATGTCGAAGTTTCTTTGGATGATATAAAATTATGGAATATTAAATATATTCATACTCCTAAACATCTTCCAAAGATAACAAAAGAAGAAAAAGGTCTTCAGTTTCACGTTTCCCTTGGTTAGGAAATTCAGTTCACACAGTGTTCATAAAATTGTGATGGAGCACTAGAAATAATTTAAGAATAAGAAATTCCAACTCTCGGGTTTCTTAGGAACTAATCCCATGTGGTAAAAATTGAGAAGGAACAAGTAAATTATATTAAAGAAATTAGTTAATGGAACAATAGTCTAATTTAAAAACTAATTTCTAAGCCCGAAGAATGTTCTAACTCTATTTCTTCCCACATATTTAAATTGAAGGAAAGTCACTTAAGGATCTCAACTTGACTCAACACGAGCTCCACGACCCTCCTAGATCACCAAAGTTCAAAATATTTTCCATATTTGAACTTTTCCACTCAAAACATGGGTTGGAAAATTTTATACACAAAACTTGATAATTTTATCAATATGAAATAGAAATTGTTAAGAACAAATTTTGAAGAATTGAAACCAATACAAGTGAGTAATCATGAGTTAAATTTTTGTAATTTATATCAATTATTTGTTTACTATAGTTTTATGAGAAATTCCTTTCCATAATTTATTTTTGATTATGTTGATAGAAATCAGAACAAATTTATTGTTTGAGTGATTATTCGCTTATAAAAACACAATTTTATGTTTATATGTTATTGATTGCAACATTGAAATTCTTCTTCTTTTCTTCCATAATTATCTTCTTTCTTATATTTGATGATTCATAATTTAGCTTATGCTCTTGGCCAGGATATATACGTAAATTAATATATTATTTTAGTTCATTGTTTTATGGTCAATTTAAATAATTCTTTAAATAACCAGTTAAATCTTATTTATTCCTCTTTGGAGGAGTTGGAAATAAATTTCCATTTCTTTTAGGTCACTCATCGATCTCACAAATTAGTAGAATACTATCATATCAAAAGAGAGTCAGTATAATAGGGACTAATCAACAGGTTGTTTTCCATTAGTTGATAGAGGATTTCTTGCATGTCAACACCACCTTCACATGAAATATACTTTAGAAAATGGTAGGCCACTTCATTCAAGGGGGGAGGTAGACTTTCTTATCCTCTTGGCATTTTTCATTCTCAAGGAATATATTTTTATTAGCAAGAATGGATTATTACCTTTATTATTTTTCTCAAGGTATCCCTTTGAGGAGTCTATATACTACTAATAATCTTTTCATTCACAATTTTCTCTAGGCCTCTTACAATAGTGACATACTCCTTTTCTTCAATAATCTAGAAGTTTATTACAAATTAATTGGACACTTCATCATCATATCCTCTTAGCTTATTGAAGTAGTCTATCTTGTGGTTCCTCAAAAAAAATATCAACCAACTCTAGGTTCTAGTAAACCCTACAAGGGTATATAGGATCCCTACAATTAAATGATGCTCCCATTTTTTAGAAAATCATATAAAATTTTATACTATAGAAAAAATGATCTGATGGGGACTCCTATAGATGATGAGGGTGGAGAGTATTTTTCTTTTTATTTTTCTTTTTCAAACTTCAAAGGATTTTTTTTCTTATATATTGCGATAATTTCACTTGAATATTGGATGGAGGAAAATCAACAAAAAATTATGTAGTAACTCAACATATTTGAAATGATTGTAGAAATTATGTGTAGATCTAAAAATTCTCATGAAATTTACTAAGTCATAAGACTCATATCTACTCTACTGCTCTTCGGAATTCAATTCACCATCTAAAACAAAAATCATGAACATGCAATAAGAAATAACACACATACACAGATTTATCTAGGGAAAAGAAACTACTCAAAACCATGCATATCTCTATTGTATTAATCAAAGAACATAGATGAATACATATTCTTGCTCAACCCTGAGAAAAACCTGCAAGTGTATAGTTTATCCCTCTACCTGACTGACTGAATCTGGCCAACACTTAGCCAATTTTCAATCCCTCCAAGATCCTATTTCCTTGCACTATTCCTTGAGGAATTAGGCCCCTATTAATTAGGAAATTCCCTCAATTGAATTGCACAATTCCTTTAAGTTGATCCTATGACTGCATGCACCACTTGTACACAATGGAATAGTCTACAACTGATAGTACACTACCTTGCAATCTCCACCTCAAATGGGTAACTCAAATTCCCTACATGCATTAGCTATTTTGGGCTGATTGATCAGTTAACCGGATGATCACTGAGAGTGACTGAAGTCCCACTGCACAACTTGACCTTCCCCTAGTTCCTCCAACAATTAGAACTAGTTTAACTGATAATAACTCAATTTAATTGAATTATATTGATAAAAATTAGCAATCACTCATGCTTAACTGAACTCAAGTCTTCCAACTCGAATTAACTAAGCTAACAGGGTGAAAAAATCCATGTCACTCAAGTTAACTCATCCAAGTTGTTTGCTGAAATGGATATTAAAATTTTCTCTAGTCTGACCAAGGCAAATCAAACTGAGATTTTTCTTGTTGCTTTTTCAACACTCCCTCTTAGAAATAAATGGATTATGAACTACCCTGATTTGGCCTATATGTAACTCGAATTTACCCTTTGACAAATCCTTTGTCAAAATGTCTGCATCTTGTTCCTACGTTGGAATGTAATCTAGCAACATGATCTACCTCTCCACACAATCCCGTAGAGGGTGATACCATATATCTATATGCTTGGATCAATCATGAAAGAATATATTTTTAAAGAGCTTGATGCAACTATGATTATCATAATAGGATCATAGTAGGATCCATCATCTAACTAAACAATCTCGACAAAATCTTTCTCATCCATATCGCCTCACATGCTGCTTGACTGGTAGTAATGTATTTTTCTAGTGCCACTAATATTTGTTTCTTTTTGTACCAAGAAACCGTTGCAAAACCCAACACTGAAAATCCCTCCTGATGTATTCTTTTGGTCTGATGGAATTCCCACCTAATCTACATATGTGAAACCACACAACATCACTCCCTTTGTTCGTTTGTGCTATAGTCCAAATTGGTTGGTGCCTCTGAGGTACCTCAGAACATGCTTACCTTCCTTCTAAAATAATTTGGTTGGCCTAACCATAGATTTACTAAGTTGGTTGATTGCATAGCACATATCTGGTTAGTCATTCAGATGATACATTAGTGAACCCATTAGCTGCCAATAAATGGTAGCCTCCACTACTTCACCTGAAGTAGCATCCTCTTTCCTCCAGCTGATTGCTAGAGGTGTCTCCATGGGTTTTCTACTCTCCATGTGGAACTTCTTCAGTATCTCATTTGCATACTTTCCTTGAGATACAAATAGTACCCCACCTTCTTTCCATACTTTTAATCTAAGGAAGTATTGCATGAGTCCCATTTATTTCATTTCAAATTCTCTTGCAATATCCTCCTTGCAAGATTTGATCAACTTACCATCACTCTTTAAACTCAAATCATCAACATATAAGACAATAATCAACAATTTACCTTCTACCAAGATATGATAAATGTTTGTATCCACTTCACTTTTAGTGAAGCCCAAACGGGTGAGATAGTTTTTTATCCTAGTGTACCAAGCATGAGGTGCTTTCTTGAGACCGTACAATGCTTGGTTGAGTCTACACACATGAGACTCACGATCCAAGGTCTCAAAACCTTCTGGTTTCTCAATGTACACCTCATCCTCAATAAATCCATTGAGGAATGTTTTTTGTATGTCCATCTAGTGGATCTTCCACCCATGTGCATAAATAGTGCAAGAATTGATCTAATGGATGAATACCTTGTGACAGGAGCAAAGGTTTCCTCATATTCAATTCCATCAACTTGAGAGAATCCCTTGGCCATAAATCTAGCCTTATAATTCTCTATGCTTCTGTTTTCCACATGATTTACCTTGAAGAACCATCTCAAACCCACGAATGATTTATTTGTTGGTCTTAGGACCACTTTCCAAACATTTTTCTTTATAATAGAATTGTATTCCTCCACCATTTCATCAACCCATATAGGTTTCTCTACTGCTTCCTCGAAAGAGGATATCTCAGTCTCTACTAGCTCAGTCATTAGATCCATGTAGCCAATGTACCGTTTTGGTGACCTTCTCTACCTATGTTGTGAAGTGGGTGCTCCCACATTCTCTATAGCATCATGCAATAGCCTCTCTACTTCTCTAGTTCATTTTATTCCTTCTTTGGATGTTTCTACTTAAGTGGTTGTCTCCACTCTCTGTTCCTCAACTTGTTGCTACTCCACAACTTCTTGAGGTTTCTCCTTTGGAGTTAAAAGCTACTCTCCCAGTGGAATCTTAAGCTCCCTCTCAAGAGAGCACCACATCACTTTCTCCTCATCAAACTTTACATCCATTCACACAAATGTCATTATGAGGGATGGTAAGTACACACAGTAGTTGTGAGGAGTTTCTGTGTAACCCACAAATACCCCCAACTCAGTTGTTGGCTTAAGATTCTTCCTAGAATATTTGGAGACATGGAAGTAAACAAATGCTCCAAAACTCCTGAAGTAAGATGCATCTGACATTCTCCCCACGAAAGCCTCCTCTGGTGTATTCGTTCCTAAAATCCGATGAGGACTCTAGTTCTGCAAGTATATTGTTATGTTGCATGCCTCTTCCCACAAATGTAGTGGCAAGCCTTGGTCATGAAACATCACCCTCGCTGCTCCCATAATACTACGTTTCCTTCTCTCATCCACCCAATTTTTATGTGGGTTGTGGGGTGTTGTTAACCCTTGTCAAATGCCTTCTTTTGCATAGAAATTTTTAAACTCATTCAACATGTACACACCTCTATTATCACTCTTTATAGCCTTCACCTTCTTGTTCATTTCTTTCACAACTAGTGCCTTGAATTCTATGAACTTGGAGAATGTCTCATCCTTCTTCTGCATGAAGAAGATCTAACACTTCTGTGAGAAATCATCTACACAGGTAACATACTATTTGTGCCTAGCAATGGAGGCTGTCGAGAAAGGTCTATAGACATCAGATTGGATCCTTTCAAGGACTTCATGTGCTTTTCTTTCCCAAAACATGGAATGTGGCTTTTGTGTACTTCCATAAGGTACACCCTTTGCATGTATCTTGCTACTCAAGTGCTCCTTTGGGAGGCATATGGTTATCTGTTGCATAATCTTCAGGGCACCATGATGCAAATGGCCAAGTATTCTATGCTAAATTTCACTGACATCGTGGCTCTGCACCTCTCTGCCTTCATGTTTAATGCAGCACAGTCTTCCACATCTAGCTTATACAGGTTCTTCACACGAAACCCAATCCGCTTCACTTGTCCTGTGGTTATGTGTCTCACGAATTCTTTCCCTCTACTGAATATCACATCATAACCACGGTCTTCCAACATTGCAACTGAGGTGATATTTTTCTTTAGGCCTGGAACAAACATGACATCCTTGAGTCTAAGCGTGGAGCTCAACTCCCTGTAAAAGGTGACTATACCAATCCCGGTCACAATGTGCCTTCCATTATCTCCCATCTTGATGTTCATCCAGATATCTTCCTCCTCTAGGTCATTGAAAAAACTTATATTCTCCATCATGTGAAACAAGGCACCACTGGGAAAATGTTCATTTCCAGGCCCGCCAATTGACATATCAGTTCCTGGAGGTTTTCTCGGCATAGTCAAACTCCCTAATAGTACAATGGCCAAGAAAAAAGATAGAGATAGGAAATTCTACATTATTTGACAAAACCACAACGTATATTTGTTGAATATACTTAGCCTCATGAGAGAGTAATCACTATTAACAAGTGATTGTTTTTAACATTGCGATTACTGTAATGGGATAGATTTCTGGCCCAAACAATTAGTGGGCCCCCCTATTCTGCAATACATTAATGCTAGGGGGGTCATAGAGGGAATTTCTTGGGTTAATCCTGGGATACATGGATGACCCTGATCCATGATGGGGGCCCCTACCCCGTTTATAAAATTAGGTGTGCAACCCCGCATGAAACCACCTTTGGTCATTTTCTGCGATCATCCTCACTCCACTAAAACCACTTTAGTAACAGGAACATGGTGTCAAGTGTAACATTAAACTTTTTTATAATACGAAGGTTTAGGTCTAGTGGAACCCATGTACTAGGATGGATGTGGCAAGTGCCGCAATGACCTGGTAGTGGTCATGTGGATGCCCCTAGGGGATCCCCTACTAACATGTCATTATCTAATTGGTTAAATTTCAATTAGCAATAACTTTCAATATAAGAGTCAAATTGAGATAAAATTTATATCATTGGAAAGCTCTCGATGAGATGGACACGATGGTGGTATCAAAATTTAATTCTGCAAAATTTGAAAAATAAGGAATTTTGTAACCCATATTCTTTACATACTTAAGAGGTTGGGTTAAATTATCAAGTAACACCTCCCATAGCCTAAGTTAGTACAAGAGGGTGGGAGGGTCTTTTACAAGTGGTATCAAAGTGAAGGTTCAATGCTAGACCTGCAGAGGCTCACACAAACACACATAGTATAGACACTCAATATGATATTTTAATTACTAAATTATCATGTGTATTGATTTTATACTTATAGGTGACATGAGTGTGAGCTTAACAAATTGTTAATATGTTACTTTGTTTTCTAACTTGCATATTAACATGGGAATTTATTTTACCGCCAGTTTCAGATCAACAAGCTTATTGCAAATATACCAAGGTTATCTATAAATATATTTAATTGTGTTTGATTTAATTAATATTTGTGTGTAGCTAAACATAGAGATAATGATAAGAAGACACAAAATTCTAGAAATAAATAGAGGAATGAGTAACAGAATGGTACTATACTGCACAAATATATCCCATCATAATCAAGAAGAGGACTCATTTGGGAAGAAGTTAGAGGAAAATTCCATTGAATGGATGGATACTCTTAGGATCTTGATATTTGAATTGAGAAGATGCAAAGTAGATGATGAAAATATTGTTAGAGAAAAGGAAAGGAAAGTGGAGGTGAATGCAATGATATTTTAGAGCCTAATAGACCTACAAAGATAGAAGCAACATGAGCTCAGTGCCAAATATATAGATCAACAAAAATATGATCCAAGCCCATCAAAGGTTCAAAAGAATATATTGGAAATAAATAGGACTGAGAACACCAATTCAAGGAAGAAGCATAAGCAATAAAATTAAGAGACAGTGATAGGAGAAATGCCCATCAACATTTGTTGTGGGGAAAAATGCCTATGCAGGACGATCCTATCCACCTAAGGTGTAACAGTGCCTTAGCAACAAACAGAAATAGCTATTCTAGTATTCTTCCTTTATGAATTAAGAATGAAGAGAGATGGATGGACTAACCGGTGTCTTCTGTTTGTCCCTCGATCCGGTTTCTCTTCTCTTTGGGAGTTCCCAGCTACTTGCCTTCTCACTCGCCCAGCTTCAACAAGTTCCTGCAAGATCACAAGAAGGGAACACTACACAAAGACATAGATTCATATTCATAACTAGTTCAGGATTAGAAATAAACTAAACATACTAATGCAATCATACATCAAAGACACATTAGTATATAGGAGAAACCAAGATAGCTTTATTGATGAAATAACAAGGTTCAGGAGAATATACAACCAAGAGAGTTCCAATCTAGCATCTACCTCCCAGCGAATGAAATCCTTTCTTCACATCCCTTCAAAGCATTAAGCACCCAATGATTCCAATCTCAAACCAACAGCAATTCTTTGCAATAACAAAATTCCAACCTCCCTGGATCTCATGGAGGAGAGATCCATATATAGATGTTTGGAGAGAGGATGAGTCAGCTTGAGATCTTACTAGTGTCCTCTCCCTCTGTCAGTTCTTGCTTTCACTTGGAGACTAAGAGCCTCTTACTCATCACTTAGTCGAACTCATCAAGGCAAGTGTCATGGAGGAAGATTCTGGAAGCTTCCACAGTCTTTACACCTCGCACAAAGGACTCTGCCATTTGTCATTTCCCGCTCAGCGCACCCTGGTAGTGCTTCCACCTGCGTTGCAATGCAACTAGCCAGTGTAGCCTCTGCATTTCAACGCAGGCAGCTAGTGGAGCCTCTGAATTGATTCTGAATTGACTTGTTTTTGAGCAGTTTCTGGTGGAGAACTTCTGTGAATTGATGTGGTTTGTTAGCCTTGTTCCCCTAGGGGTAGGAACAACATGTTTAGGGACTTTGGATCCCTTGGATTATGGACATTTCATGCTTATAGCTGTAAGGCACAAAAATGTCTATAACAGTTGCCCCCTAAAGTATGAGGTCGTTTATCGGGTGAAATGCTTTATTAGGAGGATCCGAAGTTCTTTCAATGCTGGGAGGAGACCTGTAATACAATACAATACAATACATTATTTTCATACTTTTTTCACGATCTAGCTGAGGCGGGCATTCCCATGCTCAGCTTTATAAATTCATTTTCATGTACATATAATAGACAATCGTCTGATGATAGACTGATGATTCTGACAGAGCCATCATCCTTTTGGTAGGATGATTATCTGTGCTGTAAAGTTGTACATTTCTATGTCTTTATTTTCTGAATATATATCGCAGCCCGGATGGATGAAACTCGATCCGGGGTCTTCAATCTCGTCCGATCTTCACTCTAAGTACAAGTCGATCCATGTGAGAATTGCTCTGAAGTCGAACATGGAAAGACATCGCTTGATTACCAGTCAATGATGTAAATTGTTAACAAGTGCGAGAGGAATCACCGATAATGAAGATGACCCTCAAGGTACTACAGTACAATTCACGTGGTGTGAATAGAGGACTTGGCGTCGAACACCACGCAAAATCTTTCGGTCGAAGGTCATTGATGTGTACCTGTCGCCGGAAGTGAGAAACTTGCCATTGAGGCATGCAAGCTTCAAAGTACTGAAGGGGGTGTTCCTAGGTCAACTTCTTGGATAATGAGCTGATGTTGACAAGAAGTGATCCGTCAAAGGAGGGCCTTAATAAATCCCACATCAATGACATGGAACGGAGCTAATGATTTTGATGGAGGTGAAAACGATCTGATGACATATGATTCAGGGTGGCGGTCATGAAAGAGTATAATGTATGGTAGTGGTTGGGACACAGGTGACTTCTTTGAATGACTTCTCTTGAACATATGGCGACACTTATGCGATGGATCGGTAGCATTACCCCAAATATGGATGGTATGGCGAGACCATGGCGATGTGACCGGTGAATGAAACAACCCAACCCGATTGTGGTACGGAGGAAAAGTGTCATGTTCAAGAGCAACTTGCTACCATCAAAGTTTTCTTGAGTTTCTCCCAATTTTTCCCCAGTCATTGCTGACCAGTACCTCTTTATTTTTGTCAAGCTTGAGGAGGATAACATATGCTTGTTCTATAACTTGCCCTTCAGGCAAGCCCATCGCTATGTTTTAACGAGCCTAGCGATAGTGAAACTCGTTCTCGTCTAAAGACAAGTTTGTCGCTATTTAATGCATTTAACGAGTCTAACGACAAGGATAACTCGGTCCTTTTCATTTTTAGAGAGTCTGAAAAGGTACATAAAGTTAACTCCAAAAGTCCTTTTTCGTCATCTAATCCCTTAAGTCCGAAAAAGTATAAAATAATACAGAAGGGATGGATTTTCGATATCTTTAACGAGCCGAATAAAACAAGCGCTCGATCTTTTTGTGCAATAATCCCTCAGGTCCAAAAAGATTAAAATCTAGAGGAGGGATAGCTCTCCCGGTCACTTTATCGAGCTGGAAGGCCAAAACTAGGCAATCTTTTCATATTTCACGAGTCAGATGAAAAGAGCTTAAAGAAGACTCGTCTTTTGAGGAACGAGTGATAAAAAGGGTAGCAACTGATTCCAGGGAAGGATTGGAATTTCCAAATCACGACAGTGTCACAAGGATGGCTAGTGAAATCACTCTTCGCAGCTGTTCCTCAAAATGGGTAAACAATCATATGGAGGTGAATGATCGGCCAATGGAAAAGTGGAGGTGATGGGCAAACACGACCAAGTTTTTAATGGCTGATGATATTACATTCACGGTAGTTATTTACCGAAATAGTTCATTTTTTAATGAGCTTAAACGCGGGTGGAAACATGTGCTCGATCTTATGTTTATTTTTTAATGAGCATGAACTATGCGCTAAAACTGCTCGGATCTTGCGTTTATTTTTTAACGAGCATGAACTGTATGCTAAAATTGCTCGATTCTTGCGTTTATTTTTTAACGAGCATGAACTGTGTGCTAAAACTGCTCAATTAATCCAGTCATATGATAAGAATGTCTCATTAAGATTCTATTTTTTGTGGAGCTTCATCTTACAAACTTTGCTCCGGATCCTTTCTTTATGCAAGTTCGGAAACGACTAATCCTACGAGTTTAAAGGGTTAGACCTACAAGTTTAAAGGGAGGACCTAAAAATTTAAAAAATAAATAGTCGCCCCTTGCTTGCACTCCAAAAGGTTTGCATGCCCCCAGGCATAAAACAGAATTTCAAGGTTACCCCTACTTCGTCTTCCGCCAAAACATTTGTTTTACCGAGAGAGGCCTACCTCTTACAGGTTATCCAAAGATTGCTCTATTTGCACCCCAAACAAAACACTTCTTCGGCGATGTCTACCGAAATAGACAAAGGTGAGGCACCAAACACATAACTTTGACAAGAGAATCTTATTCTAGAATAACCCCTCTTCCAACCACGGACGAGGTACAGACTAGTCATATTCTCCCGCGGAAACCTACTCTATACCCAAAGTTTTCCTGCCGAAGCAAACCAGGACGCATGCTCCCTGGGTTCCAGTCATATCCTTCCGAATTACTCACGCTCATCAGGAGGACGGACCGTGGGTTGAGACATTTCTTGAGTGAAGAGACCATTTAGAGATGGTATATGACTATTTGCGATGCGTGATCCAGGGAATGAAAGTTGGTCCACGAGCTTGACCATTCTTCCTTCATGCGGAAAACACATTACTCTAAAGAGTGAGGAGACGATAGCTCCCATGCAATATATATAGTCTCGTCCAAGGAGTAGGTTATAATCCAAGGGTCCTTGAACGACCATCACGTTCATTTGAACGGTCTTCCCTTTTAATGCTATTGGCACATTGGGAAGAATCCCTAAAGGTCGACTGGTTCCTTTATCAAAGCCTGTTAGATTTCTCATTTCAGGCAAAAGCACTGGCGAACCAAGCGCTTTCCAAGCAATAGAGGAAAGGATACTCACAGATGCCCCCTCATCAATGATGGTGCCAGCCATTACCATTCTGTATATTTGAACGATAATTCTGAATGGTATGCTTGCTGGCAACCGGGGTCTGCCTAGTTGGTTCCAATCGAAGGATACAACTAGGTTGCTTGGTGGTGGGACCGAATATACGGCCGGGTATGACTCTGACGAAGTTCCTTCCTGCGATAAAGGAATGGGCAAATTGCCCCCTTGTTCGTCGAAGTCTGTGTTGATGAAGAGAATTTGGACGGTGTCGCCTTTATTCTCTTATGTGATGGTATCATTCGAAGATAGAACCTCTGAAGGCAAGACCAGGTCAACTGCCACCTCGACCTTTTGACTTTCGTCAGGTATGGATTCGGACGGTTCATCCTCAATGATAGGTGCTTCGGCTGACCACCTGAGCGGGCCAGCCGGGTTCTCAACTGGTGAAGGACTTGGCAGGAGCTTTTGATATCCAGGAGGAAGTCGCGCTGGTAAAACCAGGTGGTCTTCCAAAACTCTTTTAGCCTCGTCTAAGAAGGGACAACGGTGGATGGCATGGTCGCCTTCACACAGTTTGCAGGGAAATCTAGCTTTCCCTCTCTGTCATGTGGCTTCACTTTCACTAGTTGATGGTGTGCTGTCAACATGGCTATCAGAGGTTGACGCCACCGAATTATGCAAGCGGGGAGACCAGTCCCTTAGTATCCGAGGGATGCAAGGACAATCTCTGTGAAAGTGGTCTCCCTTGCATATGACACATGGCGATTTAGGCCTGGTCAGTGCAGTGTGTGGATCTTCGTTAGATGACATTCGTTTGCCCCCAGTCGCTTTTGGCTCCTTCTTCTTTTTCTCTTTCTTCTTCGTTTCCTTCTTCTCCTTAGGAGCTTGGATTTTAGCCTTACCAGCTCCATCACGCGAAGAGGAAGGAGGAGAAGAAGTGTTAGAGGAAGTGGAAGGCTGGTGGGCAGCTCTGGACTGGTCTAACTGCTGATTCGATTGTTCAGGAGTAGTGGTGTTTTGAACAACATTAGTTGAGAAGAGCCAGACAGGCAAGCCGATTGTCAGTCCTGGAAGCGACAATGTGGCCATATGGGGCGCTCCAACATCTCCCCAAGAGGAGAAGGGACTAGGACTTCCACCAAGGGGAATTCCTTGGTTGGAGGGCTCCATTTTCTCAACTGAAAGATCAACGCGGGAATAGGGGTGATTTATTATTCCGTTAAAATAAATTTTAATGACACTTTAGACACAACTTGTTTTTTCAATTTTAAAGAGTCGAGAAAAAACAAAAGATGACTCTAGTCGCCTTCGATGTTTTAACGAGCCCGAAGTGACAAATGCTCGGATGGACTTTTTCTGTTATAGAGTCTGAAAAAGGCCAAAAGGAACTGCTCTGGAGATCTCGGTAGAGGGTGTGCCAAACCAATCACAAAACTGCAGAATACGTTTTACGGTACGGCAGTCAATCTTCCTGAATGTTGTGTTCGGTGCATTGCGATCAATAGGGCGGTCGACATAGCTTCCTAAGGATAAAGGTTTTGAGCCTATAGGGGTCTCCCAATATATACGCGACGGTACATGGGAGCACAATCCGTACTGGCACTTTTGGTCCCTCAGGAGGAATCACCCAACCATCAGCGAGGCCAACAGATACCAGGTTCTACGACGCCGGAACACGTCTCTAGCCTAGACCTCTATGTTGTGCGTTATGTTACAAAGCGTTATTAAGTTCATTCAGTTTATTTTATGTTGATCTTTCTTAGAAGTTTGCCTTTTGAGGTTCACCACGAGATGTAGATACAACTCCTAAATGCAATCTAAAAGATGATAAGAAAATTTTATCTCTTTTTCAACAATGAAAATCCTAGCTACAAAGGGAAAAGAAAGACACCATCTTTTCTCAAAGAGCAATCAGCACACTCTAAATGCACTTTTCCTAAATCAAGCATGCAAACTATCAAGATGCAAATGCACAATGCAAGTGTTTGTTTTCCGCTCTCTTAATATTGATTCCTAAAAAGAAAGCTTTTTGTACAACTTTGAATTTGCTTTTAAATGACAAATACAAACAAGTTTATTTTTTCGAAATCAGAAAGGGTAGAAGAGATTACAACACTTTACGATTTTCGAAATGAACACTTGTTTCGACACTTAAAAGAGACAAACTCAAACCAAAAGCAAAAGTAAATGTATAACCAACTGTAAACAGCCAATGAACTCTCTCCTAAGACCACAATCAACAGATCTGAATCAAGGGCTACAGGATGACTATTTCACTCTTGCAATGGAAAATTGTAAATGACGCCACAAACACAGAAAAACACTCACAATCTTTTTGTACAAAAGGAGGCGGAATTAAAGCAGAGAAAAGGGGTTATCAGACAGGTACCTATGCTGGTTATAGGCTGCAAAAAACAGAGATCAAAACAAGGCAAAACAGAGCAGAGAACCCCAGCTGCACAAGGCCTAAGCTGGATCAGCGCACCTGTATAACAGAGAAACTGAATTGCAATGCAGGTAGCCTTCACGGGAACTGCGTTGAAATGCAGAGTCTCTTCACAGAGCCTGCGCTGGAGCAGAAACGAGAGTTGTTCTCTGGGTTCTGGGTCACGGTTTGCTGATTAATCTACGGTTTCAAGCCAAATAAAAGCAACAAGCAAGGTACAATCAAACGGATGATTTGAAGGAGGGCTAAGATCTATCACAAAGGATCATCAAATCATTTGTGAGTCCATTGTTCAGATCATAGACAAATCCAGTGATTGGATCAAAGCAGCAGCTGTCTACTTTGCATCTGAAAATAGCAGATGCAGTTCAATTGCTGCTTTTGAGTCTATGAAACAAACAATGATAGAGACACAAATAAAATGATTAAACAGATCTCCCCAGTGGAGTCGCCAATTTGTTGTGGGGAAAAATGCCTATGCAGGACGATCCTATCCACCTAAGGTGTGACAGTGCCTTAGCAACAAATAGAAACAACTATTCTAGTATTCTTCCTTTATGAATTAAGAATGAAGAGAGATGGATGGACTAACCGGTGTCTTCCGTTTGTCCCTCGATCAGATTTCTCTTCTCTTTGGGAGTTCCCAGCTACTTGCCTTCTCACTCGCCCAGCTTCAACAGGTTCCTGCAAGATCACAAGAAGGGAACACTACACAAAGACATAGATTCATATTCATAACTAGTTCAGGATTAGAAATAAACTAAACATACTAATGCAATCATACATCAAAGACACATCAGTATATAGGAGAAACCAAGATAGCTTTATTGATGAAATAACAAGGTTCAGGAGAAGATACAACCAAGAGAGTTCCAATCCAGCATCTACCTCCCAGCGAATGAAATCCTTTCTTCACCTCCCTTCAAAGCATTAAGCACCCAATGATTCCAATCTCAAACCAACAGCAATTCTTTGCAATAACAAAATTCCAACCTCCCTGGATCTCATGGAGGAGAGATCCATATATAGATGTTTGGAGAGAGAATGAGTCAGCTTGAGATCTGACTAGTGTCCTCTCCCTCTGTCAGTTCTTGCTTCCACTTGGAGACTAAGAGCCTCTTACTCATCACTTAGTCGAACTCATCAAGGCAAGTGTCATGGAGGAAGATTCTGGAAGCTTCCACAGTCTTTACACCTCGCACAAAGGACTCTGCCATTTGTCATTTCCCACTCAGCGCACCCTGGTAGTGCTTCCACCTGCGTTGCAATGCAACTAGCCAGTGTAGCCTCTGCATTTCAACGCAGGCAGCTAGTGGAGCCTCTGAATTGATTCTGAATTGACCTGTTTTTGAGCATTTTCTGGTGGAGAACTTCTGTGAATTGCTGTGGTTTGTTAGCCTTGTTCCCCTAGGGGTAGGAACAACATGTTTAGGGACTTTGGATCCCTTGGATTATGGACATTTCATGCTTATAGCTGTAAGGCACAAAAATGTCTATAACAACATTCCAGAAACAGAGTTAAGAAGTCATGATTTTTCATCAGGTACTACAACCAGAAGCCACCATGAACAAAGGAAAATCCAAAACATCTCAATCCTTGAAGAGTTAAAGAAAAAAAATCCCCCTACCTTCAATGGAGAAATAAAAAATTTGAAGAGGTAGAAGCTTGGCTATTGGGAATGAAGAAATAATTTTGAGTGCATGGCTAGTCTAAAAAAATGAAGGCTAGAGCAGTCATTTTCAGCTTGAATGCAAAATATGATATACGGTGGAAGGATTTGATAAATGTTAATGACATTAGGGAGAAGGAAATATCATGGAGAAAGTTTGAGAAATATGAGTACACTGATAGATTTTTTTATTTATTGAGGTATGTGCCATATATCAAAGATGAAAAGGTGAATATTAAAAGGTATCTAATTGGGTTACTAAAATCTTATCAAGATAAGATTGAGTTTCATGAGTCAAGAACATTATAGGACATTATTTTAAAGACCATATATTCCTATGATAAATCCAAACAAAAAGACAAGTTTTGAATAAACAAGAAAAAGAGAGATAAGACTAGCTTCAAGGGAAAAGGGCTGAAATCCTTAGGATATAAGTATGGAGGGAGGAATGTGAGGTTCACCAATCCTGCCAAGAATAAGTTTTAGTAAAAATCCACCATAGACAACAAAAACTAGCCCACCAGACTAGTAATAGAAGAGGTTGAGGGAATCAATAAAGGGCCCTTCTAGTGTTGGACATGTGGAGAGAACCATCTATGTATAGACTTTCCTCAGCAACATCGAAATCGCACAAGGTTGTACAATGTACAAGAGGCAATGACAATGAATGATGTGGCTCAGAATATACAATGAATTTAAACCTCTTTCGAAAATTGGTAGGTATACCATCAAGATTTAGTAATTGAAATGGAAGGTATGGTCGCTAACCAACCTGTTTCAATTTTAATTGAACTAGGTTCTAATTACAGTTGTATCATCCCAAAGGTTGTGGAGAACTGTGATTTTCAGAAGAAAACCCATGAGTAATATTGGTTGGTTCAGCTGGCCACGGAAACCAAAATATTGGTGACATAAATGGTGGAATCATGTGCCATGACAGTAAGTACCATGTCTAATTCAACCACCCTCAACCTATTACCATTTGGATCATTTGGCATTTGAATCAACATGGATTGGATGGAGGCCCATAAAACCAAAATGCCTTAGTGGCGAGGGTGAGGAAGTGACATTGTAGGGAATAAAGAATTGTGTCACACTGAAGAAAATTCCAGCACTACAAGTGAAAAAAATGCAACAAAAAAGGGTGTTTCCTCTATCTGGTCCAAGTGACTAGTGAAATAAAAAGAAGCAAGGCCAAAATGGACACTCACATAGTGTCGAAGCAGTTTAGTAAAGATTTCCACCTAGGAGGGACATCGAATTTTCCATTTAAATTATACTTGGGGTAGTGCTAGCTTAAAAATATCCATATCATATGAGTACTCTAGAACTAATGGAGTTAAAGATGCAGTTGAAGGAAATGCTAGAGGAGGGGTAAATTAGACCCAACATGTCACCCCAGGGAGCCCTAGTTGATCTGAATTCTCTTAGCTACCATAATTAACCAATATCTTTTGCTTTTGTGATGTTATCATTATTGAATGTGAAAGAGTATGAAAACCCACATGTGCATACTTTAAATAAGAGGAAACATAAATGAAACCATTAAATCAAAGAGAAAACACAACTTGATAACATAGTTCACCTAGTTTGGATTACATTTCCAGGCCCTAGGTCAAGAGTGGGGAGGTCGCTTCATTGATTGTTGCAAGAATATGATGAGTACATGATGTAATATCTATCAATTCAAGGATAAACCCCCTTATCTAGAGTGGCATGTCTCTCCATGAGAGGTTCTCCTACAAAAAACTCTCACTCACAAGATGTTCTCCTCCAACACAAAAAAGGAACACTTTCTCACATAAAGTGCCATACAATGAACCTCTCACAAAGTGACATACATGGATCTCAAATGAAAATAATCATCTCAATAAAAATCAAATGATGACATGGAAACCATGCATCTTATACCTCAAATTTTGGTGACGGATTGAAAATCAACTACTTAGATGAAGGAACTATCTATGTCATCATGTTCCTTCCCAAAAACCATGAAATATGATTGTAAATTCGACCCCTTTCTGACTTGGTCAAATTTGGTCTCCCAGGAATCTCAAAGATTCCTCAAAGATTATATTATGTTGGTTGACTGAAATTTATCTACTTAGATGAAGAAATTGATCATGCCATCGTGTGCCTTGTGAAAAACTAGTTCAAATGACTATAAACTCGACATATTTTTGACACCTTCAAAAATTTTCCCCTAGGGAATCTTAAAGATTCCTTATAGAGAATATTCTTTGAAATATTCCCTAACATGTGATCTAACAATATTCCTATAACATTCTTGATATTCATGTCTTCATTGGCCTTCATGTTCCCTCATCTCTCATGTATTCTCCATGGTTCCTTTTGAACCATTTAAATGGCATTTTATAACAAAGTGTGTTGGTGAATAAGACAAAGTTTGTGGTTGGCATAATGGTTGGCATAGACATGTTAAGTTATTTGTTGTTGGAGAGGTTTTGGGTTTAAAACCCATTGACTTCCAATTTTTCTTTAATATGGTTTTAAATACTGATTTTTGTTTTAATATAGTTTTCAAACCATATAATATACAGTATATGTGTGTCCATATTGTAACGACTCCCCAAACCATGAGAAAAAGGAAAAATTGGGGGTTGCACCATGCCAAGGCCACTTGCCTAATTTTAGGTTCCATGTGGAACCATGTGATTGAGCCATGTGGTAGTCTCTCATAGGTCCACATCATGTGCCACTTTTGTCACCTACTTGCCATGTGTCAACTTGTGGTGCTACCACATCATCTACTTATGGGTCCACCTAGTTTGGTAACTGGGCTACCACATTAGCTCTATGGGTCTCACTAGGCCTACTAACTCTGTTACCATGTTTCATCTATATGGCATGACATGTGGAAAAATCTTGATTTTGACTTTGAGTTTTTCCCAATTTGACTAAATCTTTAACTGAGCATAACTTTTGCATACAAACTTGAATTGAGGCATCGTTTGTTGCATTGGAATTAGGAGGATGATCTCTACGTCCTGTTCTTGTTTAAAACAAAATCCAAAGACTTTTATTTTTGAGCCTTTCTAGAGCCACCTAGATCATTCCTCCCCACTGAGGAGCTTTTGGTCCTCCAAAATAATAAACACAATCTGCAATCTGATGTACTCCCTCGTATGCCCAACAAGTGCCCTAATAGGCCACACTTCCTTCTCCTTAACCTTTTTCCTTTGGAGCCATATGTGACGAACCGACATGTGTACTCTACGCAAACATGTAGTACATCTTTCAAAATACATGTCCAATTACAAGACCTATCATGACTCAAGCAAACCCAATACTTATCAAGATTTTATAACACACTCTTTGGTCAAGTTTACATCAGAATCATAATAGAAACCAATAACCCAGCTATCAACTAAAAGGGCCAAAAATATAAGTATGTTGCATTCATAAGTGATGGAAAACACTTCATCACTTTTACAATCATTTCACAACATGTGATTTACAAAATTCAGCCATGAAAAGGTACTATCTCTAATAAACCACCTCTCACTCAATAAAGTGAATGGATCTTCATTCTACAACCGCTTCACTTGTTGAACAACTTCAATGGATTGTTCATTCACATGTTCTTTTTCCTTCTTGAAATATTGCTTTGGATGGAGCCTTCAGCGTGTGGCTCTTTGATGTCCACCTTTTTTGCAATGACTACACAAATTCTTCTTCCTCGAGACCTTCTTAACCTTCTTCCTTCCCTGATGTGGAGAAGGCCTTTCACGTCTCATCCTCTTTCTTGCTGCCATTATTTTCCAACACTTGGTAACTAGATGGTTATACAAGCCACAAACTCTTCTCATCATTAACTATATGCATGTAATCAAAAGTTAAATTAGCATAACAAGACCTTTTATACCCTTCTTGGTTGTTTCTGGTGCAGTCCTAGCGATCAGAGCTTGCCTTAGCTCTTCCTCTATAATGTGCAATGTCATGGGAATATTGTGGTGTGTTCCCATCATTATCTTTCTTTGATTATTTCGAAAATGGCTTGGATTCTTTGCCTAAAGAACCCCTTTCTTATGTCGACTTCGAGCATTCTCCTTTACTGTACCCCAACCTTGACATGGGTACCTCAAGGCTTCCAATAGAAATAACATCATGTAAATTAAAACTGAAGAACTATCAACAATGTTCACCTCTGAAGCAGGGGATGATGGATTCACTAAGCCTTCATTGCACTTAAACTTTTCCAAAGCCTCTTCCATGGCTCATAATTGAAGCTACAATCTCTGCTTCTCCTCTTTAACTTCTTGTAGAAGTCTCCTCAATTCAAGATTCTCTACTTGAAGGCTCAGATTTATCTTTTCATTTGAATGATGAGAAGAATATAAAAAAGAATAATGGTCACTCAAATATGGAGATGGAACATAATCCTCTTCTCTATCTTTCTCTTGTTCCTCTTTTTTCATTTTCTACTCATAATTTGCATATATTATATCTACCATGTGTGCCATCCTATATAAGTCATTGTTGGCCGAATAAATCGATCTTGTGGACAAGACTGATCTCCCTAGTATCAGAAGATAGTCTAGCAAAAAACAGACAAACAAACCTATCTTTCTCTAGACATATGCGATTTATAAATAAAGACTATAAAGGTGTTAAGATCCTACCTTAGATCCAATGCTTGTTCGTTGTATTCATCCTTCAATCATTCAAAAGAGTTATCTTTAAAGACCTGCAATCATAAACAAGCAAACATTAAATAGTACCTGCATAGAAAATGTCATAAATCATGTCTATTATGGTGATCAAGGAATCCATAAAATAAACCATAAATGAATAGCTTGTTGAGAAAAACAAACTTATTTGTATTAACTTTGAAGTAGAAGAACCTTACAACCTTTTCAGCCTTGATGTTGAACAAGCTCTTCCTGGGGTCCGAAACAGGAATTTCCTTTACTTTGACAAGCCTTGCACTCTTCCAAATGAGATATTAAAGGTATGTAATATCTCCTCATAAGAACTCAACTAAAGAAGACTAAGTTCCAGCAGCATTTCACCTCAAAAATATTCAGCTTCTAACCTCCCAAGTAACCAGCCCAATGCTTCATTTTATAGTGCAGAGGAGGAAGTTATTGGTCCACCTATGAAGGGATAGAATCCTCCTTCAAATGGATAAGCTCCTCACATCAAGGGGTTAGCTCCTTAAGGTAAGGAGTGCATGAACCTTAGAAGAGCGAACTTGTCACCTCAAAATTCCTTCCAAAAGCTTCTAGAAATGACTAAAAGTGATTTTTTTAGAATGTACTCACGCCTTTTTAACTTTTACAGGGGCCCACACCCATAACACAGATACAGAGCAGTCAGGTGCACAGGGGACATGACCATTAGGTGCAGGACCGCAGGTAATGCAAAGAGAAAGTCCGGAACCAGAGCTTTAAAGACTTTTAGGGATTTTCTCTTGCTTTCAAGGCTTGATATGAAGAACTGAGGCTTTAGACTTGCAAAGGAGGAAAGTATGAGTGGTGATGGACTCACACAGATTGCAGAATGTCAAGGTGACAATTTTTAGTGCAACAGATTACCCCCTAAAGTGAGAAGTCTATAATAGATGAAGATGGAGTCCTTCATGTATGAAGAGTGAAGTACTTTATCATTTCAAGGATCATATTGTGGACACCCCAGTCGGAACCTGTAAAAATATTCAATGCAAAATATATATATATATATAGACATATCATCGCTGAGGTAGGCATTCCCATACTCAAATCAAAACTGACTAGACAGCTGACTAAACTATTCTGACACAAGAATGATTTTGTAATACATCAAGAGTATAGACATGTGTAGACACAGTATGGACGCAGCCATCTGTTTATGAATAGTGTATAATGAATAACAAAATTCCTCGCAGCCTGGATGGTAGAAACTAGATCCAGGGTCTTGATTTCTGCTTCCCGAACTAGTACGATTCTATCCATGTGAATGAATGTGTCGAAGTCGAACATGGTAGAAACCACTTGATTACCAGTCAATAATGTGAACTGTTAACAAGTGTGAGAGAAACCACCAGTAATGTCAATGGCTCTCAAAGTACCCAGTACAATCCATGAAATGTGAATAAATGAACCGAAGTCGAACATGTCATAGAATCATTCAATCGAAGGTCATTGATGCAACCTATCGTCGAAGGTGAGAAAACTGCCATTAGCGCATGTAGCTTTCAAGGTACTAACAATTTCTAGATCATCTTCCTAGATAATGAGCTGATGTCGATAGAAAGCAATCCATTGTAGGCAAGCCCACAATACAAAATCATAAATCAAGTTTTGAAGAAATATATCGGCAAGGACTGACTCAGGGATGGTCGAAATGGATGACAGATATTTTGTAGATGAATGGTTTGTTTGAACTATTCTCTTGAAAACATAACGACACTGCAGATGGCTTGGTGACAATTGACCCAAAGCTAATACCCAAAAACTGGCTGAAGACTTTCAATGTGGTTTGATTAACTGTTAGGCAAAGGATTTTCCCAACCCAAGTGAACAAAAAGTGTCGTGTTCAAGAGTGGTTGACGGGTTTTTATAAAACAAAGTATAACAAATAGGTTCATTTTTCTCTCTTTTCCCCCACCATTTCTGGGAAGTACCTCTTTATTTTTGACAAGCTTGAGGAGGATAACATTTGCTTGTTTATAAGCTCATCCTTCGAATGAGTCGAACTTAGTTTAAAATTCAAACCCTAAGAAGGAGTGGTTCATTCTTGTTTGAAATTGAACAGGTCCTTTACTGTTAAATTTTAATGAGTCCAATATAGGAAAAACTCGGTGTTTTTCAATTTTAGGGAGTCAGAAGAAAAACTTAAGAAAACTCCATGGGGGTACTTTTTCGTAAAATAATCCCTTAGGCTCGAAAAAGGATAAAATAATACAAAAGGGATGACTTTCAATAATTTAACGAGCTGAAAAAGACAAGCGCTCAACAATCTTTTCATATTTAATGAGTCTGAAAAGGGTTTAAAGAGGACTCTATTGACCGTAATTAGTCAACGTGTACCTTTTTTGTAAATAGTCCATTTTAGTCCGTAAAAGGGGTAAACTTATACTAAAGGGATGATTATTCATTTATTTTAACGAGTTCAAACAATCAAGTACTTGACAATCTTTTCAATTTTCGAGAGTCTGAAAAGAGCTTAAAGAGGACTCCAAGGTTTCGCTTTTTCGTAAATTTTTTGAAAGAGTCCGAAAAAGTGATAAAAGTATTCTCTTTGTTAAAAAATGATCAATTTTCTTGAAAAATCCAATATTCTGCACAAAAACTCAAAACATTACACATACCTATTTAAGATAAATAAAAATGATTTAAAAATTTACCTTTTTAAAGTGAAAAATAAATAAATTAAAAATTCATTTATTCGAAAAAACTTATAAAAAGGGGTTTTCCAACTTCATTTTTACCATTTGAGTTCAGAGTGGAAAGTGAGAGCTTTTGGGTAAGAAAGTTCCTGTGAAGATTCTGGAAAATCTGTCTGTCGAAATCGAAAACCGTCAGCTCCAGGTAATCCACATCCTATTTATCTTGCATTTCATCCATTTACATTTTGATTTTAGGCTTTAGATTTAATTTTTGAGAGAAAAATAGCTTTAGAAATTCGCTCACGGGGGCCCACAGGTGCAACACGCGGCCCTTGCGGACCTCAACTTTTTTCTACAAAGAAAAAGTTCGTGGGTCCGCACCTGTTGCTTATAGCCCATGCGGACCTACGTACTGTCTGTAATTGGCGGGTGCAGACCCCGCGAAAATGAATTTTAAAATTTATTTTTCTCTATTTTTGCCCAATTTTTTTTTGAACTAGCTGGTTCTAATATGTCTTTTATGCATTGTAGGACATTAAAAATGCTTATTTGGTGAGAATGCGAGCATGAGGATATATATTTTTCCGCATTAAATCATATGCCCATGATGCAGGCATTGAGAGCATGCAGATTGCTAAAGTTCTAGGGCATACAAGGTATGAGGGCCCAAGTAGACCTCCTGTAATGGCTGGTAGATAGATGGAACACACAGGACCAGTGTTTCGTTATTGGTGGCCACCGACTCGAAATCGAGCTGGAGGACATTTATTTTTTGACTGGTTTGTCCAAGAGGGGCGAACAATTATCTCTTTTTGGGACTAGGCCAGGTGGCCAGTCTATCTCTAGTCTCCGATTAGAGTTTTGCGATGATCAAACCAAGGACAAACGGATTGATATTAAAACTATCAACCATCCTGAGCTTAAGGTCATTGCATTCACTGTTACCAGGCTATGCGGGAGTGCAGCATTGCATGTGGCTACTGGATCCCAGATGCAGATGGCAGTAGACTATTTTCGAGGCAGAATATTCAACTGGTGCGAGGCTGTGTTGGCAAATGTGAAAGGCCAACTAACCAGAGCAAAGAACGGACAGCTGAAAAATTTTGGATATGGATTCATCGTGGTTAGATTTTGTCTAGAGAGGATCCCCATGTTAGCCCCGCAACATATTGCTGTTGATGCTTGTCTTCCTCGAGAGCCTAGGATAGTTCACTGGGTTGCTTTGATGGCCCGTCACCTTGAGGTGGGTACAGAGGTTGTTCGATTTCCACCTGAGTACTTTTGTTGGTTGAACAACCAACTTTTTGTGATTCAAGATTTTCCATACGCTGGGATGGATTATCGTGGTGACCCAGACATGATTCTTCCACCAGGAGAACAATTGGATGATTCAGGTAAAATCATTTTCAACACTTTCTAAGTTTTAATTTTTTTATTTTTAAATCGTTCAAAACTGACAATCAAAAGTTTAAATGCAGATGTGGGTCCACGACAACCAGCTGCTCTCCAGCCTTTCGAGAGGAGACACCTAGCTGCAGCAGCACCAGCCCCACAGGACCAATCAGCAGAGATCTTGACCGACTTGGAGCATCATCTAGAGTGCTTGATGCTAGATATTCCAGAGACGGATATAGATGATATTCCACTTAGGTTACAGAGATATGTGATTGGGGTCCCAGGACCTTTTAGGATGTTCCTATGTAGGGTGACCTGAGCAGTGGTTTCTTATCATGATCATCGCTAGGGATAGGGTGATCGATTTTGTAGACTCATGACATTTTTGAATTTTGTATTATCATTTTTGCCGATCATAAGGTGTTTTTCAACCTATGATCGAAGACAATGTATATTTTGAAACACTACTTCTATGCTATGATATATCATTATTACCGGCTATCTCATGTAACATGTTATCGAATGTTATTAAATTTACTATTTTGATTATTACAAATGTCTATTTATAATACTATAAGCAACTGCATCTACTAATGTATTTAATGTCTTGGAATATGCTGATATTCAATGTAGTCAAATTCACGTTCCAAGAGACGAACTCTCAAAAATAACCTTAATAACATTGGATTTCTAATGGCATAAACCCTATTAAGCTGTAATACGAGTTCAGAATCCAACCTAACAATCAAACTCTGAATCCCAAATGAGATGGATTCAAATAATAACTCAATCACTGCACTATACTATGCAATGTTATTCGTTGTTTGATCGAGGCTTACCCCATGCATAGATACTAACTCATCAGAGGGTGAATAGATAACCCAAGCTGCGGAAGAAATCTTTTGTGTATTACGACAAGCACCATCAGCAAAACCGATGTATGTTTGAAGAGACGTAAACATCTACAATATCAAGAGTAAAATCAAGATAATCAGGAATAATGATAAGAGCACTCTCTAAACTAGGCACACTTTTCTAATCTAAAACACAGCATCAGTAAAGAAACTATTCTAGCAAAAAATTTCCACACCAAATTTAAGCATAATATCTCTTCAGATAAAGTCCATTATTGGGTTTACCCAAAGAGACACCATCAAAATCTATCAATTCATAAGCCCCTTTTGCCAGCTTTCGCTTAACAATGTAAGGACCATGCCACATAGGTACAAATTTTCCAGCCCCTAGCTTATCGTTTGCTTGATCATATAGTAAAACTAGGTCTCCTTCTGAAAAATTACGAGGTGTAACATTTCTATCGTACTGAGCTTTTATTTGTTTCCCATGAGTCTTGTTTGCTACTGCAGCAACGCGTCGATTCTCATCTAGCTGAGCTAAGTACAAAAAATGTTTCTCTTCTTCAGAAGTAGCTGGGAGTAATTCTATGGCTAATTGTAATGACGGAATTTCACATTCAATAGGTAACACTGCTTCCAAACCGTAGACCAGTTGAAAAGGAGTGAAACCAGTCGATGTTTTCACTGAGGTCCGATATGCCCAAAGTGCTGAAAATAGCATGGTATGCCAATTTGACTTATGAATACCAATGATTCGTCTAATCATAGTGACTAAAACTTTATTAATAGCTTCAACGAGAACATTAGCCTATGGGTAATACGGAGTAGAACTATTGTGGCGCAGGCCAAGTTGATCTGTCAGTTCAGTCATCATGATGTTTCGAAAGTGACTTCCATGATTAGTAATAATAGCTTGAGGAACATCGAATCTAGCAATTATATGGTTGAATATGAAAGTTGCAGCAGTCTTGTCATCCGCCAAAAATGTAAGCATCGCCTCGGCCCACTTAGTAAAATAATCTACCGCTATGATAATATACACATGCCCCCCGGCCGAGTGAGGGTTACATGTAATAAAGTCAATACCCCACTTTGCGAAAGGACCGACAACAATTATAAGGTGAAGAGGAGCGGGTGGAGTGCACATCTTACAATCAAAGATTTGGCAATTGTGGCATTTCCGGACTGCATGGATACAATCTTTGAATAATGATGGCCAGAAATAACCAGTGTGCAATATCTTTTGGGCTGTGGCATACCTAGACATATGACCGCCACATGCTCCAGAGTGACCGTCATTCAGAACCTTTTCAGCTTCTTCATGAGTTAAACAACGTTGGAAAATGGAATCCGCTCCATGATGATAAAGTGTATTACCAATAATATTGTATTGTTGGGATTGGAAACGTATTTTCCTTCGCCGAGATCGTGAGATTTCAAGCCGAAAAGATTGGGTTTGGAGATCAAAAATAATATCTCCATACCATGGATCAAGAGTACTGATAAGAAACAAGGATTCATCCGCAATGGGCTCTTCCACCACAGTTTCACTATCAGTACGCGGGAAATCACACATCGGTTTGACAAAAACCAAGGATTTCTTTGCCTTGGATTTTTCAAATTCCAAGTCAAATTCCTGCAGGATAACATCCATTTGGAATACTTGCCCCCTAGTAATTGTTTGTTCAAGATATACATCATAGGGTTACAGTCAGAAATTATTGTGGTTTTGCGTAATAAGGTGTAGTGACTAAATCTTTGGACAGCTTGAATAGCCGCCAAGGCCAATTTCTCCACATGCGAATATTTAATCTCAGTCGGATGCAAAGTTTGACTAAGATAGTAAATCACATGTTCACTGTTGAATTCATCTTCCTGAACTAAAACCATCCCAATGGTGGAATGAGAAGCGGCGAGGTACAAAAAGTAATCCTGGTTGTAATTGGGAGGATGCAGTAACGATGCATGGGTCAACGTGTTTTTGAGCGCATTAAAAGATCGATCAGTGATCTCATCCCAAAATAATGGCATGTTCTATTTGAACAACCTGGTAAAACCTTTCGTTATCTCAGCGTAGTTAGGAATGAAACGATGTAAAAAATTTGCTTTCCCTTGCAAACTTTGGAGTTGGCGAAGAGTCAAAGGAGGTAGATTGACGATAGCTTCCACCTTCGAGGGGTCGACATGAATGCCTGCCTTTGATATGATAAATCCCAGTAAGGGGCCCATTTATACACAAAATACACATTTGTGTGGATTCAACCGAATTCGATAATGCTTACATCTCATGAAGATAGCTCATAAATGAGTGAGATGGTCAGCTCTACGTAATGAGTGGGCAGGTAAATCATCGAGATAAGGTTGCACAATGTGCTTGATGTCATGAAATGCATAAGATATAGCCCTTTAAAAAGTTGCTCCAGCGTTCTTTAATCCAAAGGGTAATTTGCAATAAGAAAATTTCCCCCATGGGAAAATGAAAGCTATTTTAGCTTGATCAGCAGGGAGTATGTTGATTTGATTGTAACCGGAAAAACCATCCATAAAGGAGAACATTTCGCTTCCGGCACAATCATCAATAATTTGATCGATATAGGGGGTTGGATAATTGTCTTTAGGACAAGCTCGATTAATATCCCTATAGTCGATACATACTCTTATCGTTCCTTGTTTTTTGTTGACAAGAACAATATTCGATACCCAATCGATTAAAGGAATTGGATAAATGAACCTGCGTGAAGTAATTTCTCAATTTCGGCTTTGATAGCAGCAGCTTTTCGCGGATGTATCTGACGTAAGCGTCGTCAGACAAGTTTAGCATCTGGGTATGTTTTAATTTCATGGAAAACAATTGATGGATCGATTCCTGGAATCTCTTCATATGACCAGGCAAACACTTCACGGAATTCTTGAAATAGGGCTTTATAAGTTTGGATTTCATCGTCCATACAGGAAGCACCTATATGAATGTTTTCAATAATTCCAGGCTTAACTGAAATGTCAATATGAACTGTTCGAGAGATATTTTCCAAATTTAACTGAAAATCAGAATGTTGCAATGGATTATGCGGTTCTTTGACATAGTTAGTGGTAAAAATAGAAGAAAAATCATTTTCAACATGATCAAGCTCAGGTAAAAACGAAGATCGGTGATGTAGATCTTCCCATGGTAAATCATCAATAGACAATAGTTCACGAATCTACTCATCAGTATGAACAAGAGCAGGAAATGTTGTCGTAGATGAGCTAGATATAGAAAGTGATTCCCCTTGGACCACATTCATTGGATCAATTTCGGTTGAATAAGGATCAGAAAATGACTGTACAGCCTGATATGCAATTTCAAAGGGACTCAAAGGCATCGCGCCACCAAATGAATCCACCTTAGAATCAGAAGGTACGATCCAAGGATCATCAAAAGTAAGAGTATTCGATGAAATCATATGAATTGTTGCAATAGAAGGCAATACGTTAGGAGGAGGGAAGGAAAATGTTCCTAGTAAACCAGAATCTTTAATCAAACCTACGCCAACATCCTTGTAAGGGATATTCGTTTTATCGATGTGCTGAATACTATCTGTAGAGGCTGGGTCGGATGAGAAATAAGTCAGCTGGTCTATCGTAACGATCTTTCCGTTATGAGGAAACTTGATAAGCCGAAAGACCGATGAAACAATAGCAGTCATAGCATAAGACCAACTGCGACCTAGGAGAAGGTTGTAATCTAGAGGGGCATCAACCACTTCCACATCTAGATTTATGGTTTTGCCTTCGACCCCTATAGGTAAATCCTACAAAATACCAAAAGGATGGAACCCTCCACCGTCAAAAGCCTTTAGAATTGTCGGAGACTAATTGAGTGTGGGAGAACCAAGCGATTTCCAACACTGGATCGACATAATACACGTAGAATCCCCTTCATCAATCACAGTCCTAAAGAAAGGTCTATTTTTTACTAAAACTAGAATCTGGAAAGCCATTTGATGAGGGAGGCAGGGTGTACTATTCTCTAAATCGAAGATTATTAGGTTCGAATCCTGAATATTGACAGCTCCTATAGCAGACAATAGTAATTTACATTGTGTTGGACACAATTACAGCACTTCCAAAGCTGACATTACTGAAGGGGAAATAGCTAAGTCTTCAACAATGTTATAATTCTGAGCAGCTCTCGCATGTGGATTGAAAGCTGATTTCCGAAGTATACCTTTAGCAGGCGGTTTTATTACTAAGTCAGGATTGGGTTTCTCGATCTGTAGTGGACTAGAACCAGGAGGAGGTGTAGTTGATGTATTTGAATTAGAAGATTCTACTTCTTTACCACCAACAGGATTTTTACTACCATGATCTTGCGATCGCGTCGCAATCCTGACACGAGACATCATGATAATGGGTTATTCTGAGGCATTTGAGGAAGAACCAATCATCTTACTATCTTGAGTAGGAAAAGGATCCTTTAAGATAGCAGGCATTTGAGAACCTTTAACTATTTTCAAAACCTCTACTCGATGTGGGCAGTCTTTGGTAAAATGATGCTCGTCACAAATGAAACAAGGATAACGAGGTTTCCAACTCATTCTCATAAACCTTTTTATGAATGAGGCCTCTATTTTCTTCATTTTCCATTATTTTCTTTCATTTTCCTCCTCACATGCAACATGTGACCTTTCCCCTTCCTTTTCTCCTATTTTCCATTATTTTCATAAATAAATGTCAATTAATGCCTCATGCCTTTCCAAAACCTTATTCATTGCCTTTTCCAATTTCCTTAGCCATAAACAAATAAATGAACACCCACACTAGGATGTCTTGCTCATCATTCAGCTTCGAATACGTTTCCCATCAACCATGGTATTATATATATTTTACATGGAATTTTTACCACGATTGTTACATTCTTATGATGAATTCAAGAAGAGAATTGTACAAGCATGGAAAAATCATTTTCCATATGATCATGCATCACCTGCATTCACTAGAGAGAGGGTGATAGTGGTGGACACCAACCAGAATCCAAATTCCATTGTCGAAGTCAACTTAGCCTTTGCAAGTGCAACAAGATCAGACACTCAGTATTTGACCACCGGGAATAAGAAATTGGAACATAACTTATAGGTTTCTCGGAAAGAGATAGAACATCTCCATGTAGTAGTACAAAATGCAGTCTCCACATAGGTCTTCTTGGAGGAAATAAGAGCGGTGATACTTGGTGAAGTATCGACACTTGGAGAGACCATGCGAGACCTCTATGAGGAGCTCATAACCATACATAAGGCAATTATTCACTTGCATGGTTTGCAAAAATAGAGAAGAGACTTTGTCAAAAGGAATATGCAAGCTACCATTGTTGTTGTGGAGGAATGGACAATGCGATATAAAGGGGAACTTCTTAAATTTCCAAAGAAAATGAAGCCACGGGAAAATATGGAGAAAGCAAGAGTTATAATATTGATTTCGAACAAAAAGAATCTCACCTCATTCATTGGAATTATTTAGGCATCGTATGTATTTCCTAGTGAAAACACACAAGATACCATCAGTTGGCTCGCTCGCAAAAGCCAAACGCAGACACCAAGTGAGGCAGGAGATTGAATAGTACTTGGAGCTATTGAGACAGATTGCCACCAAGGAGGATTTGGAGATGAGCAGATAAAACATACATAATTCCATTGGTGGTCCTGTCCAAATTAGAACAATGTTGCTCTTACTTGAGAGGGATGTTAAAACTGGCTCCAAGTCATTTTAACTAGATGCTATGGAGGCTAGAGTCTAATTCCAGCCAGACACCATCATGCAGTATGGGGATGTCATCCCACAGTACCAAGATTGGAACCAATATGTGACCGAAAAGAATCAAATGAAGTTGATGAGCTATATTTTCCCCAAACTCAAGCATCATAATGTTTTGTCATGTTAGGTTGTCATGTTGTCTCTATCCTATTTTGTCTTATATGGGTACAAGTGTAAATTGTAATATTATGAGTAATTATGTTGTAAGTGAAATTCCAAGTGTCAATATTGGAATATGAAGAGTCATGATGTAATGTAATGAGTCATTCTGTAAAGTAGTTGAAAATTCATGAGGGTAGTCCAAAGGTCACAAAGGGGAGTTGAAGAGTCACCCCCTTTTGTTATAAATAGAACCTCATTTATCATGTAAATAGGCTTTTGGGAGCCAAGATTTTGCTTAGGATTAAGCTTAGAAGGATCTTAGGAGTATTTTGAAGAGCCTTGTCTTCTCCGTAGCGTAGAGCGAGTATACTTCTTTGGAGGAGCTGGTGTTCTTGACTTTAATGTTCCACTATTGGGGCTAGTGGTCCGTCAATGGTGTATGTATGAATGGAACTTTCACTTATAATAAAATCAAATCCGACACACTTCCATGCATATGTTGTGAATATAGTAGGAACATTCTTGGTCTATTTGCAATGTATACTATTTAAATTACCCTTATGCTTATGAACTACTTCGTTTGCATTTGTATGAATCTTTTTGAATGTGTGTCGTTTTATTAATTCATCACTTTAAATTATGAACTATTTTGCATCCTATTTTGTGATGTCATTACACTCATTTCTTCCTTTCAATCTGTGTAATATTACAGGTTTCCAAGGGGCACACTTCCCTCTCCCTTTGTGTATTGGAACCTTCATGCATCACACTTGGCTTTCCACAGGGTCCCCACTTTCTCTCACCCAAAGTTACCGTACTTCACTCTGCACGTTTTCAAAGTCAAGGCATACATTACCACCCACTATTGGGACTCCTACTCCATATGGTGTGAGGTCTAGTTGGGACTCCATATCAGGGAGATCCCATGAATGTTGGTGGGTCTAGCACCATCAACATTTATGGCACTAAAAGGAGGGAAAAATCACAAGATGAGCGCTTGGATTTTGTTTTGAATTTATGCACTCATTTAATGACTTCTTCCACAATCATAACCCTAGCATGTTTTTCTAGACACACAAATCTGAAAGTGTTAGCGAGAATTATTGATGACCTGTCCAATTTGAAATTCAATGGTGAGGTTGAAACAATATTATTTAAGCACATCACACATTTTCTTGAATTTTTGAGAAAGCACAATATCCACTATGAGGATGTTGGTTGTAGGTTGTTCATTCTCATGTTCAAAGGGCGCGTCTGAGAATGGTGTAACACATGTCCTAATGACTCTATCCACTCTTTCGAACATCTTTTCATAGAGTTGTGTTGTGCTTTTGAATTTTATGATCATAAAACTCTATGCAAGAAAATTTTGAATTTGCAAAAAGCACCTGATGAATCTGTTCAGGATTTTCATGATCGTTTCATTCATTTTTGATTTGAATTTCCTAAAGATGATGTTGATTGGTATTTCTTGGTAGACAGATTCTTAAATGTTCACATTTCAAGAAATCGACACGAGCTTGAATCTTTCAAACCTCTCCCAAGATACCTCGGTGTTAGATCTTATAAATGTGTGATAGATAAGGTTGTTGTTCCAAGTAACCCTCCATCCCCTTCTCATCAAACAACTCTAGTTCTGCAGGTTGAGGTGGGAGAAGTTGAGAATTCATCCGTTGATCTACCACCATATTTTCCCACCTCACATACTCAGAATTATAGTGCAGGTTTGGACTATGAGTTCGATGGTTGTGTTGAATTGTTATCTCCTCGTCCTTCATCCTTTGGTCCCTCTGATCCTCCAGATTTTGATGTGTTTTGTTCACCTGTTTCGAATCTCTCTTTTGATGTTCATGAGGATCAAGTTCTGGATGGAGTTGGTGTTTAACAACCAACCTACGATATCATTTTCAATGAGTATGTGTGGGAGTCTAAATATAAACACGAGTATGCGATGAAGGATGACCTCCTTCCTCTCACACCTCTTCCACATTATTCTAACATTTTCCACAATTCTACCATTCCTGTTGAATCTTGTGAAAATTTAGTTTATGTTGATGTTACTACTTTCAATCATTCCTAGAACATGTGGAATGTCATTTTTCATCTGGATGTGGAGAGGACAAATATTTTATGCCCGATCCTTCCAGTCTCTCATCTTATCTTTCTAGAAATATAGAGGGTGAAATTGCTCGATCTTCATCATCCCCTCTTTACGATTAGTCAGATCATGGGGATGCCTCTGTTTGTAATCGTGAACTTTCTAATCATGGTTGTTGTGATCTTTTCATTGATTCATGTGATCATGATTCTGGTTTCTCCACTTTCAATCTTTCTAAGCCACCGATCTTTGATGATCCATCTTCTGGTGAATTGGAACTTCCCCAAGCTGTCGAGGCACTTCAACCTGAGCTGATGGTTTTTTCAGGTTCTCATACTCTTGAGGTCAGTTCCACTTCTGATCAGAAATGTGTTGAATCTTACTAGGCTCATCATCACTCTGTCGCACACATTGAAAATAAATCTATTTTGCATTTTTCGCATCCTCCATATTTATCACACAATCATATCGCTCAGTTATTGAAGGAGTCTTACATGGCGAGCAAGTTTGCAAAGCAAAACAATTCTTCTTTCTTTATGTTCGCATGTTTTCGCAGTTTGAAATTTTGTGCTTGCATGTCTTTAGGTTGCAGTGTGTCTACACCTTGTCATGCACTCGTAGAATGTCTCCCATGCGCATTTCTTTCTTTCTTTTGTGTGCGTTCTTTCAAATTTCGAGCGTTTTGGTTTGAACTATCTTATCTTTCTTTTTTACTTTTTTTCTCGTATATCTTTCTTGACATGCATTCTCTCGCCCACATTGGCCAGCCAATTCGTCAGTGGCTACATTGGAAGTATCATTTCATGTGAGTCTAACCTATTCATTGTTAGGTTAGGAGTATGAGTAGTTTTTTGTTTTCATGTTTTTTTTCTTTGAATTTCTTTCTTTGACTTTCCACTCTATTTATTTCCTTTTGTTTGTTTTCTTTTCAGCCATAGGATAGCTTTTGCATGAGACCGTTTTTGGCTTCTTAGACAAGAAAGGTGAAGTCCAAGAGGAATTTGTACTACAATCAATGTTTGGTTATCTATTTATTCCCTCTCTTTATGTGAATATTGCATTTCTTTTAGTCGATGATACTCTGATGGAAAATATGGTTCGTTCGGAGAAAATCACAAGTGAAATCACGATGCTTTCACTTTTAACTAGTACCACCTACTCTAATCGGTCTTATATTTTCTATTAATCCTTGTCAACTAAATGGAGTAGAGTAAGGAGGGGAGGAAAACCTTTACAAGTATTTCGTAGGTGTATATAAATATCTTTCTCTAAAGGGACAACCTCTTCTACTCTCAATTAGTCAGGATCACTCTTGCGCCCGGTGAAATAAATAAGTGCCTACGCATAGTTATTTGAACAAATAAAAATGAAATAAAGGGAAAAACAATAGAAAGGCTTCCTATGCAGAGAGGTCAAGCAAGCAACTCCTCTGGGGTACTATCCAAGCTCGCTGTAAGTGGAGTAATGCTTGCATTCCTGAAGTGACTCTATCGGGGTATTTTCTAGGCCTCTTGGCAGCGAAGCAACACCAGAGATGAAAACTAAGACTCTAAAAATTTTACTTTTGCATTTATATACTCCTCATCCCCAATCGAAACAACTCAGTCTGAATTGGATTGGTATGTGTGTTTACGATGAAGAGAATGGTAGGGACTATATCTTTAAATCAAGATAAGTGAAGAAGTTGCGAAAATCGATGAATTGAACAATAATTTTGGGAGAGTTAGACCTATTTTGCATAAGATAAGATCCATAGATATAGTTTGATTTCTACCAGTGTGTCACCAATGTTGTAGTGGCTACAACCACCCTCCAAAATTTTTCATGTGCTTTTATTTGGAGCCTTCCTTCCTATCCAAAGGAGCTCATCTTGCACTGATTCAGGTATTCATGCTTCGAATGAGACTTATCATTTTCATTTGTGCTTGTACTTTCTTGTTTTCACACTTAACTGATATTTCTAACTCACAGGCTAAGCTTCTGACTTGGTCACACAGCAGTTTTGGGCTTGCCTCCAGAAACTACGCAATCATTCAAGGTAGTCAGCCTTGATGATTGAAATTGCGTACTTCTGACTGGAAGTCATCCTTGAGCTCAGAAACTACACAGTCATGGAAGGAAATCTAACACTGATCCAAGAAATTATGCAATCCCTAACTGAGCACAGAAACTACACAGTGCATTGACCCAGAAAGTTTTCGAGTTCCCCAGAACTACACAGTCTTTCCTAACAGTGTGGATGGAAAGTTTCCCCAAAAAAGCATCCCTAGAAAATAGAGATATATTTTTAGTATCCTGAAGGAGATACATTGCTATTTTTAAAAGTTTCCACCATGTGTCACTTTTTCCTTGATTTTAGGCATGCACGTCATAAAATATCATTTTCTAAAATCTAGTTAACCGACACCTCTAGATCTCATTTGCACATTTGATCTTGAAGCTCTAGAATTCCCGGAGATATTAAGAAACCTTCGGTGGAGTTGTCATCGCTTTTCCAGGTGAGATTTGCTTTTATCGTCTTTTGCCACTTTTTCTGTCGCTTTTTGTCATTTTTCTTGTGTGAGTGTTGTTTTTCTTATTTCTCTTCATGGTTGTTGTTTTTTCAATTTATTTTAACTTGTATAAGGATTGTTCTAAGTTTTCATTTTCCTTTCACAAGTGCCGCATCGTTTTTCCTATTTTTGTGTTGATGGCCGTCGTTGTGGTGACTTTCCTCACATGCTTGATTTCCCTTATGTTTGTTCAGACTTTGCACTTGATATACATTGATTCATTCATACTTAGTCATATTTCCACCCAAGCCCACATAATTACTCACTTCTTCTCATTTTTCATGCTTCCACTAGACATATATGTACTTCCCTTGGCCAGATTTCTCCTTTCCCAGCTACGCACTACCCAATCCTAAGGCTCAAGACACAAGTCTTGCCTATGGAATTACGCAGTGCACTGCGTATTTCTAGGGGTCAACTTGTCACCTTGGCAACTGAGACTCTGCAATGCACAATCTCTCCCATTCTCTAACTAGGCTAGGACAACTCATTGCACAGTCCCAAGCCTCAATTTTCATACTTGTCTATTGGGACTGTGTAGTGTGTTGTTCCCACAGGAAGCCAGTCCCTCTTGTCAATGAAAATTGCATAATCCTTCCCATCAGATGCCCGATTTTCTGCTTGATCATGCCTTGTAAGTAGATTTTCTAAAGGCTGGTATTTGCTTGCCATGAGTTTCTTTCTTGTCCCATAGGTACCATAATTGTTGAGCACTTCTCTCCAGTAGTCACTTTTACCATGGAACCAAAGAGAGATTCTTCAAAAGAGGCCACTAAGAGTAGTATTGGGGAAGAATTTTAGCAAACATCAATAGAATTTCTAGTGTATGTAGACACTCAATTGTTTATAAAAAATGGGTCAACACTATAGCTAGTTAATGAAGCTCTTTGAGCAAAGAGCCTTGAGGTAGATCTAGAGGACAGCTCCGGAAGTAACACTAGCAGAAAGTAGCAATCTTGTACAGGATAAGTGAAAGAGAAAGATTTTTGATAGTCCAGGGGGAGAACAAAGCTGCAAGATCAACTCAGATCCAATCCCTATGAAAGCAGCTTTATCAATAGAAGTGAATAGGAAGCAAAGGATACAAAGAGAAGAGTGGAGGAAGAGAGAAAAGCGGAGATTGTAGGAAGTAAGATTGAACCAAGAAGAACAAGAACTAAAGGAAGAACAAGAGCTGAGGAGGAAAGAACAATAAGAGAAGAAGAAGAAGGAAGAGGAAGAAAGGCAGGGCACCATAGTAGAAGAAATAGTTCCAATACAGATTGAAGAGCATAACAGAACCAGCAAGCAGCAGAGGAGGATGGTGAATAGATGCATGATCGACAGCTTACTCAAAATATTGAAGACTTAATTAAATTTGCATATATGGATTTGGAATTGGAGCCATAGAATGAGGATGTTGGCCTGATGTCGAGTGCACCACAGGTCACCGTTCAGTATCCATCACCTCCAGTAGCATAGTTAGCTCCGAGAAAAGAAGGGGATGTTGTTCCTCTTGATGTTGATCTGGTAATGGACTTGTATAATCTGTCTTATGATGAATTCCATAAGAGAATTGTACAAGCATGGAAAAAAAAGCATTTTCTGGATGATCATGCATTGCCTACATTCACTAGAGAGAGGGTCATAGTGGCATAAACTAGCAAGAATCCAAATTCCATTGTCTAATCCAACTTGGCCTTTGCAGGTGTTGTAAGATCAAACACTCAGTATTTGATGGCCAAGAATAATAAATTGCCACATAACTTACAAGCTTCCTAGCAAGAGATAGAAAATCTTCACGTAGCAGCATAGAACACAGTCTCCACATAGGTCTACTTGGAGGAAATGAGAGCAGTGATACTTGGTGAAGTATCGACACTTGAAGAGACCATGTGGGACCTCTATGAGGAGCTTATAACCATACATAAGGTAGTTTTTCACTTGCATGGTTTGTAGTAGCATAGAAGAGACTTTGCCAAAAGGAATGTGCAAGCTGCCATAATCGCCGTTTAGAAATGGAAAATGTGATACAAAGGGGCACCGCTTAACTTGCAAAAGAAAATGAAGCCATGTGTAGAGTTGGAGAAAGAAAAAGTTTGACTATTGATTCAGAACAAACATGTAGCTTGCCTAGTTCATTAGAAGTATTCAAGCCTCATATACAGTTATATAGCAATTTGGATTTCCTGGTGAAAACACACAAGATCCCATTAGTTGGCCCGCTCACCGAAGCCAAACGCAGACACCAGGTCAGATAAGAAAATGAAGAGTACTTGGAGCAGCTGAGACAGATTGCCATCAAGGAGGACTTGGAGATGAACAAACAGAACATGCAGAATTACATCGGTGGTCCTGTCCAAATTAGAACAAGGTTTTTCTTGCACAGGAGGGATGTTAAAACTGGATCCAAGTCATTGTACTTGGATGCTACAAAGGTTAGATTTTGCTTCCAGCAAAACACCATCATGTAGTTTGGGGATGTCATTGCACGGTACCGAGATTTGCACTAAGATGTGACCAAGAAGCATCAAGTGGACGTTGTTGAGCTAGAGTTTCATGAAACTCAAGCATCATAGTGTTTTGTCTTGTTAGGTTGTCAAGTTGTCTCTACCCTATTTTTTCTTATATGGGTACACGTGTAAATTGTAATATTATTTCTAATTATGTTATAAGTGAAATTCCAAGTGTGAATATTGGAATATGAAGATTCGTGATGTAATGTAATGAGTTATTATGTAAACAAGTCGAAGAGCCATGAGGGTAGTCCAAAGGTCAAGAAGGGGAGTTGAAAAGTCACCTCCCCTTGTTATAAATAGAACCTCATCACTCATGTAAACAAATTTTTGGGAGCCAATATTTTGCCTAGGCTTAGGCTTAGAAGGATCTTGGGAGTATTGTGAAGAGCCTTAGCTTCTCCGTGGCGCAAAGCGAGTATACTTCTTTGGAGGACCAGGTGTTATTGACTTTAATGTTCCACAATTGGGGCTAGTTGTTCGTCAATAATGTATGTATGAATGGAACTTTCACTTATAATAAAATCAGAGCAGAAACGCTTTCATGCATATGGTGTGAATATAGTAGGACTATTTTTGTTGTATTTGCAATTTATGTTATTTAACTTACACTTATGCTTATGAACTACTTTGTTTTCATTTGTATGAATCTTGTTGAATGTGTGTTGTTGTATTAATTCATCAATTTAACTTTTCCACTATTTCACATCTTAGTTTGTGATGTCATTATGCTTGTATGTTCATTTCAAGGTGCGTAATATTACAAGCTTCCTAGCGGTACACTTCCCTCTCCCTTCGTGTGTTGGAACCTTCACGCATTGCACTTGGCTTTCCACAAGGTCACACACTTGCTCTCACCCAAAGTTATCATACCTCACACTGTTTGTTTTCGCAACCAAGGCATAACATTACCACCCATTACTGGGACTCCTACTCCAAATGGTGTGAGGTCTATTTGGGACTTCATATTTGGGAGATCTCCTTAATGTTGGAGGGTCTAGCACCATCGACATTTCTACTGCTAGCAAGAGGGCCAGATGAGAAGCTAATATCTTGAAGTTTGTTTTGAATTTCTACACTCATTTAATGACATATTCCACAGTCATAATCCCAACATGGTTATCTAGACACACAAATCTAAAAGTTCCAGCAAGAATTATTAATGACTTGTCCAATTTGAAATTCAATGGTGAGGGAGAAACAACCTTAATTGAGCACACCACACATTTTCTTGATTTTTTCACAAGGCACAATATCCACTATGAAGATGCGATTGTAGGTTATTCATTCTCATGTTCGAAGGGTGCGTACGAGAATAACACATTACCTAATGACTCAATTCACTCTTTCAAACAAATTTCCATAAAGTTGTGTCATTCTTTTGATTTCTATGATCGTAAAATTCTATGCAAGAAAATTTTGAATTTGTGAAAAGCGCCTGATGTATCTGTTCAGGATTTTCACGGTCGTTTCATTCATTTTTTCTTTGAATTTATTGAAGATGATGTTGATTGGTCTTTCTTGGTAGATAGAATTCTATATCTTGTTCACATTTCACAAAATCCACATGAGCTTGAATATTTTGAACCTCTCAAAACATACCTCGATGTTAGAGCTTCTAAATCTGAGACGAACAAGGTTGTTGTTCCAAGAAACCCTCCATCCCCTTCTCATCAAATAACTCTAGTTCTGCAGGTTGAGGTGGGAGAAGTTGAGAATTCATCCGATGATCTGCCACCATCTTTTCCCACCTCAGATACTCACAATTATAGTGCGGGTTTGGAGTGTGAATCCAATGGTTGTGTTGAATTATTATCTCATCATCCTCCATCCTTTCGTCTCTCTGATCCTCTAGATTGTGATGTGTTTTGTTCACCTGTTTTGAATCTCTCTTTTGATGTTCACGAGGATCAAGTTCTGGTTGGAGTTGGTGTTGAAAAAACAACTGTAGAAAATCTTTGTAGGTTAACCCAATAATGCAATATAAATCAAAGCAGAATACTATAACCTACTTCTACTATCAATTTACGGAAGCTTAAAGATCGAGCTAAACAATATAACCAAAAGAAGAAGAATCAATGGCACAATACACATGAAAATACTTTGGGGAAAACCTTAGCTAAAAACCCCACACTATTATATTATCATACATGGTGGAAATACATAGGAATTATACAAAGCCTTAGCTCTCACAGCTAGCCAACTCTCAGTACAATCCTCACATATGCTCATAGGAAATCTTGGCCTCTCTCCAGCCTTCCTCTCTACCCTCCAAGCTCCTATTTCCTTTCATTGTTCCTTGTGGATGATTAGCCTATTACCAAGTGGATGATCAAGCCTTCAAAACTACGCAATCCTCAAGGATGAATCCTTGACTGCATGCATTATTTTTCTCCATGAGAAAACACATGAAACTAATAGTACATTGTCCTTGAACACTAAGCTCAACTGGATCTTTCTCAAAATAGACATGCATGAGTTTTTGATGAGGGAATCTTCAGTTAATTGGAGTAGCACTAGTTGATTGCATTAATGCATCAACTAACTATTAACTCACTATTAGTTCCTCAAATAGTTTGGAACTAATTTAACTGGACTTAACTCAGTAAACTAAGTTAACTAATTACAACTCAAATATAACTCAATCTTATCTCCTTAATTTAAGGGATAACTCTTGCATGACTTCAGAAATACTTCTAACTTGAACTTCTCCAACTAATTAATTTAAAATTAATTAATTAATTATTTCCAAGTAGTTGTTAAGACTAAATTCGATTTTAATTCACAATTTAATTTAAGGACAAATTAAATTGGAATATTCATGTTGCCATATTTCAACACTCCCTCTCAACAAGAAAGGGATTATCTGCCACCCCGATCCTGTCTCTATGGAACTCGAATTTACACTTTGATAATACCTTTGTCAAAATGTCAGCATCTTGCTCCTCTGTCGAAATATACTGCAGCAACATGGTCCTCCTCGCTACATAGTCTCTGAGATGATGATACCGGATGTCAATGTGCTTGGACCTATTATGAAATACTGGATTCTCATAGATTTTGATACAACTATGATTATCACAATAGATCACAGTTGGATCCATCCTCTGATCAAACAAACCAACTAGGATTTTCTGCATCCAGATGACCTCACATGCTGCCTGACTTACAGCCATGTATTCTGCCTCTACCGAGCTGAGTGCAACCATATGTTTCCTGTTGTACCAAGAAACTTCCGCTGACCCAAGGTTGAAAATCCCTCCTGATGTGCTCTTCCAATATGATGGACTCCCTACCCAATCTGCATCAGTGAAGCCCTGTAGCTTCACTCCCTCTGTCCGTCTGTACCATAATCCATACTGAGATGTGCCTCTGAGGTATCTCAATACATTCTTTGCCACCTTCCAAAACATCTTGGTAGGCTGAACCATCACTTGACTCAGTTGGTTCACCACATAGCACAAATCTGGTTGTGTTCACTAAGTACATCAGTGAACCCACAAGTTTCCTGTACAAAGTAGCCTCTACCACTTCTCTTGAAGTAGCAACCTCCTTCCTCCAATTACCTGCTAAAGGAGTTTGCATGGGCTTGCACTTCTCCATGTGGAATCTCCTGAGTATCTCATTGGCATACTTGCCCTGAGACACAAACAACTCCCCATCCTTCTGCAACACTTCCATGCCAAGGAAGTAATGCATGAGACCCATGTCTTTAATCTCGAATTATCTTGCAAGGTCCTCCTTGCAAGACACGATCAACTGATCAGCACCAGTCAATATGAGATCATAAACATAAAGTATGATGATCAACAGCTTACCTTTCACCACAATGTGGTACAGGTTCGCATCTGCTTCACTCTTTGTGAAGCCCAACCCGGTGAAGTAGTTGTCTATCCTGGTGTACCAAGCACGAGGTGCTTGCTTCATCCTATAAAAGGCTCTCTTGAGTTGGCACACATGTGACTCATGATCAAAGGTCTCAAAACCTTTTGGTTGCTCTATGTACACCTCTTCCTCAATCTGGCCATTGAGGAATGCAGTCTTCACATCCATCTGATGGATCTTCCAACCCATCTGTGATGATAGTGCCAACATAGATCTGATATATGAGTACCTTGTGACAAGAGAAAAAGTCTCATCATAGTCAATCCCCTCAACCTGTGAAAAGCCACAAGCAACAAATCTTGCCTTGTGCTTCTCCACACTACCATCAGCAGCTTGATTTACCTTGTAAAGCCAACGGGAACTCACAACTAACTTGTTCTCCGATCTCAGAACCACATCCCAAACACTGTTATGAACTATAGATTCATACTCCTCCACCATAGCATCAACCCAAATCGGTTGCTGCACTGCTTCCTCAAAGGAATATGGCTCGGTCTCAACACATTCCCCAGCAAGGGCCATGTATCCAGTGTACCTCTAAGGTGACCTCCTCTGTCTGTGCTAAGAAGATGGTGCTCTGACATTCTCTCTCGCATCCTCCAACAATCTATCAGCTTATCTTGTGCACTTTCGTCCATCTCTAGAAGACTTTGCTTGAGTGGATGTCTCCACCCCTGGAACCTTTGCATGTGGCTGCTCCGCATCAGTCTAAGGCTCCTCCTCCTTAGGAACCAATAGTTCCTCCACAGCTTGTAGTTGGAGCTCCCTCTCAAGGGAAACTCGCATGGCCTTCTGCTCATCAAACTTGAGATCTCTACGAACCATTGTCCTCCGCCTGGTAGGCAAGTACACCCGATAGTTGTGAGGTGTATCAGTGTACCCCAAAAATATCCCCAAATTTATTTTTGGCTCAATCTTCTTCCATGCATCCTTTGTCACATGGCAATATACCGATGAGCCAAAGATCCTGAAGTGACCCACATCTGGTCTCTTACAGGAGAAAGCTTCCTCTGGTGTCTTCATCCCAAGTATGCGATGCAGGATTCTATTATGCAAATAGACTGTTGTGTTGCATGCCTCAACCCACAACTGAATTGGTAGGCCTTGGTCATGCAACATTGCCTGTGTTACCCCTACAATAGTTCTATTCTTCCTCTCGGCCACCCCATTCTGATGTGGGTTATGAGGTGCCGTCAACTCTCATTTAATTCCTTCCACTGCATAGAAGTCCTTAAACTCTTACGAGACATATTCTCCACCGTTTTCACTTCTCAAGGCCTTGATCTTCTTCCCTGACTCTTTCTCGGCCAAAGTTTTGAACTCACAAAAATTTGTGAAAGTTTGGTCCTTCTTCTACATGAAATAAATCTAGCATTTACGAGAATAGTCATTAATGAAAATCACATAATACCTTTTCTTCATTGTGGATGTCGTTGAGAATGGTCCACAATATCAGTATGAACTCACTCTAAGATAGCCTCTGCTCGACTGTCCGATCATGAAAGGAAGACTTGGTGTACTTTCCCAAGGTACAACCTTTGCATGTGTCAACTTGCTCATGTTTACCTTTTGGAAGTCATGTAGATATCTGTTGCATTATCTTCAAAGCCCCATGATACAAATGGACCAACCGCCTGTGTCACAACTCGCCAATGTCTTGGCTTTACACCAATTCTACTTTCATACTCAATGTTGCACAATCATCTACCTCTAGTTTATAGAGATTCTTCACCCGAATCCCTATCCTCTTGGTCTGACCTGTGGCTATGTGTCTTAGGAATGCCTTTCCTTTATTGAAGACAACATCATATCCTTTGTCCTCTAACATCACGACCGATACCAAGTTCTTCTTCAGTCCAGGCACATACATCACATCTTTCAAGGTGAGAGGAGCTCCATGCTCCCTCTGAAAAGCAACTGTGCCCACTCCTAAAACACTATACCTTCCTTCGTCACCCATCTCTATGCGCATCTTGAGGTCTTTCTCCAAGGCACTGAATAATTTTTTATCACCAATCATGTGGAATGAGGCTCCACTGTCAAGATACCAGACACAACCCATCATCGATGACACCATGCATGCGATGAGGGTAAAGTCCATTTCAAACTGAGAGGCTAATGCCTCACCTTCCGATCCTTCCTAGGATCCCTTCTTGGAATTCTTTGATGGGAAATTAGTTGCATAATGTCCCATCTTGTGACAATTAAAGCATCTTACTTTAGACATGTCACCCTTCTTCCCTCCATGAGAAGAATTCGATTTGAAATGGGAAGCTTTCTCCTTCCCTTCACTTGCCTTACTTGCTAACGCTAGATTTTCTTCATCATCATTATTGGATGAAGAACCATCTCATGTGCTCCTCCCAATCTCCTCCTGCATAAGATCCAACCACAGTCATTCCCAATCTAGCATTTTCTCCCTTCTATTCACAGAGTCCTGGTAGCTATTCCAACTCTTTGGAAGCCCAAGGAGAGCGAGGCTCACCATATCATAATCAGCAGTAGTTATTCCCACACTGCTAAGATCATCTTTGCAGGTGGTGAGCTTGTTCAGATATGTGGAAATATTATCGCCCTTCTCCATCTTGATTCTTCGAAGATTATCCTTGAGCGCCAATTTCCTCTGGTCACTATTGTTCTGGTAGAGGTCCTTCAATGTCTTCCACATTGAAAATGGAGTATCCTTCCCATGGAGACTCGAGACAATATGGTCTCGAACTCCCTCAAGGATGATTTGTCTCGCCTTCACCACACACTTCTTCCACTCAGCCAACTCTTATGCATTAGTTGAAGTTGGCTTTGGGATTTCTTGATCAATGAATTCATTCAAGCCATTGTCTTCTAATACAGCCTCCATTCTATCTTTCCATGCTATGTAATTTGAGCTACCTTCCAAGGCATACTCGAGTCTCAAGCCATAAAACACCATTGGCCAACCTTGAAGTATGATATGAATTCGATTTGCACCTGCAACCCCGAACTTCAAACTTTGAATTCTATTCTCAGTATATGTTCAAAGCTCTGATACCATGTAGAAAATCTATGTAGGTTAACCCAATAATGCAATATAAATCAAAGCAAAATATTATAACCTACTTCTACTATCAATTTGTGGAAGTTAAAGATCGAGCTGAACAATATAACTAGAAGAAGAAGAATCAATGTCACAATACATATGAAAATACTTTGGGGAAAGCCTCAGCTAAAAACACCACGCTATTGTATTATCATACATGGTGTAAATACATAGGAATTATACAAAGCCTTAGCTCTCACAGCTAGCCAGTGCTCAGTACAATCCTCACAGATGCTCACAGGAAATCTTGGCTTCTCTCCAACCTTCCTCTCTGCCCTCCAAGCTCCTCTTTCCTTGCGTTGTTCCTTGTGGATGATTTGCCTTCAACAAGTGGAAAACCCTCCTCCAAAACTACGCAATCCTCAAGGATTTATCCTTGACTACATGCATGAGTTTTCACCATGAGAAAAAACATGCAACTGATAGTACATTTTCCTTGAACATTTATCTCAACTGGGTATTTCTCAGAATAGACATGCATGAGTTTATGAAGAGGGAATCTTTAGTTAACTAGAGTAGCACTACTTGAGTGCATTAATGCATCAACTAACTGTTAACTCACTATTAGTTCCTCAAACATTTTGGAACTAATTTAACTAGACTTAACTCAGTAAACTAAGTTAACTAATTACAACTCAATCTTATCTCCTTAATTTAAGGGATAACTCTTGCATGACTTCAGAAAGACTTCTAACTTGAATTTCTCTAACTAATTAATTTAAAATTAATTAATTAATTATTTCCAAGTAGTTGTTAAGACTAAATTCGATTTTAATTCACAATTTAATTCAAGTAAAAATTAAATTAGAATATTCTTGTTGCCATATTTCAACACCAACCTACGATATCATTTTCGATTAGTATGTGTGGGAGTCTAAATCTGAACAAGAATCTGTGATGAAGGATGATCTCCTTCCTCCCACACCTCTTCCGAATTATCCTAACATTTTCCACGATTTTTTCATTCCTTTTGAATCTTGTGAAAAAATATTTTATGTTGATGTTACTTCTTTCAATCATTCTTAGAACACGTGGAATGCCATTTTTTCATTGGATGCGAAGAGGAAAAATATTTTATGCCTGATCCTTTCAGTCTCTCATCTTATATTTCTAGAAATATAGAGGATGAAATTGCTTGTTCTCCATCATCCTCTCATTATGATTCATCAGATCATGAGGATGCCTCTGTTTATAATCTTGAACTTTATGATCATGGTTGTCGTGATATTTTCATTGATTCATTTGATCATGATTCTGATTTTTCCACTGTTGATCTTTGCAAGACACTGATATTTGATGATCCATCTCCTGGTGAATTGGAACCTCCGTAAGATGTCGAGGCACTTCATCCCAATCTGATGGTTATGTTAAGTTCCCGTAGTCTTGAGGTCAGTTCCACTTCTAATCATAAATGTGTTGAATCTTTCTAGGCTCCTCATCACTTTGTCACACACATTGAAAATCAATCTATTTTACATTTTTTCCATCCTCCATCTGTATCAAATGATCCTATCACCCAGTTATTGGAGGAGTCTTACATGGCGAGCATGGTTGCAAAGCAAATATTTTCTTATTTCTTTATGTTCGCTTGTTTTCATAGTTCGAAAGTTTGTGTTTGGATGTCTTCAGGTCACAATGTGTCTACACCTCACCACACACCTACAAAATGTCTCCCATGCATGTTTCTTTCTTTCATCTCCGTGTGTTCTTTAAAACTTTGAATGTTTTAGTTTGAATTTTTTTATCTTTCGTGTTTAGTTTTTTCTCGTATATCTTTCTTGGCATGCATTCCCTTACCCACATAGGCCAACCAATGGGTTGGTTTCTGCATTGGAATTATCATTTCATGTGAGTCTAGCCTATTCACTGTTAGGTTAATAGTATGAGTAGTTCTTTTCTTTTCTTGTTTATTTCTTTGAATTGCTTTCTTTCACTTTCCACTCTATTTCTTTCCTTTTGTTTGTTTTCTTTTCAATCATAGGATAGCTTCCGCATGAGACCGTGTTTGGCTTCTCAAACAAGTAAGGTGAAGTCTAAGAGGAAGTTGTACTGATATCAATGCTTGGTTGTCTGTTTATTCCTTCTCTTTATGTGAATCTTTCATTTCTTTTATTTTATGATACTCTTATGGAAAATATGTTCCTTTCAAAGAAAGTCACAAGTGAAATCATTATGCTTTCACTTTTAACTAGTATCGTCTACTCTAATCGGTCTTCTATTTTTCGTTAATCCTTGTCAATTAAGTCGAGTAGAGTAAGGAGGGGAGGAAAACCTTAACAAGTATGTCAGAGGTGTATATAAATATCCTTCTATGAAGGGATGACCTCTTCTTCTCTCAATAAGGTCGAGATCCCTCTTCTTCCCAATGAAATAAATAAGTTCTTATGCATTGTTCTTTGAACAAATAAAAATGAAAAATGAAATAAAGGGCGAATGAAGAGAAAGGATTCCTGTGCAGAGACATGAAGAAAACAACTCTGTCGGGGTACTCTCCAGGCTCATTTCCAGCAAAGCAATGTTTGTGTTATTGAAGTGACTGTGTCGAGGCATTGTCCAGCCCTGCTAGCAGCGAAGCAACACCAAAGATGAAAACTAAGACTTTGACAATCTCTTTTACTTGTGCATTTATATACTCCTCATACCTAATCGAAACAATTTAGTCTGACTTGGCTTGGTATGTGTGTTACCAATGAATAGAATAGTAAGCTACGATAATCGATGAACTGAAAAATACCTATGGGAGAGTTAGACATGTTTTGCATGAGACAAGATCCATACAGAGAGTTGTAGTTCTACTAGTGTGTCACCAATGTTGTAGCAGCTATAATCTGTTGATCTAAATATGATCTGAGGTTGTCATTGATGTCAACCCAAGTAGCACTAGGGGATACCCTGATCTTGCAATGGAATTTTGACTTGAAAACTTACTCTATTTTGAGTCAAGGATCTTCTAGATGGATTCTACTCGTCGAGATGTTTTCGTTGATAAATGGCACGCCAAGTAATTCTTCACGGTTTGAGAGATATTCATGTTTGAAGTTAGTAACCCCAGTTAGTGGGCTAAAACACTATGGGGTTGTGGCATGGCACTCATAATTATTTTTTTTCATTGAATAGTCAATAACTAATACATTTTTAAGCTCCTAAAATGCCTCCAACGTTTTCTATAGAAGCCCCTCTCAACTCTATAAAAAGAAATCCCATATATCCTCCAAATGAAGTGATCGTGGAATTTTCGCTATAACTTCATTTTTTCGATGTCTTAGATTCTGAAATGTAAACCCATTTGATTTGAAATCCTGGTGAACGTCATGACCAAATTTCATATCTTGGTTCGTTATATTTTCAGAGATATGATCTTTGGAAGTTAGGGTTTTTTCAGGCTCCTGAATTTCATCTCAAAGAAGTGACCTTGGGAAAATCGTCATAACTCTCTCTCTGACAAGAGGATTAGAATTATGTAAAAATTGGTGGATATTGAACGGACTGTAGTTTTCTGTGTGTGAATTTCAGAGAGAAGGAGGAAACAGTGACACGTGGCACGCCGTACAAGTTCTCTCTACTGAACTAGTCCATAATTAGGCTATTGTGAGAGATTGGGCATAACTTTGTCTTCAAGAGTCCAAATCAGGTCAGAACTATGGCATTGGAAAGAAGACTCAAAGGGATACTGTAGGACCAACAATCACATATTGGGGATCTGAAATCACATAGATGCATCAGATTAAATATCGTGCTCGTAGACGGTGAGAAAAACTAGATCAAGTGATGTCAAGGGGTGCAAAGGACCAGCCTTTCTAGGGCAGCAAAGAGCAAGGTGCAACAAATGATGTAGTAGAGGTAAGCTACAAGTAAGTATCTTCTATATATGCACGTTCATTTCTTAATTGCATTAGGTTCTTTGTATTATAATTTGTTGTTTTTGTTTAACACTGACAAATGCTTTGCAGGATGAGGTAAGTTTTTCTATTATCATGTCATGGGTATTTCCTTGAAGACTTTTTGCAGGTATTATATATTCATCAAGAGAAGAATTAATGCATAATCTAATGTTCTGAAGAATGAGAAAGGGTAGCCTGACAAGAGCAGCAATCAAGGTGCAGAACAGTAGCAAGAAGTTCACCACATGAAGTCTTCAAGTGGGAAATACTACATACAGACATTGTAAAAGTATCATTGTACAAAGTCATTGTAAAAGCATCTTTGTAAAAGTTGTACAAGTTTCTATTTGCCAAGAGTTGAAGAGGTAGTTTAGGGAGGTCTAGGATCATCATTAGGTGGTTGTGTCATAGTTTGGTTTATGGTATAGTGTGTCGTCTTCTTCTACATAATTCTATATCATTGTAAAGTGGACCCTTTTCCATGGTATGGGAGTCTATTCTTCTTTTATTCTTCTATAGGGTGCTAGGCTGGTGCATGAAGTCACCAACAGGTTCAAGCATGTGAAAACTTCAAGGTGGTAGGGTGGTGCTAGGGTGAGTTGTAGCTCATCAGGTGTTGGGGCATCCGTTCAATTAACTACTGAAGAATCTCACGCATTGGAGCGTCCATCCAGTGGGAGCTGGAGAAGAATTATTTCTAGAATTCTAGAAAGTTTCTTTCATTTCAGTTGGGGCTGAATATTAAAGCATTTATTAGAAGAGTGTTTGGTGTTTTTTGACCCAGACGGGGTTTTCCACCTAAAATCTTTGTGCCTCCTAGGTTCTTTTATTTACTGTTATTACTGCATAAACGTTAATAATAATTGAATATTAACTAATGCTCTGAAAAGATTTAAAAGTGCTAATTGCTAAGGAATACTGATTCACCCCCCCCCCCCTCTCATTATTTTCCAACACAATCACCCTCCAAAAGTTTTCCTGTGATTTGATTTTGGAGCCTTCGTTCCTATCCACAGGATCTCATCTTGCACTAATTCAAGGATACATGCTTCGACTGAGACTTATCCTTTTCATTTTTTCTTTTTATTTCTTGTTTTCACACTTAACTAATCTTTGTAAATCACAAGACGACCTCCTTACTTTGTCATACAACAGTTCTGGGCTTGCCTCCAAAAACTGCGCAATCCTTGAAGGCAGTAAGCCTTAATGATTGGAATTACATAATTTTGACTGGTAGTCAACCTTGAACTTAGAAATTGCACAGTCATGGAGGGCAGCCCACTAATGAGCCCAGAAATTACACAATCCCTCACTGAGCTCAAAAACTGAGCAATGCACTAAGCCAGAAAGTTGCACAGTTCCCTAGAACTATGCAGTCTTTCCCAGTAGCGTGCATGGAAAGTTTCCTAGGAAAAGAAAGAAAACTAAAGGGAAAAATAATCCCCAGAAAATAGGGATCTATTTTTAGTATCCCAAAGGAGACAAATTGTTATTTTTAGAAGTTTCGCCAAGTGTCACTTTTTCCTTAATTGTAGGCATGTGCGTCATTTGCTCAAATATAGTTAATCGACACCTCTACAACTCATTTTTGCATTCGATCTTGAAGCTATAGCATTTCCTAAGAGATCAAGGAACCTTCAATGGAGTTGTCGTTGCTTTTAAGGGTGATTTTTTCTTGTATCGTCTTTATTCGCTTTTTCTGTCGCTTTTTGTCATTTCTCTTGTGTGAGTGTTTTTTTGCTTAATTCTCTTCTTAGTTGTTGGAATTTCAACTTATTTTAATTTGTAGAAGAATTTTTCTAAGTTTTCATTTTCCTTTCACAAGTGTCACATCAGTTTTCCTGTTTTTGTACTAATGGTCATCATTGTGGCGACTCTACACAAATACTTGATTTTCTTTTTGTTTGTTCAGTCTCTACACTTGATATATATTGATTTATTCACACTTAGTAAGGTCTATACCTAAGCTCACATCATTACTCACTTCTACTCATTTTGCACACTTCTACATGACAAATTTGTACTTCCCTTAGCCGTATTTTTCCTTGCCTAGTTGGGCATTGTGAATTCCTAAGGCTCAAGCCACAAGCTTGGCCTCAAATTACGCAGTGTGCAGTATAGGTTGGCTCCAACTATGCACTATGCAGTTCAAAAGGTCAGCATGTCACCTTGGCCATTGAGACTGCACAGTGCACAGTATATCCCAGTCTCTACCTAGGTTGGGACTGCGCATTGCGCAAACCCAAGACTCAAACTTCATTCTTGGCTGTTGGGATTGTGTAGTTAGTTGTTCCCAAAAGCAACCAATCCCTCTTTCCAATGAAAATTGCACAATCATTTCCATCATATGTATACTTTGCTGCTTGATCATGCCTTGTAAGTATATTTTCTAAAGACTGATATTTTCTTGCCATGAGTGTCTTTTCTATCCCACAAGTAGCACAGTTATTGAGAACTTGTCTCCAGCAGTCACTGTTACCATGGCACCAAAGAGAGTTGCTTCAAAAGAGACCAATGAAAGCAATACTAGGGAATAATTTGAGCAAACATCAGTAGACTTTCCAGTGTATACATGAACTCAGTTTTTTATAGAAAAGGGGTCAACACTAACATGGCAGCAAGTTAATGAAGCTCTTTTACCAAAGAGCCTTGAGGTAGATCTAGAGGACAACTCCAAAAGAAGCACTACCAGAAATTAACAATCCCATACAGGATAAGGGAAAGAAAAAGGTTGTCGATAGTCCATGAGGACAACAAAGCTGCAAGATGAAAGCAGATCCAATCCTTATGAAAGCATCTTTAGCAGCGGAAGCAAAGAGGAAGTAGAGGATACAGAGAAAAGAGCGGAGGAAGAGAGAAAACCAGAGATTGCAAGAATAAGAACTCATATTGAAGTGAGCATAACAAGAACTTAAGGAAGAATGACAATTGAGGAGGAAAGAACAAGAAGAGAAGCAAAATAAAGAAGAAGAAGAAAGGCAGGTTTCCATAGCAAAATAAATAGCATCGATACAGGTTGAAGATCAAGAACATAACCAGCCAATAGTATACGAGACGATGAAAAAGGATCAAGAACTTTCTCAGTAGATTGAAGGCTTGATTGAAGTTGCAGATATGGAGTTGGAATTGGAGCTGTAGAATGAGGATGTTTCCCTGATGTCGAGTGCACCACATGTCACCGTTCAGTCTCCATCACCTCCAACAGCAGGATTAGCTCTAAGGAAAGTAGGGAATGTTGTTCCTTTTGACAACAATCTGGTAATGGGCTTGTACAATGTGTGTTATGATGAATTTCATAAGAGAATTGTACAAGCACGAAAAAATATTTTTTTAGATAATCATGCTGTAACAGCCCAAAGTAAATATAAAAATAATTTCCTAATTAAAATCAGAATCAATAAATAAGTACATACTTAATTACTTGTGATCGATCTCTGCCAGATGACAACAAGGTTTTGGGGATGACTCTCCACCCAACCATAGGCTCAATTGTGCAAGGATTTGCTACAATTGGCCACTCCCGAGCCCTCAATCAATGGACTAATGCCAGTGACTCCTAAGTCTTAGAACACCATTCTCCCAAGAGAATGAAAGATAGAATCTCGAAATGATGGAATGCAGGAATGCCTCTCATCTTCCTCACCATCTATTAAATAGAACAAACATTAGAAGGGGAACCACATGCACACACTCCATGCGTCTACATGCAACTTTCTTTTGATTTTTAGTTTTCTTGTTTTATTTCCTTCTTTTTGATAGTTTCATTTTCTTGTTTTATTTCCTTCTTTTTTGATAGTTTCCTTTTCTTGTTTTATTTCCTTCTTTTTGATAGTTTCCTTGTTTTATTTATTCTTATCTAGAGCTTTAGTATGGTTATTACTATTTTTATTTTTATTATTTTTATTTATTTTCTTGTATATATTTTTAAATATAATTTATTATTTAAGATTTATGATTTATTATTTTTATTATTTATTATTTATTATTTATATTATTATTATTTATTATTATATTATTATATTATTATTGTTAATATTTATTATTTATTATTAAGGGGAGGGATATTACATACTCTCCCACTTTAAGGAACTTCATCCCGAAGTTATGTTGAATTATGTATTATTTATTATTTTTAATATTTATTATTTATTATTTTATTTACTTCATGTTGCCAATGCCCTCTGTTGAACTATTATAACCAGCAGACATCGAAAGTCCCCAACACCCCGAGAAATCTCAAGGAATCTTTGTCCTTTTTCCCACTTTCAGCACCAGGCATAAGCCTGACCCAGTCTGTATCCTAGTCTAAGGCTGGCCCCAAGGCTCGCGCCTGACTCAAACCTCATCTGCCCCAAGGCAGGCATCCGGTCCAGTACTCAATGACCCCGGACATCTCGCAAGGCTGGCCCACCCCCTCCACAACTACTAAGGTGCATAGCCCCAGGCATCGAAGTCCTTTACATCCCTTCCAGACTTCGGCATCCCAATCCAATAACAGGCACCTAGCCTAGAATATCAGGCACTTGGCCTCCTCAAATGGTCCCCTAGCTCTTCAAGAGTTGTCCATCAAGAGCTAAATAATAAAAATAATAATAATAATATAATAAATAATAAATAATAAATCACTTAATAATAAATAATAAAAATAATAAATAATAAATCCTATGCCACGTTATGCATCTCATATCCATCATGAGTATTCAACATTAAATATCTATAATCACGTAGTAAATGAATATAACATCATAATACCTATGCATATCACTATCATCATAAGGATACATCATCACTATAAGAACCACATGTACATCATTATCCTCCTACCATTATACCACGAAACATCATCAATATGAGAAACATCTCAATACTTATCAAATATAGAATAATACTCTATAAGAATTCTTATCATGATTCATCAAAAAAATCAATTTCATTTACTTTACAAACATTCAACTATGAACTAAGATTATTCAACATCCATCTAGGCTCAATGTTATCTCATCAATGTTATTAGTGTTATGTTTTCATCAAGATACCAATTAGTTTTTCAATAATCATTTCCACTTCTTCAACTAGGAAGTTGACCATTTACACCATAGGTATAATCATCTAAGTACATCGTTAAATTTCACATGAGCCTCATCATCTTGAGTCTTAATCTCTTCCCTAAGGAAATTCTGGTGAATTTCATTTAAGATATTACTAGTGATACCATCATTATTTAAATCATCTATCTCAGAATTAAAATCCCTTGATTTTACATCCATTTACCCTTTGGTTTACTGAATCCGATACCGCTATATGCAATTGCATATAAACATTTTTTTTCATCATGATTTAAATTTATATCATGCTTAATTTACTTGTACGAGGATTTTTTGATCCATGTTGACTTATTTAACAATTAGCACTTCATCCACAAAATATTTTCTTATCTCGTCGAGTTCGTAAAGTTCGTATCTTAATACCACTTGATTGCTTTATCATAAATTTAGTTTCCTCAAGTTGGGCAAAAGACTCTTTCTTATTAAATAGTATCATTATTTTAGATTTTGAAATAGTTGGAAACACTACTACCATCATTGTCCATGAGAAACTTAAATGTGAGGTGTTATGTAGAAACAACCTCTTTTAACGTTATGGGAAGTCCTACTCATGAAATAATGAGTCAAGTACAATCTCTATCAATTGACTTTCACTTCCTTTGTCACTATGTACACAATCCTTCTCAAGGTATCCATATAAAATTTCTAGCAACATTCCTTCCTATATCTTCCTTGTTTATTATCATTTGGTCATCATGCAACTTCACACCTTCACATTTTTAGATCATCATTATGACCATTACCAATCATGTTTCTAGCTCTACTCATAGAACTTTCTTCTTGATAGAACATCCCTTCATTTCCTCCTACCCGATATTCATAGATATATTTTTCTTTTCCTCCCTGTCTTGATTTCCTACTATTCCATGTCTACTAGCTTCAAAAATGGAAGTTTCTTCACTTCATTCTATTTTATTAAATTGACTTGAATTTCTCACTCCAATCATTGTGGTTTCTTCTCCTCCTCCCCTATAGCACTGATATACCTTGGAAATGTTGTTACTATTTCCAACTTGGGTAATACCTGATAAATAAATTCATTAAGATAGCTACCAAGTGTAATCCGCTTATCTTTCCTATTTTAAGACATCAACATAATAAAATCTCCTGATCATACATCTTGTTATCCATAATTCATTCATATAGTTAGTCACCTATGAAAAACTTTACAATGTGGCTCTCCCATTGTTATATATGTTGTTATGCACACAGCTTATCTTTCTTCAATCATTCTATTTATCATACCTTACAGGTTCCTTAAAATAACCTTCATTATTACCCTAATTTTTCAAGTTCATTAGTTGAATGCCAATATTTTCTTCTTTATGTGCATCATTCTTAGATAGACCTTATAGCGATACCTTTAGAGTACCAAGTCATGATTATACCAAACTCTTCCATTATGTTCTAAAATAGTTGTTTCTTTTACTGATTTCTTACCCCTGTTGTGATACTTCTTCTCTACCACCTGAAACATCTGATCCAAGTTTGCCATAATCACATGAACTATCATTAGCAAGTTTCTCCTTTCCATTTCTCCTTAGACATATTTATCCACTATATGCAATTAAACTTGAATCACGAAACCTCATGTAACATTATACTCAACATCTAAATTGAAATCCAAGTCTATACGATTTGCCATCGAGAATATAGTAGTAAATGAGCAGATACATGTAATCTGAATGGCAATGGCAGTGAAAAATTAAATTTATTAGCAGATCATATTGAGAGAGTTGTGTTCTTGCAATCATAAACAAGAGAAATGCCAAGAAACTGCTATTGCTAAAGCACAATGAGAACAGCAATCCAACCTAAGTAATTAGTGAATAGTATGATCAACATTCAAAGAATGTTATCTATGTGTTTTTAGATTGGATTGAACAATAAAATAATGAACAAATGCTAGTGAACAATGATCATCTAAAGGTAATAAGATATCAGAGTTTATCCATTGTGAATTGGACAGATTTCACTATTTTAGAGCACTTTAATTGGTGACAAATTTCAACTTCAATTATCCAAATACTTCAAGTGCTATGTAAACTGTGTTGTAAAATGAACCGGTGGTGAATAGTTACACCAGCATGCCAGTATACCATATCAATAGTGCGAACTTTCAGAGAATTATATATCGTCAATTATGGGTAGATTATCACCATCAAGATTATAAGATTATATACTTTTCCAATGAATCATTGAGTCATAATAAAACTATATCTTAATTATGTGACTCATTTAGAATTTCGCTTTGTGAATTGTAAAAAGAAAAGAAGGTTGATATAGAGACCTTGTATGAGAAATAAAACACTAATGTAACTCAATATCAAGATTCATCACTTGAAGAAGCATAAAATAAGAACCAATATACTCAATAATAATTATTATCAAAGTCTAATAAGGTTAATAAGTTATCCTTATTATCAGAGTTATGAGTTTAATAAGATGTGTTTTTATCATAAATTATCAACAATCACAATACTTAAACCATAATTAAACCATAAATTATCAACAATTACAAATTTCTGTAGTATAAACCATGGAAAACATGAATTAGAAGGTACTAATGATGTCAGAATAAAACTTAGAGAATTGTCTCAATGTTGGTGGCATTATTGTGTTAAGAAGGTACTTTGATCTTTGAAAGAAAATTTATTCATCATTATATGTCACACCAATATTAATTCTACAGATTCATGATTTTTAAGGATCGAAATTTTGTGCTGTAGAGTGAAATACATAAATATTTTTTAAGCAATCATAACTTATGTTAGAAGAACTAAATGGACTGCTTTTAACAAAATAAATCATTTAAACAAATTTATTGAATGTATCTTGAGATTCTTATGGCTATTAAATGATTTAAGAAATCAACAACCAAAGAAATATTCCACACCATAAAGAAGAAGAGACATCGCCATCCGACCCAGAACCGGATCAGATGACTGGGAAGGTTATCCCTCCCCAACACAAAATAAAATCATTTTATTAATTATATGGCCTGCCTGCAAGCGCACCTGCGATGACAACACCATATCAAACCCTTAACCAAACTTTAATAGCTACCGGGTTTTACATTCATTAATTACAACATAAAGATCGAAACAATACCAGGAAACTCAAAACAAACCAATTAGCTACAATACATTTTAGCTATAATGATTTTTAGCGCTTTGAATTCTTGATGAGAGAAGGAGATTCCTTTGGTGCTTGGACTTTGAACAGATATGCACTTCATTTGAGGTAACCTTGTGGATCATATTTATCTGCAAATGGTTGTAACCTGGATGCTACACAAAGAGATTACACAAAACCTAAATTCCAAAAATTTTCCACCAAGAATCATGCTGGCTTGTTGTTAATTTGAAATTTATCGAGAGAGTGACAGTAGATCACCAAATGTATATACTACTTAAAAGAAACTTTTGATCTGATTTGAAAAGACAGTTATAGGACTATGTCCTCTTGCAAAATTCTACCAACAGCCCAAGTTAGTAAAATATATATAGCAAGGGAGGTTAAGGATGTGATTAGATCTGCTGCTTATTGAAAAAAAAATTTAACACTCTACAATATATCAATAACAAGATGCTTGTATTGTAATATCAATAATAAATGAGCATCCACGTTTTGTCCAAGAAAATTGAATAAGTTGTTCTATATGAAGGCTCATTATATCATCAATCATTTAATAAGTGCAGATTCATCAATCATCCCTCTATTAGTTTATTCTAATTTCCTTTAAAATTTTATTTATAACCCTTGCATTAAATATTCAATTAAAGGTATCACTATGTAAAATCAACTTTATATTACAAAATGTCTCAAACCATTTTATTACTCAATAAAACATATACAAAATATTTATTAATATCTCATCCTAAGTCACAAAACTAATTTCTTATTCCTATATTTTTATTTTAAAAATAAACAAAAAAAAATATGTAAAATTTAATATCCTTTTTAAACAAAATTACCCTTTCTTATATTAAAATAAAAATATTGGAATCTTAAAATAAATCTAATAAATATTTAAAAATAAAACTTTATATCCACTGGAGTTTCTTTTCTTTAAACCCAAAATTTTTGCTTTCCTTGCACACACTTTTCTTCCCTATAAATCAATTATTTAATCCTTAAATAATATATAACACATATAAATTCATTATTAAATAATATAATTTTATTAATATCACTATTTCGTTTAATGAAATCTTGCTCATTTGATGAATCATTTTCATATTTCAACCTAAGAAAATCGAAACCCAAAAATTTAGATAACATATTTCTTTTCTTTGCTAATGCGATTTAGAGAACCGAAGTATCACCGGCACACCAGAAGGCACAACAACGCACCGCGAACCGCATTTGTCTGAATGCGTGACATCATCATAGGCACTCGGTGCCTTGGGTTTTTAATTTTTTTCCGGAATTATTTCGATAATTAGAGAGAAATAATGCTAATAGTGTATAGAGAAAATGGGTAGATAATAAATCAGCATTTTTTTTTTTTATTTTACAGAGCTAAAACAAATAGTCCTACTCACCGTCTATTTACAACTACGTCATTCTTTTTAGGTAAAGTAAAGTGAATGCTGATGAATGTAAAGTGGAACCCATATCCTACTATGAGATTTAAGCTTTGCTTTGGATTTGGCTTTTTAATTAAAATATTTTTATGAATCTTTGATTTTATTTTTCAATAAAATAATATTATTGATAATTATTGTAAACAATAATAATAAAAAATGATAATATGATTTTTCTCCATAATTTTTTTTTTTCTTTTGAGAATATTTTCTCATGAAAGTAATAAATATCAAGAAATAATCAAAATTCTCTACATTAAAATGCCCATAAGCCTTAAGTGTTTGAGCCTTGCTCTGATACCATATGTAAGAGCCCAAAGTAAATATAAAAATAATTTCCTAATTAAAATCAGAATCAACAAATAAGTACATACCTATATTACCTGTGATCGATCTCTGCCAAATGACAACAAGGTTTTGGGGATGACTCTCCACCCAACCATAGGCTCAGTTGTGCAAGGATTTACTACAACTGGCCACCCCCGAGCCCTCAATCAACGGACCACTACCAGTGACTGCTAAGTCTTAGAACACCATTCTCCCAAGAGAATGAAAGATAGAATCTCAAAATGATGGAATGCAGAAATGCCTCTCATCTTCCTCACCATCTATTAAATAGAACAAACATTGAAAGGGGAACCACATGCACACACACTCCATGCATCTACATGCAACTTTCTTTTGATTTTTAGTTTTCTTGTTTTATTTCCTTCTTTTTGATAGTTTCATTTTCTTGTTTTATTTCCTTCTTTTTTGATAGTTTCCTTTTCTTGTTTTATTTCCTTCTTTTTGATAGGTTCCTTGTTTTATTTATTCTTATCTAGAGCTTTATTATGGTTATTACTATTTTTATTTTTATTATTTTTATTTATTTTCTTGTATATATTTTTAAATATAATTTATTATTTAAGACTTATGATTTATTATTTTTATTATTGATTATTTATATTATTATTATTATTTATTATTATATTATTATATTATTATTTTTAAAATTTATTATTTATTATTAAGGGGAGGGATATTACACATGCATTATCTGTATTCACTTGAGAGAGGGTGATAGTGGAGGACACCAGCAAGAATCCAAATGTCGTTTCGAACCCAACTTGTCCTTTGCAATTGCAGCAAGATCAAACAATCAGTGTTTTATGACCAAGAATAAGAAATTGGCACAGAACTTATAGGTTGCATGGCAAGAGATAGAACAGCTTCGCACAGCAGCACAGAATACAGTCTTTGAACAACTCTATTTGGAGGAAATGAAAGCAACAATACTTGGTGAAGTTTCGACACTTGGAGAGACCATGTGGGTCCTCTATAAGGAGATCATAACCATACATAAGGAAGTTATTAACTTGCATGGTGTGCAGCAGCAGAGCTGAGAATTTGGTAGAAGGAATGTACAATCTGTCATTGCCACCATGCAGGAATGGACAATGTGATACAAAGGGGCACTGCTTAACTTACCAAAGAAAATGAAGCCACAGGTAGAGCTCGAGAAAGAAAGAGTTTGAATATTGATTTTGAACAAAAAGCAACTCACCTTGTTTATTAGAGGTATTCAGGCCTCATATGTATGGTTATACAACGGTTTGGATTTCCTGGTGAAAACACACAATATGCCATCAATTGGCCCACTCAACGAAGCCAAACACAAACACCAGGTTAGGCAGGAGATTGAAGAGTACTTGAAGTAGCTGCGCCACATTCCCACCAAGGAATATTTGGATATGAGCAGATAGAACATGCAAAATTACATCAGTGGTCTCATCCAAATTAGAACAATATTGTTCTTTCTTGAGAGGGATGTTAAAACTTGCTCCAAGTAATTGTACCTAGATGATACGAAGGTTAGATTCTTCTTCCATCCAGACACCATCACACATTTTATGGATTTCATCGCACAATACCAAGCTTAACACCAAGATGTGACCGAGAAGCATCAAGTGGAAACTTTTGAGCTAGAGTTTCCCCAAACTCAAGCATCGTAGTGTTTTGTCTTGTTAGGCTATCAAGTTGTCTCTACCCTATTTTGTCTTATATGGGTACAAGTGTAAATTGTAATATTATTTCTAATTATGTTGTAAGTGAAATTCCAAGTGTCAATGTTGGAATATGAAGAGTCATGATGTAATGTAATTAGTCATTCTGTAAAGAAGTTGAAAATTCATGAGGGTAGTCCAAAGCTCACAAAGTGGAGTTGAAGAATCGCCCACTCTTGTTATAAATAAAACCTCATAACTCATGTAAACAGACCTTTGGTAACCAAGATTTTGGCTAGACTTAGTCTTAGAAGGAGCTTGGGAGTATTGTGAAGAGCCTTGGCTTCTCTGTAGTGTAGAGCTAGTATACTTATTTGGAGGAGCAGGTTTTCTTGACTTTAATGTTCCACTATTGGGGCTATTGGTCCGTCAATGGTGTATGTATGAATGGAAATTTCACTTATAATAAAATAAAAGACGACACACTTTCATGCATATGTTGTGAATATAGTAGGACTATTCTTGTTGTATTTGAAATGTATGTTATTTAACTAATGCTTATGCTTATGAACTACTTCGTTTGCATTTGTATGAATCTTTTTTAATGTGTGTTGTTGTATTAATTCATCAATTTAACTTGTGGACTATTCTACATCTTATTTTTTCATGTCATTACTCTCGTGTGTTCCTTTTAATATACATACTATTAAAAGCTTCCAAGGGGTGCACTTCCCTTGATCTTAAATGACCATATGTTAAAACTGAAGTAGAATTGATTATGCCATTAATGAATTGAATGTTAACTGAAAGTGCTGAAAACGTGAGAACTGCTCGAGAAGAAGACTTTACGACAGATGAAAAAACATAAATAAGATGTAAAACAGTAGTGAAAACAGCAAATACACAATGATACCAGACAACAAGATTGATTACGGAGTTCGTCCCTAATGGACTATGTCTCCGAGTCCGCTTTCAAGATGGGTGAACGCTTTATTAGGATTCAAACTGAAGAGGTCGGTTACATAGCAATTTGACAATCTGGATGTGCACGCAGGTGCTTCTGGTCACTATCTTCATAAAGCTCTCTGAACTAGCTTTCCAATGCCTATTTCGGTTTCCAATTCCAACTCGGGATGCTCCTGTTACACTGAAAGCAAAAACAACCTCTAACCCCCAGAATCTGCATACAAAACTTCAAAACCACTCCATCCTCTTCAATGAACAAAAACTGCCTCTTACAGCCCTGCAAGTACATTCCTACTACTCTGGACTAAACTTGGAATGAATTGGCTGAAGTTTAGTGTCATCAGTCTCGGTCAATTTATTTTTGAACACCTTAGTGCCTAGTCACAAGGTCATCAAATTAGTTTTGCACCCAAAACACCAACAAAAACCCAAAATAAAATTTGCATTAAAGAAAAACCATAAACAATTTTTTGATTGGGTGGAGGAGGATGGTCGTTACATGTGACCAACCGCAGGCTGCCACCTATGTGCTTAGCTCCGGCGGTTACGGTTATGGTGCGGTGATCCTAGTGGTTCCGAAGGAGAGTTGTTCACATGCCACGTGGTTAGCTCGGACAGTTCCGCTGCAGTCAGGCCAGATAGTTTTAAAAACCCTAGCGGCTAGTCACATCTGATCACATAACCACCTCTGATGCAGTCTTCTCCGCAATTTTCAAGCCCGACGGCTTATTCCGCTACAATCAATGCTAACCTTCGCCCAATATCCTCTGGCCGCTCACATGGCATAGTCCCGACGCGGTTAGCAGATGGCGGTTAGGGACTGATATTATGTTTTATAATGTTTTTGCATTGGCTTTTCAAATGCTGAGAGTTATTAACTTAGGAGTAGGGTTTTGAACATAGTTTTATGTTGTTTTAATACATTTTGTTGTATTGTAATATGCCCGATAGTGTTTAGGACTTAGGTAATGGTATTTAGTGTATGGTTAGGTTAGAGTTTAGGGTTTTGGTTTTTAGACATAGGTTTTGATTTTTTCCTCCATAGCTTTTAGGGCTAGGGTTTAGTCAAGGTTTTAGCCTTACATCAAAAAAAACCTTTTACATCAAATTGTCACAAAGTGATATTCGCAAAAATCATAACATTATGATGACAACCAAACCCCTACAAAAAGGACGACAAATCCATGTCAACACTAAGTCCTACGAGGCAGATGACAACCACATGTCGAAAACCAAATCCTGGCAGAACTGACGACAGTCACATGTCGATAACCATATCCAGGCGGAACTGATGACAACCACATGTCGACAGCCAGGCACAAAACCATATCACCATGAAAACCATTAACAACACTGTCGAAGCTAAAGACACCAGATTGATCCAGGTGGATATTGGTGGCCACCTGCCAAGTCCACCTGGACCCCCACCATTGTTTCTCTCACCATTTTCAGTTTCCTTAATTTTTAGCACAACTTACTATTTTTAGCAGTTTTTTGGGTCCTGAACTTCCGGAGCCGTTTGGAGACCCTAAACGAAGTTTTTTGGGAAATCTAGGGGAAACTTGGGTCCCCTACCCAAAGTGGTAGTGCTCGGACAGATCTTTCTAATGAGCTATTGTACGCGTCAAACGGAGATCGTATGCCAAAGTTACGACCCCAGGAAGTTGATGTACCAATTTACCCAAACAGGGCCCACAGTTTGGCGTTTCATCTTCTAGGGTTAGGTTTTGGAATGTTAAGGGTTTTCCATTGTTTCTCAACAATAAATAGGCATTCGAGCCTCATTGTAACACAGTTCAGAGGCATGTAGCCACCACATCTCTTCTCAGAGATAAGCTACCAGCGCGTTTATTTCCAGTATTATTTGTAAGCATACTTCAGTATTTTATATTAATGAAATGAAGTATTATTTCTATTGCATATCTGTGTTTATGGTTATCTTTGTAATTTGTTGCATTCCTGTTTAAGTCTGGATCACGGATTCAATGCTGACGACGACACTAAACCTGTGTAACTGATCTAACGAGATCCTCCTGGATCAATCCTCTCCACTTGAAATCTTTTTGGACCACAAAAGTTTGACTAAACATATAGTCGATGAGGATAGATTTCCCTCACTCTCCACCTTGTCCAGATGATGTACCAATACATTTGATCAATCACCTGCAAGTGATGACCCTGATGATGCTGACCATGGCACAATTTGAATCAGTGACCTATTCCTTCCATCTACAATATGTACAACTTGCGACAATGGTTAAACAACCTATTATGAACATGGCAATTGATTTCTTTCCACGAAATACCATGAGTTACTAATTCATAATCATCTTTGAGAAAAATCTCTACATGATATTGTTCAATACCATTGACATGTATTAAGAATATATGTTTCAGAAAAACAGAGACAATCAAAGACATTTTTGACATCAAACCAACTACTTGACTTGTGATACTTTCCTGATTCTTGCTTACTAAGTGAACTTGCTGCAATAAACCCATCAAACTGTAAGGTGACAACTGCTGCAACTTAGTTTGATTTTGAAAGTATTGAATTAGTTGTTGATTTGTTTGAATCATTGTTTCTTCATTTATTAAATGATGTTTCCATTTATTAGCACTTTCCCCTGATGCATAAGTTTCCCTTAGATACTTTGACACTTCTTTAGAAAAGGCTTTGATAGGAAAACAATAGGTTTCCTCTCCACTTAAAAAGAGGCTTCCAAACTGTTTGAAACATGAAATGGTGACACAATACAAGAGAAATTGAACACTAACTTCCGCAATACTTACATGCATCCATGTAACTAATATTTTCCAAACTTGGACTAAATTGATTCATTCTAACATTAGCAAGAGGAGCTTTAGCCACAAACTGTAATTCATGTTGTATTCCCTGCTTATGAGTAAGATGTTTGGTTTCTTTAAATAGAACTAGAAAAGTTTCTACCTCTTTGATCAAACTATCTTTAAACCGGGACACATAACTTGAACAAACATCATTTTGATTCTTATGTTGTTCCTTCACACACATGATTACAAATCTTTTATTTGAGCTTATTAATCGCTTCATCTAATTAGCAACAACTAAATTCAAGTGACTTTTTTTTTGATGTGCCTTGACAATAAATTCAACCCCATCTTTCTTAAGGTGATATTTATGTTCTCTCCTGTAAAATATTGTATCACAATCATAAAGATAAGGACTTCCTAAGACAACTCCACATATGTCTACTGGAACCACATCTAATTCCACTTCATCAATGTAATTAGCTGTAATGGAAAATCTTAATCGACACTGTTTTGTGACTTTTATCTGAGTTGATTTATTTAGCCATCCTAATGGGTAAAGTCTTGGATGATTCTGTATCTCCAAACCCAAATTCATAACTAAATATTCAAATATTAGATTGGCCTGTGATCCACTGTCAAACATTGTATCTATCTTTGTGTGCTTAGAAGTTATCCTTATGTTAAACAATTCAACTATTTTATCCTCATTTGAAGGATTTATGTTTGATGAAGATGCAATAGTATTCAAACTTGAACCAGTGTCAGAAGTTTTACCTGTCGTAACCATAGTAGTTATCCTCGTTTCATCACCTAAATCTGAACCTAGATCTTGTTGTACTACTGCAATTGCCTTCTTTTCATCCTTCTCTTTAAGGAAATTTTTGGGCTTAAGTTCTGGATGAAGTTTCCAACACTTAGATTCATCATGACTGATTCTCTGGCAATGAGAACAAGTAGGTCTTTCCTTCTGAGCTATCACTGATTTCTTTCTCTTTGAATTGTTCTTCCCCTTACTGTCATTGGAATCTTTGATTTCCAACTCTTTGGATGATTGCGATGAAAACTTGAATGGTCTGCCACCTGATTCAATATGTATGGCCTGAACACACACTTCATCAAAATCATCAGGATTAAACATCAATAATGTATGCTACAAATATGAATGTAAATTGCCAATGTATTTTAATAAAGTTTCACATGTATCCAATGAAATACCAAGCACCAATGCTTTCTTTCTGAACTCTTGAGTAAACTCCTGAACACTCTGCCCTTTACCTTGCCTCAAATGCTACCAATCAATAATAACTTGATGCATGTATCCTAAAGGATAGAATTGTTTCCTAAGAGCTTTTAAAAACCTAGACCATGAAGAGATGACTTTACCTTTCTGCTTTACATCTATCTGAGTTTTACATTCCCACCAGATTAAATTTGTTCCCCCCATTCTAAGTGTAGCTAACTGAATTTTCGTTTTATCGTCAGAAATGTTCTGAATACGACAATACACTTCTAACTGCTTAATCCAATTATCTACCTTTTCAGGATTCATTTCGCCATCATAAATAGGTAATTCATATTTTACATCAAGTTTCAAAAGAGATGTTTTCTTAAGTTTCTTTTCTGTTTCAAATTCTACACTAGAAGAAGAAGATGATGATGGAGATGATGGAGGTGAAGGTGGTTTATCAACCTTGCATTTACCTTTGTCCTTCTTCGATGTCTTTGAAGAAGAAGTTGCATCTCTCACTTTCTTATCTTTGTAGAGTTCTCCCAACATCTACTGCATAGTCAAGAATGCTTGTTGAAACTGTTCATCACTCATCTTAGTTTCAGTATTTTCACTTGCATCAGATCCTATCATGGTTGACTTATGAACGACTCTTCGCTTTCCAATCTCTGGATCAATCTTCTCGAGGATTCCTTCTCCACGTTGCAACTTTGACTTGGTTAACATTCAATGGAAAATTCTACAAACGCAACCTGCTCTGATACCAAATTATATGATCTGAAATGATCATATGTTAAAACTGAAGTAGAATTGATTATGTCATTAATGAATTGAATGTTAACTGAAAGTGTTGAAAACATGAGAACTGATCGAGAAGAAGACTTAATGACACATGAGAAAACATAAATAAGATGCAAAATAGTAGTGAAAATAGCAAATACATAGGGATACCAGATAGCAATATTGATTACGGAGTTCATCCCTGATGGACTACGTCTCTGGGTCCACTTTCAAGATGGGTGACCGCTTTATTAGGATAGAAACAGAAGAGGTCAATTACACAGCAATTTGACCAATATGAATGTGCATGCAGGCACTTCTGGCCACTGTCTTTAGAAATCTCTCTGAACCAGATTTCCAACGCCTATCTTGATTACCAATTCCAACTCAGGATGCTCCTGTTTAACTGAAAACAAAAACAACCTCTAACCTCCAGAATCTACATTCAAAACTTCAAAACCACTCCATCCTCTTCAATGAAAAAAAACTGCCTCTTATAGACCTGCAAGTACATTTGAACTACTATGTACTAAACTTGACATGAATTTTTGGGTCATGAGTCTCGGTCAAGTTATGTTTGAGCACCTTAGTGCCTAGTCACAAGGTCATCAAAATAGTTTTGCACCCAAAACTCAAACAAAAACCCAAAATAAACTTTGTATTAAAGCAAAACCATAAACGGTTTGCTGACCGAATGGAGGAGGGCAGCCATTACATGTGACCAGCTGCAGGTTTCCACCTCCATGCTTACCCCCGTATGGTTATGGTGCGGTGATCCTGGTGATTCCGATGGAGAGATGTTCACATGCCACATGGTTAGCTCGGACAGTTCTGCTACGGTCAGGCCAGATAGTTTTACAAACCCTGATGGCTAGTAACATCTGATCACATAACCACCTCCGACGTGGTCTTCTCCGTGGTTTCCAAACCCGACGGCTTATTCCGCTACAGTCAATGCTAACCTCCACCCAATCTCCTCTGGCCGCTCACATGGCACAGTCCCGATGCAGTTTGCAGATGGCGGTTAGGGACTGATATTATGTTTTATAATGTTTTTGCATTGGTTTTCCAAAGGTCGAGAGTTATTAACTTAGGAATAGGGTTTTGAACATAGTTTTATGTTGTTTTAATACATTGTGTTGTATTGTAATATGCCCTATATGGTTTAAGACTTAGGTAATGGTATTTAGTGTATGGTTAGGTTAGGGTTTAGGGTTTTGGTTTTTATACTTACATTTTGATGTTTTCCTCCATAGCTTTTAGGGCTAGGGTTTAGTTAAGGTTTTAGCCTTATATCAAAAAAAAACATTTTACATCAAATTGTTACAAAGTGACATTCGCGACAATCGTAACATGATGAAGACAATCAAACCCCTGCAAAAAGGACGACAAATCCACGTCGACAATAAATCCTGCGAGTCAGATGACAACCACATGTCAAAAACCAAATCCTATCAGAACTAACGATAGTCGCATGTCGATAACCATATCCTGGTGGAACTGACGACAACCACATGTCCATAGCCAGGCACAAAACCATATCACCATGAAAACCATTAACAAAATTTTCGAAGCTGAAGACACCAGACTGAATGCTGACGACAACACTGAACCTATGCAACTGATCTGACGAGATCCTCCTGGATCATCCCTCTCCCTTCGTGTGTTGGAACCTTCATGCATTGCACTTAGCTTTCGGCAGGGTCACATACTTGCTCTCACCCAAATTTATTGTACTTAACTCTACGTGTTTTCACAGTCAAGGCATAACATTACCACCCACTATTGTGACTCCTACTCCAAATGGTATGAGGTCTAGTTGGGACTTCATATCGAGGAGATCCCTGAATGTTGGCGGGTCCAGCACCGTCAACACAGTCATCCCTGGGTAAGGGGTTGGCTTTAGGAGATTGGTTTCACCCTCATGTTGTTTCTTTGAGTGTCATTACTCCATGCATTAGGGTGACATAGAGGCACACTTTGTTGCAAGGAAAGTACAAGTCAACTTGGGGAGCTCTTCTACAAGATCAACTCCTATTTTTGGTTGTAACTCTCTCCATTTCTATTGATACAAAGATTAGATTGTCTTCTATATATTTATATAACATGTTGATCTATTAAATGAATTGATTGAATTATGCTACATATATGTCGTAGATATTTGGCTTGTGTTGTTTGATTGTAAAGGTTCTAATCATAGCGATCTTAGCTAGGATTGGAGCGTACAAGTCGAGGAAGGAGCGATGCTTGTGAAAAATTCCAGGTATGCATCATCCCTTCATCCAATTACTTTAAGGAAAACATTGTGCCCTTTAGTTTCTCATGTTCTAGTTCAGTCCACCAGGCCAAGGGAAGAAACTTTTTTCCGAAGTCATAGATTTTGTATAACAAATTGGCGACCATACTGTGGATCGATTCAATCCCTTGGTTGTTTTCTTTTCCCTTACTGTCAATTTTTACTTTTGTTTTGACCTTCATAGTCTCATTCAGTCCTGAACATACCTAGGAATACCTTTCATTGAGTTTCAATTGCATTTTTTGTGTCAAAACTCGACATTCCTTGATCAGCGCACCCCTTGGTTTGGAGACGGTGCATTGCAGTGCACCCTAGCAGTTTCAGCACCTTCACTCATCCGTGTTTGATGCAAAAAATTTCCTTTTTATGATTTTATCTTTGATTAACATTGTTCCAATGTGTCCTCCTTGTGTCCTTTAGTGTATCTTGGTCTCTCATAAACCTCCATCTTGTTTTATTTTGGTTTTGAGTGCCTTTGATAAGAATTTTTTTATAGTTTCCTTTGTTCTTTTGATTAGGTCATTAACAAACTGAATTGTTTGATCATTGAGTGCTTGAAATAATTGGTGTTTTAGTCATCATTCTAAATAATTTTCTTTTATCAATGATTAGACAAATATCTTAGTTTTCATCCGAAAATTAAGTGGAATCCAAAAGGAAAATATTATGCATCATGCATTACATATAGGGCTTTGATTTTGATTGGAATAATGAAGTTGAGGAGATCGATTGTTGCATCGCTTGTTTGTTTCATTGTTGATTGGTTTCTTCTTCTCATACTTAGTTAGGCCTTTCATTATTAAAAGGAAAAAAAAAGAGTTATTTTCGTCATATTACTTGCATTATAGGTCTATTCAGGTGACATCGAGTTTTGAGCCTTGGAATCAAAACATAATTCAATATCAACTCTAAAATACAGTTAATTAACCTAAGGAGAATTTGAAACTTAACGACACACATAGAGGTCTAGGCTTGAGATGTGTTCTGGCGTTTATAAATGTAGGAGTTTTCTTTTTTGCCAGCATTTCATTTTAGGGGTGATATCCTATTCCACGTACGTAACTGTATCGGGTTGTTCTCCACGTACCTTTGGGTATATCAGATGGCACTCCACACATGAAACGTATATGGGAACGCTCTCATTGTATGGTTACACATTAGACAACACTATTGTGTATTGCACTTCCACATATCATCGAGTATATTTTGGAAGTCCACCGTAGGTTTCTATCCTCACCATAGGTAACTAAGTCAGTCTCCTTGTACAATGTGATACACTGAACATAGCATTCGGGGAGATTGTATGCATGTACATAAATCCTTGGTTTACCGAGGTGGTATATTGTAGTTCACAGTTACCTAGTAAACCCTTCTTCCTAGTTACCCCCTTTCTTTTATTTTGTGTCTTTAATTTCTAAAATCAATTCATTCTTCATGGCACAACATCATTACCATGAGACACCTCCTTAGTAGATCTTAGGTTGTGACTAATGGCAACAATTCCTGAGTCTACCAGTTAAGGAAACCACTCTGATGAAAATCCTAATATTTTTCCTTTTTTTGTAAATACTGGTGCTCCTTATATGGAAACGTTGTTCCTTCTCGAATTCACCTTTGTTTTACCATTTTGGTTATTTTTTACCTCCTTGGTTACGAATTCCTAAACTGCTTCTCAACCATATTCTCCTCCACCTTAACAATATCAACCTCAAGTTGATCCTAAAATTGACCCTTTTCCTTCTTCACCTATTGTTTCTTCATCCCTTTGTTCCTCCTCTCCTGGTGAAATAATTTATTCTAGTAACCAAGAAGTTAAGAAGAAGAAGAAGAGGACGAAGAAGAAGAAGAAAAATAAGCAGGGGGCAACCAAGCAACCATTTCTACCAATGCTCCCGGATGCGGGTGCTTGACAGATCGAAGGGTATGAGGATGGTCTATCATGTGGGTAGGTGTTAGCCCAAGCACGCCACGAGTTATGATGCAGGACAGGCGAGCTGGTCTCGCACAAGCCTATTAATGCAGGCATTTACTCCCTCCATCTGCTTCCTGGTTAACTGTGCTATGGCGCTCCATAAGCTCATCGTTCCCGCGGCTTCGTCGCATTCCTCTGTGGCTTTATGGATTGCAGTGTTGTGTGTCTCTCTGAGCTTCTCTGCAAGCGAACTTAGGCCCGTCATTCCCTTTCTGGTTCCAGGTTCATACGGTTCAATTGGTGTTCTGTTTTCGCCTCGCTCAGGGTACTCCTCTCCGTGTATTCGCTCTCTCGACAATTCACTGTACATTGTCATGCCACGCGAACGGCCCAGGATGGGGAGCAGACGTGGTGGCTCCCATCGTTGCGCCGCCTCTCAGCGATCCACCCCCATTTCTTACTCCTCCTCGGACACGCTAGAACCTGGTGGAGCAGTCCCCCTGTCACCAGAAGTGGAAGAGGCAGGGGTCGTGGGCGAATCGGGAGAGTTGATTGTGAGCATGCTGCCCACCCCACTTTTCACTATCGCATCTCGTGTTCTCTCGCCAACTCCACCTTCATAGTCTCAGTCACTATTGAAAAATGTGAAGATATCAGGGGTTCGGGAGCAGCCCATCCAGGAGCTCTCGCAGAACAGAGGATGGCGAATCCGGTGGACAATCAACGCCAGGTCATGGGAGGTGCCTCTCTGGTGAATCCGGTTGTCCCTGCAGGTCCAAGTGTGCCAGCTCGTGGTGAACCTACAGGCTCGGCAGTTCATCATTCTGACTCAGAGGATTCACTACAATTCAGGTGTAGGGTCGTTGAGGAGCCTTACACCTCTGAGGATGACTGATCCCGCCCGAGTTTTCGCTCTTGCAGTTTCTGAAGTAGGAGCTCGACTCTGTTTTGATTCTCGAAGTTAATGAATGTTTCAGGTCTCTGTCTGTCAATGTGTCGTTTATGTCTACCATTGTCTAGCTGTGCAAGTTTCATCTTATTTCATGTTCAGCACTGTTTCGAGTCTTATGTGTAGTCAAAATACCGCTGGAGGTTCACACTGTACTAAGATCATGATCTTTTTTGTAACATGCCAAATTCATGGCAGGACTTTTAAGGCCATGGCCTTGCTGTAATATTTTTGTATAAATAATAGGAGTAGATAGATTGAGAAAAAAAAAAACCATTTCTACCGATGCAAATAATGTTGATGAACCTTCCAATTAGCCCTACAAAGTTAAATTCCCTTGCAAGCTTTGTAAGTGTGATCACCTTCTAAGAGATTGTCCTGGTATTCCCGAGGTGTTATAAGTTTGTTCCACAGGCTCAAATCAGCCTTTGTCATCATCCTATGGAGATCATGCAGATTAAAAACCTTCAACTAGTGATATTAAGGTCCATGGGAAAAAGGGTAAAGTCAAGCTTCCTTGTAGGTTATGTGAAGGGAATCATCCTATTAACCATTTTCCTTGTGTGGATGAAGCCTCAAAAAGTGTTGGAAAACCATACAGCTTCTCAGCCTCGTCTTCCATATGGTTATCGAAAGGTTTCTCCCAATCCTCCACTAGTTGATGAAATGATTGATCAGAATCTATATCCAATCAATCCCACTCTCTCTGAATGTGAATCCCATGAGTTCGTTCCCAACCAACCACTAGTTGAGAAAATGGTTGACCCAATTCCACCTTCATTCGATCATACTTTTCCCCTAGAGAGTGAGGATAATATTGCTTAGGTTCTTCTTGTTTATTTTGATTCTACCTGACAAGGGGGCATTTCTCCCATTCCTATGAAATCTCCTCCAAGAAAACATGCCATTGCCCTTGATTGGAGTCGATTGACAGTACCTTTTATCCCTTCTTACATGCCTTTTAAGATTATGGTAAAGGATTATGATAATAATATCCATAACATTGTTATAGATGAGGGAGCTTATGTTAGTGTCCTATCCTCCATTTCTTGGCAAGATTTGGGTTCCCCACAAATTTTGTCCACCGCTCCGATTTTGTTAGCTTTTAACACAAAGTCAACCCTTAGGGTTCCTTCCTCAGTTTCTTATTACCTTAGGAGTAAAAACTATATGTATTGATGTTATGGTTGTCATATACCCTTTGGAATTCAATTTTCTCCTAGGGAAAGACTATGTTTATGCTATGAATTTTGTTGTATCAACACTCTTTCGCATGATGTGATTCCTGCATGATGGAAGGATCATGACTATTGATTAGCTTTCATTTGTTGGTCCCCATTTGACTTCCAATCATCCTACTTTCCTGGGCATTCCAAATATGCAAGTGGTATCTTCCCTGCCATAAGTTAATTATGTGTAAAGTTGTCCCATTCACGTACCTAATGATGAAGATGAGCCTTTCATTGGCTTCTCAACTTCTTTCGACTTAGATCTAGTAGGTGATATGTGAATCATTTACTGGGTGCATTAGATCTTGATCTTTCCATTGGATCCTTTGATACCTTCCATAGCATTGTTCTCCCGTTTGATAAGAACACCTTAGAAGCCATGGTCTCTTGGAGGCCATGATCTGATCATGGAGAACAGTTCCTTTTCTTGTGTCAAGCTCGTTAGAAAATGAAACAAGCTTCTAAAGAAAAGTTCATTTTCTTATGTCAAGCTCATTAAAAAATGAAAAAAGGTTCCCTGAGAAAAGTTCAATTTCTTCTATCAAGATCGTTAACAAATGAAACAAGGTGTCATGAGAAAAATTCTTTTCCTCTATCAAGCTCATTAAAAAATGAAACAGATTCCCTTCCAATTTGAGTCTTTGATTAGATCTTGTAAATTCCCAATCGAGTCTTTCACTTGATCTCGTAAATGAACCTTCATTCCATCCACCTATTAGCAATCATTAGTCTGCTTATGTGCATGAAATTAATCTTGGGGGACATGTACCTCAAATTGATTCATTATCCTCGAGACATGCAAACTTATTTCAAGCATAATTTTTCCTCTATTTCAAGCTTGTGTAAAAATGAAACCAATTTCAAGCATAGTTTCCCATGTTTCAAGCTTGCATAAAAATGAAACCATTCTCATCTTATCTCTCATGATTGTCATTTTTTATCAGCCTATTTTTCCTTGACGAGCCTTGGTTTTCTCATTCCATTGTCACCATATGTTTGGCCAATCATATGCTTTCACTCGGTTTTTACCCTTTCCTGAGGAACCGTTGCAATGAGTGGTCTCAATAGCCAACCTATTGACCTCTACGTGTTTTTAGCAGTTCCATAATGACCAGAACTAGTTTCTACCCTTTATACCACTTGTTCCCATAGGAGGATTCCTCTTTTATACTCATATTTTTGAACTCATTAAAGTAAATGAAGAGACGTCTACTTAGTATAAGTTTAACTCTTTTCTAGACTTAGATGGACTACCTAAGAAAGAGGCTATATATGAAAAATGAAACTTTGGAGTCTTCTTTTCACATCTTTTTCAAACTCTCTAAACATGAAAAGTATGTTGAGTTATACCTTCATTAGACTCGTTAAAACATCAAATAGTGATGGACTCATTGATCGTGACAAGAATGGACCACTCCTTCTCTAGGTTCGTTAAACATGCTCAGAGGGATTCATCTGAAGGATGGACTTACAGATCAAGAATATGTCATCCTCCTCAAGCTTGTCAAAAATAAAGAGGTTATTACCAGTAGTGGTTGGGGAAATTGGGAAAATGGGATACTCCACTTGTCAATGGCATCGATTCACTCTTGAACATGACACTCTTCCACTTCATCTTCGTGGTCGTTGGGTTGGGAAATCTGCGTATCTTTTGGCTTCCCATACCTTTTCAAAGCCTTCAAATGCAACTTCATTTTAGTGTCACTAATGTGTTCAAGAGAAGTCATTCAGTCAATATCTGTTACAATATTCTTAAGCCTTCATTCCATGTTTTCTAGTCCTAATCCAGTTATGTATCAGTATCATTCTGATCATTTTGTCTCAAATCATCATACTCGTTTCATGTCGTTAATGGGCGATACATCAAGGCCCTCCTCCGATGGGTTGCTTCCTGTCGACATCAGCTCATTATCCATGAATTTGACTTAGAAACACCCCTTTGGTACCTTGGTGCTTGCATACATCAATGGAAAGCTTCCTCACTGTCGGCGGCAAGTTTACATCATTGGCCTTCGACTCAAAGATTTTGTGTGGTGTTTGACATCAAATCATTTATTCACACCATATGGCTTGTACTAGAGTGCCTTGAGATCCATTAACATCACCGGTGGCTTCTCTCACATATGTTAACGGTTTATATCATTGGTCGGTAATCAGATGGTGTCTACCATGTTTGACTTCAACTCATTAATTCGCATGGTTAGATTTGTACATTGGTTAGTCGTGTGAACGATATAGATTACCCCAAATTTAGTTTCATCCATCCGGGCTGCAATTTCAGGAGTAAAACAAGATCACAATTTATGATAGATATGATCATAAAGATAGTCATCATGTCATGGGTCCACCATCAGTCATCCATGAACATGTATTCTGGTCATTGTACATGTAATGTTAGCTTATGTGTTGAGCATGGTTATGCCTCCCTTAGCAAAGATAGCATGACGTAAATGTATTATAACAGATGATGTTCTCGCTAGTTGTTCTTGATCCTAACTTGTCACAAGGTAAATCACTTCAGTCATCATTTGTCATTTCTGACTTTGTGCTTCAGGAGGCAATTTGTTATTGGCCATTTTGTTGCATCTTGTCAATAGTCCTTCAAAAGGGACCAATTCACATCCTTTAATATATTGTCATCATCCCCACACAAAGCCCTAAGCATGACTCTGTTGAATCCTTGAACTTATGCTCTTAACTGTTGAATTCCAAATCTTTTAATGCCCAGCACACCTTGTCCCTTTAGGGACCAACATTGACTACCAGGTTGACCCTTTATGCACCTGCATTGATCACCAACAAGTTGCTCAGTCTTGGGGGTGAGTTCATTCTAGAAATTTAGGAAAAATAAAAAGAATCGCAAAGATTCTTCTTCCAGAAGTTTTCTGAGGTTGTTTCAACCATTTACCTTAGATAAACATTTGAATCCTATCTGATTCCACCTCGGAGAAATCAACATCTTATCCCTTGAGCTCTTCCTCCTGTCACTTTTGGATCTCAAACCTATATTGGTAAATGGATAAAAATTGATGAACTACCTCCCTCATCTGTATATTTACAGCCATCCATGGGCAAGGGGTTGGCTTTTGGAAATTGATTCTACCCTCATGTTATTTCTTTGAGAGTCATTATTCCATGGATTAGGGTTACATAGAGGCACACTTTGTGGAAAGGAAATAAAAAAGTCAACTTGGGGAGCTCTTCTACAAGATCAACTCCTATTTTTGGTTGTAACTCTCTCCATTTCTATTAATACAAAGAGTAGATTATTTTCCTATATATGATGTTATGATATCATGAATTTCAATGCCATGTTTATCTATTGAATGAAGTGATTGAATTATGCTACATAGATGTTGTAGATATTTGGTTTGTGTTGTTTAATTGTCCAGGTTCTAATTATAGTGATTGGAGCTAGGATTGGAGCGTACTAGCCAAGGAACGAGAAAACCTTGTGACAAATTCTAGGTAGGCCTCATCCCATCATTCAATGACTTTAAGTAAAACATTGTGTCATTTTATAATGGCAGAAGTGTCCTCAGACACGTAATTTTATTAATAAAAAAAAAAACAATTACATATTTGATTTTGCAAGAGTTTACACCCGAACAACCAAACACTCTTGCAATGAGCTATTTATAAGCTCCATGTCCTAACTACCTCTAATTATGGATCACTTATTAAATAACAAGTGTCCATTTACAATAAATCCTATTCAAAACAACTAGCTAACAAATCTCCTAAAATAGAGCCTAAGATATGACACTTTTGGAGAGTCATATCTTGTTACAACAATATACTAATTCTAAATGTCTCCATTAAATAATTAAAATTCTAGAACAATAATTATTAATTTAATATCTTAAATTAATAATTATTTTATTCCTACTTTATAATCTATGATAATATTTTATTTTTGGATCATCTAACATTCCCCGCTATGATCCAAAGATACATTACAACAGATACCAAGTTCATCCCTAAACTTAGTAAATTTTATTCGACCAAGAGGTTTCATGAAAATGTCGGAGATCTGATCTTCGGAAGGACAATAAGCTAGCTTGAGGACATCTTTGGCAATGAGAGATCTGATATGATGATACTTGGTGTCCACATGCTTTATCTTTGAATGAAAAATTGGGTTCTTGACAAGTTTGATGGCTGACTGGCTGTCAATGAATAATGATGTAGCTTTGGCCTGCAAAATGCCCAAGTCCTACAAAATTATGCGCAACCAAACAATTTCACATGCTGCTTCCCATGCTGAAATGTACTCTGCTTCTGCTGAAGAAGTGGCCAATGTAGCTTGTTTCTTACAAATCCAAGATACTGCTGCTGACCCCATGTTCATTAAATAACCTGATGTTGATGCTCGATCATCAATACTTCCAGCAAAGTCGGCATCGGAATATCCACCAAGTACAAAATTTTTAGTCTTTGTGTAAAGAAGACCAAAATCTTTTGTTCCTTGGATATATCGAAGAACTCTTTTGGCTGCATTCCAATGGTTGTCTCGTGGTTCCTGCATAAAATGTGAAATAATACTGACTACATAAGATAGATCAGGATGAGTATTTGTTAAATAAATCCAGCTGCCAATCAACTGTCTGTTAGTTGTACTGTCCACCTTTTCCCCCCCTTCAAATTTTGAAAGTTTCAAGTTTTGCTCCATGGGGGTGAGAACAGGCTTGCAATCCTGCATGCCAAATCACTGAAGAACCTCTACTGCATACTTACTCTGAGAAATGAAAATATGATGTGGACATTGGAAGACTTCAACTCCAAGATAGTAATGAATTAATCCCAAATCTGTCATCTTAAAACCTGCATGTAACTCCTTTTTCACCTGTGCAATATGATCATCATGGTTTCCAGTAATGATTAAATCATCTACATACATAACAAGAACTACCAAATATTTTCCCTGTTGTCGCACATACAAAGTATCATCAGATTCACTTCGTTGAAAACCAACTTTCTTAAGATATTCATCCATCTTTGCATACCAAGCTCGGGGAGCTTGTTTTAATCCATATAAAGCCTTGATCAATTGGCAGACTTTATGTTCTTGTCCTTCAATTTCAAAACCTGGTGGTTGTGTCATATACACTTCTTCCTGTAAATCCCCGTTGAGAAAATAGCTTTTCACATCCATTTGATGAACTTTCCATCCTTTCTGAGCGGCCAATGCAAGTGTTAAACGGATGGTGTTCCACTTAGCTGTAGGAGCAAAAGTTTCGTCATAATCAATGCCTTCCTACTACGCAAAACCTTTTGCGACAAGTCGTGCTTTATACTTTTCAAGTTCTCCCTTTTGATTATACTTAATCCTGTAAACCTATTTTCAGCCTATAACACATATTTCATTAAATTTGGAATTAAATAGTGGATTTAGAAAACCCTCAATTCTGTTGTTTTCCTTGTAATAAAATGTTTCCAATTTTAATGAAATATGTTTTCTATGGGTTTAACATTTGATGGACAATCAACAAGTTTCCAAGTGTTGTTATCAATTACTGCTTGATATTCTTCAACCATAGCCTGTTGTCATTCTTTATGTTTTACTGCTTCTTTGTATGTGTAAGGTTCAGTAAAATCATTTTCTATCAAGGCAAAATTTCCTTCACTTCTATGTGCCCTTCTAGTGCCTGTTTTATTCTACTCATCAAGCTTTACATCTTTCAAAAGTTGAACTACCCATTTCGGTAGTTGGTGCTCACTAGTTTGTGCTTCTGAAAAATATCCATCATTATAAAGAGGATTAATATAAACTGATGTTCTTCGTTTAGGTGAAGAGTGTGGAGAATCACTGTTAGAAGAATTGCCACTGCTTGGAGATGCAGATGAACTGCTAGAAGACGCAGATGATGTTGTTGATGTAGATGGACTGGATGACTCATCTTCAGAGGAAGGAAAATCAAGTTCATACCAATTTGGTGAAGTTGGTTGACTTTGCATTTTTCCATTTCTTTTACTTCCCTTAGTTTCTAACTTGTGAAGAATATTTTCGATTTCTTCAGCACTCGTACTCTCAGTTTCATCAAAAATGACATCCCTTCTCACTATGAATTTTCCATTGGTCAAAATACGATACCCTTTCTTCTCATCAAAATAGCCAATCATTGTGCATTTTAAACTTCTTGAGTCAAGCTTAGTTCATTTTTCTTTCGGAACTAAGGCATAACATACTGATCCAAAAACTCTTAAATGTTTAACTCAAGGTTTGAAACCAGACCAAGCTTCATAAGGTGTGATTCTGTCTAAAGAAGCAGTTGGAGATGTATTTCTTAAGTAGACAGTTATATGTATTGCTTCTGCCCAATATGTTAGACTTAACCTCTTGAAAGTTAACATGGATCTCACCATTCCTAACAAGGTGCAATTCATTCTTTCAACTACTTCATTTTGTTGTGGAGTGTAAACATTAGTAAGATGACATCTTATGCCATTTTCACTGCAATAAGTTTTGAATTCATTTGAAGTGTATTCTCCCCCATTATCTGTCCTGAGAGTACCTATCTTTTCTTTGACTTCATTTTCAACAAGTTAGCGAAAAATTCTAAACTTATCAAATGCTTCTGACCTGTTCTTCAAGAATTAAACCCAAGTCATTCTGCTGAAATCATCAATGAATAGTAAGAAATATTTTCAACCACCAAAGGAAGTTTGTAGTGGTCCACAAACATCACTATGAACTAGTTGTAGCCGCCTGTTTGCATGCCATGAACTTGTTGGAAAACTTTCTCGACTTTGTTTGCCATAAATGCAAGCTTCACATTTTGCATTTTCCCTTTTGAAAGTGGGAATTCCCTTAACCATTCCTTGTTTCTGCAATTGAGAAAGACTCTCAAACTTTAAATGTCCATATCTTACATGCCATAGTCTTAAAGGTGAAATACTTGTAGTCATTGCCCCTGCAAAATCAGAATGCCTTGGAATAATTGTCCCTTTCATCCGTAACAGTTTTCCATCTTCATAACCTATCATGACAGTTTTCAAGCTCTGTTTGACTAAATTAATTTTGACTAAACCATCTTCCATAATTACTTGATGTCCTGCGTGTCGAATCATGACTAAAGAGAGCAAATGTTTCTTAAAAGTTGGTACATACCATACATTGGAAATCATTTTTTCTCCAATGCCAGGGAGAAAAGCTTTAACTGCTCCTTTTCCATAAGGAGTATGTTTTGTATCATCAGCAAGAAAAATGGAATTTAATTAGCAATCTTGAAAATTCCAAAAAAAATCACGTCGACAAGTCATGTGTTGAGTTACCCCGGAATCCAAGATCTAGGCATCTTCATAATCACTTCTAAGATGGGATGAAAGTTGTGATGTTGGTGAGGAAGTAAAAACATATTCTGAGTTATCATCATCTTGATCATTTGCAAATTGAGTTGAGTGCTACTGAAACTTGGGAATTTTATTGAGAGATGTTCAACAATCTTCAGCATAATGGCCAGCTTTGTTACATATTTGACACACAATTTGACTTAAGTATCTTCCTCTTCCTGAAGATTGTCCTCTGCCTCTGCTTTGACTTCTATGTTGAGATAGTCCTCTACTTTGATTATTATTTCCTTGTCCTTAAAAATTGCCTCTTCCTTGGTTGTTTCCTCTACCTTGAAAATTACTCCTTCCTGAACTGTTGCCTCTATTAAAGTTGTTTCCTCTACTTTGGCTTCGACCTCGACTTTGTACATTATGTGCTACTTGATTCTGATTCCTTCTACCTCTACCTCGAGAACTGTCTGCTGGTGATTTACTAGTGTTGGCCTTTGTGAAAAAAACATCTTCACCAACTTTCTTCTTCTTCCCAAGGGTTTTATCATGTTGGGTCAACATTTCACAAAGCTCATCAAACTTTAGTTTCTCTAATTTCCCAATTAGTTGTAAAGTCTCCAAAAAATGCGTGTAGGAAGAAGGAAGTCCAAAAATTACAATTGTTACCATAAAGCTATCATCTACTGCTGGAAAACCAACATTAATGATTTCCTACGTAATATTCTTAAGTCTTGAGATATATTCAAGTACTCCACCTCCTTCAGTCAATTTTTGTTGTAACAATTTTAATTGTAGATCAACTTTCTTTGATTCAGGCTGAGTATCAAAGAGGTCTTTAAAAGTTTTCAAAGCAGACCATGCATCTGTAGCATTTTCTATATGGACATACATTTCACCATTGACAGAAGATTTAATAAGAGCTAAGGCTTTGGCATTCTTAACTTCCCACTTTGCTAGTGCAGCTGCATCTGTGGGTTTATTTGGCTTAATATCTCCATCACATATACCCTGCCATAATTCATTGTAAATGGGAGTGCTTTCGATGAGACGATGCCATGTTTTATAAGATTTTGTGCCTTCAAGTTTGTCAGAATCAGAAAACAAATTAATCAACTTAGACATTGTAGCGTTGAAGCTTCGCACCAAGAATCAGAACAAAAATGTCAAGATGGGCAACACAACACACCACGCAAAAAAAAAAACACGATCTATCAGGGCTTCGCCTTGACCCTCGTATAGTCATTGAAGCAGGAGAAAAATGATTGAGCTTTGCATTTGGCTCTAGTCAATTTCTCAAAAATTACAAGGTAACTTTCAAAATTTGACTCTTACAATGATGCTCTTGCAAAACTTGGTAAAAAAAAGTTACCCCCCCTCAAAGTAAAATTACTTTGAGTTACACTAATCCCTTAAAAAAATTACAATTGAAATCCCTTTATTACTCCAAAAATTTACAAATCACCTTATTACTCCACAAGATTCACAAAATTACAAACAACTGAAAAAATACTTATCACTCCATTAACATTACAAAAATAAAAAAATATTTATTATTTCTTCGCTTCTTCAAGCTTCAATTCAGCTATAAAATTTCAAATAAAAAACTCATTAAGAGGCTGAATTTTTTTTGTTTCAGGCTATCTTCCACGCTGGCTGCTAGCTAGCTCAGGCTAGCTTCTTGCTAGCTTAGGTTGGCTTCTGCTAGCTTCTTGCTGGCAAGCTAGCTTCTTGCTCTTTTCATAACCTCTACATGCTCTAACTCTATTCAACACAGCTCATCAAGAAAATGAAGATTATGGAAATCTCTATTCAAAATATTCTCAAATTACAATTGCGGTCAGTCACTTCCCTACGTGCATTGGTTGCTACACTAACAACGATCTAAGCAACATATTCGTGAAAATGTTTCGAAGATCTAGATTGATCGTGTGGAATGAGCCTCTGCTCTCACACATGATAGATGCTCAAAGCTTATATTTTAAAATTCACTAAAAACCAATTTACAGCCTGGAAATCCAAATCCAACGAGATCAAACATGAAATTCGAATTTTAAACATCGTTCCTTCTAGGAATTTTAAAAGATTAGTTTCTTTTCAGTAAGTTCTTTACGGATTTCCAACATGAGGTCAATCAATAGTGCCGCACATGTAAAAGAATGCCAGCACTTTAGATCTCGGTGATTCCCTTCTGCTTCAATTCTTCTGGGTGTGATACGCTTTAGACGCCATTGAAGGGTTGTATGAAGTGACCCAGATACCTCTGGATTGTTTTCAATGAGAGAACAGATTCGGTCAGAAAAATCCTCGATTAACATGTCACCATAATTTTTCGTAAATGTTCAACATCAACTGGATTCGCCCAGGCATTAAATTTCCTCAGGATTTATGTAGAGAAGGCACCGGATGTGGAATTCACATAACAGGCTGTTGCGGGTAGCTGCAAATAAAATAATGGGGAAAGGTAGTTGGAGATGTACAAGATCAGCTCCAGACTGAACCACGTGATCTTGATGGGGTTGCCTATATTGAAAAAAAAAAAAAAAAAAGCAACTGCGTCCAGAAAATAACTAGATGCTAATTGTCAACGTTAATGAATTTTGACCAACAGCGCTTTCATTATTACACTTTCTTCAACGCTTTCAATATTACACTCCATAAAAAAATACCATCCAACTTTGCATTAAATTCCAGCAAGGGTGTATGTTCCAGCATCAAAGAATTAACAGAATCAATTTGCAGATTAAAGATCTAAAATAGTAAGAATTTTTTTGTTTGTTGAACACAAAACTGGACAATTTCATACCAATCATTTGTTGATCAATTCAATGGAGTTTTCCAAAAACTTGTAGAGCTAGAATCTCCTCCTCACATCCACTGCAGCATTAGTGGAGCTTTGATACCACAATAATGGCAGAAGTGTCCTCAGACACGTAATTTTATGAATAAAAAAAAAACAATTACATATTTGATTTTGCAAGAGGTTACACCCGAACAACCAAACACTCTTGCAATGAGCTATTTATAAGCTCCATGTCCTAACTACCTCTAATTATGTATCACTTATTAAATAACAAGTGTCCATTTACAATAAATGCTATTCAAAACAACTAGCTAACAAATCTCCTAAAATGGAGCCTAAGATACGACACTTTTGGAGAGTCATATCTTGTTACAACAATATACTAATTCTAAATGTCTCCATTAAATAATTAAACATTATAGAAAAATAATTATTAATTTAATATCTTAAATTAATAATTATTTTATTCCTACTTTATAATCTATGATAATATTTTATTTTTGGATCATCTAACATTTTATTTTTGTTGTTCTAGGTCAGTCCACCAGGCTTAGGGAAGACACTTATGTCTGCAGTCATAGATTATGTATAACAAGGTTACTCAATCAACGCATTCTTACAAGTATTTTCATTATCTTATATATTTATGAATTGGATGGATCACGGACTTACTTAAGTGTGTAGATTATCTCTCATGTTTAGAGGGTAACTTATGTGTTATGTTTTATATGAGGAATCGTCTAGTACTAAAGGTCACTTGATCTAAGAGTGATGTGATGCTTCTATGGGTTATGCATACTTATAGGTTTATCTTGAGATTCATTAATCAAAGCGTGGTCTATAGTTGTACTTTGGAATCTATCCTCTGGAGCCATGTATCATTCTTGCTCAGTATTTTAAGTAAATTAGGCCATGTTTGTGTCTTTGAATTCATTTATATGTGGTATAAAACTTTGGAGGTTCGTTCTGAGAATCTATTCCTTATCACTGAAATTTGGTGTTTTAGGCAAATGCCCTGCCTTAAGTACTTTTCATAAATTTATTTGAATTTCCCTCTTTGAAAGCCTTAACATAATTCTTGATGGCTCATTAGTGTACTTTGTATTTGGGTCAGATACATCTTCATTTCCCCATGTGTTATTTGCATATGGATACTTGAGGGGGGAGATTTCCTGCCTTGTTCTTGGATGCACCCAATGATCCAAGTATCCAAAGGGGCAAGGAGTGAAGTATTTCAGTTTAAATCGAGTGAATTCAGTTTAAATCGAGGTTAGAGAAATATATAACCAAATATCAGGGGTGGGCCCATCTTTGGCAGATCATTTAAGAAATGCGGCATATTTTGTTCTTTGTGGACAACATTCAGGGGTCTGGAAGTCTAGGGCATGTCAACAGTGGATAATGGTGTCAACACTCGAATTCCTCTAAGTCCAAATATAACATAAATTTTCTACAATCCTAGTGGAGTAGGCCATGGTGGAACCTACTATAGTGAGGTGGACTACATGTGCTAGGAAAATTGTTGTCCGTCGGGTCTATTTAGTGACAGGATTATCTGCTTCCCATCAGCGTTGCTAAAGTATCATGTTCCAAAATCAAGCAATGGTGTCGAGGCAGAGGTGGAAACCCATGGGGAAAATGACATGAATTTATGGAGGGAATGAAATGATATACATATTTATAACCAAAATATAGAGGTACAATGAAACTTGACTTTTATTAATAAATGGAAAATAATGAATGTGTATACATATATAATGAAAACAAACTAGCTCGAATGGTGGCAACTTGTTTTTGAGAAGCTTCGTTGAACTATCTTAAAATGATGCTTGGATGAATTTTTATCATAAATAAGCAAGGAGAAACCCTACAAAAACCTAACTGTAGGAGATGAAGTGCCAAAGGTTTGTGGGCCTTGATGATTTAAGTTGGAACATCAACTTCCCAGGGTCACAACTTTGGCATGTGACCTTCGTTTGGTGAACATGATAGCCCATTGGAAATGTCTATATAAGAAGTTAATTTTTCAACTACCGATAGATTTTGTGACTATTGTTGGCCCATTTACCCAAAAAATGTCGTTTAGGACCTCAAAATGGCTCCAAAAGTTGAGGACATAAAAATTGTAGAAAAAAACTACCAAAATAGAAAATTATGGTGTGAGCTAGTGCAATAGGTGGGTGGCCACCTATATCCACCTATATCATTCATGCCCCCTTAGGAATCCTTGGTCTCCATTGCATTGAGTGCCTCCATGAGATGGGGAAACGTTTAGTGAACTTGTTCCTTGGTGAGCCACTTTCCTTGGTGCATGAGCTAGCCTGCTTTGACAACCCGATATAGTTGGATCCCCTGTTGTTGAGTTTTCTTAATCTATGTATCCATAATATGATCAAATTTGGTATGTTCAAACAAATCTAGGTTGAGCTCTATTAATTCCAGTTTCTTGTTTATTTTTTATGTGTTGAACAATGGTGGAAAGTATGGTTGAAGGCGATCCACATTGAAAATTGGGTGAAGGCCAAGGCAGGGGGGGATACTTAGCTCAAAAAAATTATCACCCATAGCCTTGGTGATGGTTTAACGTCCATAGAGAAGTATTTGAAGTTTATTATGGTCCCCAGTAAGGCATCATGTCTACAAATTAAACCAAACCTTGTCTACTTCTTAAAACTTGTGTGGCACCTAGTGTTGATGTATTGGGATTTTGCAAGATATCATGGACCTAATGGTCGATGTACTGAATTCATTCAATAAACTTGGTAGCTTTTTCAAATTCATATTTAAGATGTGCATGTTTTTCATGTTTAGTTTCAAGTGGTAGTGCGACATCAATGGGACCCAATGGTTGAAATCCTAGTCCCACGTAAAAGGGGTTATGGCCAACTGAGCTACGAAGAGATTTGTTGTAGTTGTGTTTAACATAGTGGAGATTCTCATCCAATGTTCATGGAATCTTGTATTTTTACATGCGAAAAATGTGCATGATCATCCTATTGATGACCTTTTTCTAGCCATCAGTCTGGGGGGGGAGGAAATTGATTTAGTGAGCTTGGTGTTGAACAATGACCAAAGACTTAACTAGATTTTAATTAGGAACCCACTATCTTGATTAGATATGATGGTCTGTAGGATCCCAAAATGTACCCACATGTGTTCGAAGAATAGCTTAGTAGTGGCTTATGTTGTGATACTCTTCTTGCAATAAATGAGAATGGCCATCTTAGAAAATCTATCAACGACCAAAAACACATAATCATTATCATGCTTTCTGGAAGAGAGGTAAAACATATAGTCCATCAAGATGGATTCTCATGGCTGATTATCAGTAAAAAAAGGGGTGCATATACCTTTTTTCTTAATGGCTAGTTTGTAAATGGAATAGGCAATACAAGACCTAATATACTTGCCAACATCTTGTTAAAGCTTTGGCCAACAAAAATACTTCTACAGTACTACCATTTTCTTCTCCACACCAAAGCTCCCTACTACCTGACTATAATGTGCCTCCTAGATCAGTTTGGCACATTCCCTTGAAGGAACACAAAAGCATCCCAAGTAGCACAATAGTGCATCTTGGAGGTGGAAGCCTGGAACTTTATTTCCTTCCATAAACATTTGGTATGTGGCAGTGAATTTTGAGTCATTGTTCTATAGTTGTGGCCATCCATAGGTCTCATTCCCACAAGAGTTGAGAGTTATGGTTAGTGCCACAATTGGGGGTCGAATGAGGTATTCTATGATATGATTGGTGCTACCCTTCTTGTATTTGATGTTCAAATGGAATTTTTGTAGGTATCTGGACCATTTATGATGGCAACTATTCTGCAAATTACCTTGTATCTGCATAAAATGAAGAAGCTTAGGATTTTTGTGGATTATTGTCCCCTTCCCTAGAATATAATGTCTAGAAATCCTGCATGATGGGATATATATCCTTATCATTTGTGGTGAATATCTAATGGGTATCAGATATTTTTAAAATATGATAGGCCCCTATATGTCCTTGCTGAATGAGGACTACACCAATAGCATAGCCATAGGAATTTGTCTCAATCTCAAATGGTTGCTGCAATTATGGCAGAGTGAGGGTTGGTGTAGAACAAAAGGCACTGTTTCACTTAATCAAATTCCTTTTGTTGTGACTTGGACCAAAAGAAAATTGCTTTTCTCCACCCTTGGTCACTTTAATTAAAGGCCAAGCAATATAAGAGAACCCCAACATGAATCTTTTGTAGAATTGAGCAAGACCCAAGAAGCTACAAATCTATGTTAAAGTCATTGAGGAATACCAATCCCAAATGAATTGGATCTTGGATGGATCCACATGCACACCTTACTCATCAATAATTTAGCCTAGGTATTGGACCTTTTCCATTCTAAAGGAACATTTTTCCAGGTTAGCACATAGCTTGTGTTGGCATAGAGTGTGAAGAACTTACTAAATATGTTGCAAGTTTTTTTCCCGACTCTTTTTGAAGATGAGGTTATCATCCAAATATACAGCCACAAAGAGTTGGTGAAATGCTACAAGATATTATCCATTAGCCTCATGAAAATTATTGGGGATTTCATCAAACCAAAGGGCATGAACAACCATTCAAAAAAACCCTCCATAGACTTGGTAGCATTATTCCACACATAAGTTGGTTCTATTGAGACTTGGTGGTAGCTAAACTTCAAATCAATCTTATTGAAGTACTTGGTCCCCTTGTGTTCATCAAGAAGTTCATCAATCTAGGGAATTGGGTATCGGTTCCTAACTATGCTTTTGTTCTGGGGCTGATAATCAATGCATCGTTTCTAGGTCCCATATTTCTTCTGCAGACGTACAATTGGGCTTCCACAGGGTGAGGAACTTGGTTGGATGTGCCCTTTTTGGAGGATTTATTGGATCAATCATTTGATTTCCTCATTTTCTAGAAGAAAGAAAAAATATATTATCCCATTGGGCAGAGGCATGCCGAGGTTAAAATCAATTAAACGCTTGACATGTTAATGTAGAGGTACCCCAATGGGTGAGGAGGAAATATCTTTGTATTCCTCCATGAACTTATCCACTTGCCTCTATTTTGTGGAGGATCCATTTGTGGAGGCTAGGATGTGGCCAAAATATTCTCCTTACTTTGATAGTCAATTAGGAAGAATACAAATTTCCTAATCTAGGATATGGCCTTACTACATTACTTAGCAGATATTGAAGAAATGGAAATAGGAGGGACTACCTTTGGTATCATGTATAGTTGTCTTGCCATAGTAATAACAACACTACAATTTCTAGACTCATATACAACATGAAACTTCAACAAGTATGCTTAGCTTAACAGAATATCACAATCTTCAAGGGGAGAAAAATCACACAATACCTATTCCTTTAAAGGCTTGATGCTATAGGGCAAGAGGAACTATTGGTTGACTTGAATATCTCAGCCTTGGCGGAGCCCCCTGATGGTGTATGGATATGAGTGTCGTGTTGTTATCATTCCTAGCCTCTTAACGACCTTTGCTGATATGAGATTCTTTTGAATCCCACTATCGAAAATGAAATGCAGTGGAGCACCCTTCACCCACATTTGTGAGTGAAAAAGGTGCCCACCTTCTTCCAGATCTTCAAGCTAACTTTGTTGGACCTTGGTGGCGGAAAAAATTGCACTAGGTTCAAATCAATGATTTGTTTCCCCTTTTCTAAGTTGTTTTAGAGTCAAAATAATTGTCTGACTATGATAATTTTAGCTTAGCCACCAATTACATTCATTGGTGTTATGAGAGGGGCTCTTATGGAACCCACACCACTTTCCCATGTCTTTTTTTTCTTCCAATTACCATTATTTTTTTGCATATTATATGGTTTGTCCTAGGGTGTTACATCCTAGCTCTATCCTTTGTTCTACATTTTGCGGATGCCCTAGCAATTTTTTTGCTATGAGGATTCGTAGATCTAAAGTATCACTTCTTCTATTTATTTTTTTCTTGATTTTGACAGCATATTAGAATGTTGAACCAAGTGAAGAGATGTCTAGGAACTCCATTCTTGTCTGGATGTATATGTGCTAACAACAGCAATACTTGAGAACCATATTTTTCTTAGAGTCTTTGATACCTAGCTTGGTGCACAAGGTATGAAAGATATTTGTGAACTATGGCACAACTTCATCCCTTTCGTGCAGTACTGTGGTCCATCTCATTATTGGTCTTCGTAGCTTACAACAAGGTAATATTTTTCCTTAACAACATCCTTAAAAGAGTCCCAAATGGGTGTAACTAAAAAAAGTGTAGATTCTTCCTTGTCCCTTTAGTCACGGTAAGTTTCCCATCAATATTTGACATGGGCAGTTGCCTTAAGGAGTGTGAAGGTAGTATTTTTTCTCTGAGAAAAATTGTGGACCGAAAAATACCTTTCTAGAAGATTTAACTATTTTTCTAGAGAATCTACATCTATTTATCATTCAAATATAAGAATATAAAATTTAACTTGTGTTTTAAAGGGGTAAGCACCTCCAGAGTGGCCACTTGATGAATTTGTGCCACCTATTTGCATCCATCAAAGGATTTGGGAAAATTTATCCATCATCTCATTCCTTTTTCACTCGAGGGTTTCTTCGAGCAACATTTTTTCTCGTACTCCCTCATATTTCTTTTCTTCTGCCATGGGAGGCCATTGACATTGGCAAGGACGCTCATGCAAGGGCTCAATAATTTTGAGTCCCAACTCCTTATACCCTCACCTCGATGGGGACATGCATAAAAAAATATATCAATATTAGACCGCTCTAATACCATTGATCTAAATTTATAAGTAGAGAAAAATTATATACATATTTATAACCAAAACATAGAGATATAGTGAAACTTTACTTCTATTAATAGATGGAATATACTAAAATTGTATACATGCATAGTGAAAATAAGATAGCTTGAATGGTGGTAGATTATCTTTGAGAAGAGATTTGACAAATACACGCCTTCACAAAACTATCTTATAATGAGGCTTGGAGGATTTTTTATCATAAATAATTAAGGAAAAACCCTAAACATCCAAAAACCTAACCCTAGGAGACGAAGCACCAAAGGCTTGTGAGCCCTGACGAGATAAGTTGGAAAGTCTCTTAGGATCATAGCTTTAGCATATGATCTCTATTTGGCGTGCATGATAGCCCATTGGAAAGGTATATATGAGAAGCTCATTTTCTTATTTCCCGAAATATATTATGATTCCCATGAGACAATTACCCCAAAAAATGTCATTTAGGGCCTCAAAATGGATCTAGAAGTTCAGGACCAAAAAAATATAGAAAAAAAATCAAGAAAACTATGTTGTGAGCCAGTGGAATAGGTGGGCGGCCACCGATATCCACCTGGATCAAAAACATTTGGCGTCGAGTCTATCAGTTGACGTATTGACTACTAGAATTTTCTCAACATAATCAAACTCCCCGATAGTCCAAGGGTCAAGAACAGAGATAGAGGTGGGAAATTCTTCATTAGTTGATGAAACTATAAGGCATATTTCCCAAATATACTCAACCTCATGACAGAGTAATCATTGTTAACAAGCGATTGTTTCGAACAATGTAATTTTAGGAATGGGCTGGATTGACAACCCAACAAATTTGTGAAGTCCCCCTACTCTACAGTACGATATCACTCAAGGTGGAGTCGATGAGTAAACCACCTAGGTTAATCCCAAGGTACATGGATGACCCTAATCCATCATGAGGCCCCCCTACCATGTTTACAAAATCGGGTATGTGCCCCCCTGAGAAACGACCTTTGGTCATTTTCAGTGACGATCCTCACCCTATGAAAACTACTCCAATTTCAGGAACCTGGAGCCGAATGTAATGTTAAACCTTTGTATAAGATGAAGGTTTCAATCTTGTGGAACCTGCATATAAGGACATATGTGGAAAGCACCATGGGGACCTAGTAGTGGTCATGTGGGGATCCCCTACTGACGTGGCCTTATCAAATTGATTATATTTCAATTAGGAATTACTTTCAACATAGGAGTCGAATTGAGATAAAATTTATATCGTCAGAAAGTTCTTGACGAACTGGACGTGATGGTGGAATCAAAATTTAGTTTTACAAACGTTAGAAAAGAAGGATTTTTGTAACCCAATCTTCTTAACATACTTAGGAGGTTGGGTTAAATTATCAAGTAACATCTCCCACAACCTTAGTTAGTATAGTGGGTGGGAGAGACCGTTACGAACATTACAGGAAAACACCTCCCCCATATTGGGGAACACTTCTTGGTGTAATAAATGTAATGTTACATGACAACATCTCCCTCATACTAGGCTATAAAACACCTCTCAGCTTAATAATAACTGCTAATTTGGATTACTATAAAGTTATGAAATAAGAGTTACAAATAATAATGAAAAGTATATATTCTAATACTCACACAATAAATGATATTCTTTTACATATATTAAATAATTCTTTTACATATATTAAACCAATATTAATTTTATATATATATATATATATATATATATAAGTTTGTTATATGATATTATATAATATTATGGTATTAATTTTTGGGTTGAGTGGCTCTGGCTGCCTCTCATGCTCTGCGCAATTTTCCAGTTGAAGACAAGTTTCCAGCTAGGTCTGCAAAATTCTGGAGTCAAAGCTCACTGCTGGGTTGAACTGCACATTTCCTGAGAGCAAGGCTAGTTTCCCTCTAGGATTGTGCAGTGCATCAAGGCAGTGCTAGAACCGGATGCAACCAGGTGAAGAGGTCAGCTTGTGGTTAGACAACACCTTCGCATAGTTATCATATATTGTTTTTGAATACACCTTCACACAGTTATCATCTATAATATTATAATGTAACAAACTTATGCATGCATGGATAAATTGCCCAGTTCTAGGGAGAACTGGGTAACTCATTGGCACATGCATCAGAAAACAGGTGAGGGAATTCTTTTGCGCAATTCCTAGGTTGACTGGATTTGGCTGCCTCTCATGCTCTATGCAATTTTCTAGCTAAAGACAAGTTTCCACTACGTGTGCGCAATTCTGGAGTCGAAGCTCACTGCTAGGTTGAACTACGCATTTCCTGAGAGCAAGGCTAGTTGCCCTCTAGGATTGCACAGTGCATCAAGGCAGTGCTAGAACCAGATGCAACCAAGTGAAGAGGTCAGCTTGTGGTTAGACAACAAAGCGACTAAGAAAACACAAGTTGTAAAGCAAAAGATAAACTCAAATGAAAGCACAAATACCGAGGCAGTGTAAGACAAGTTGCTGAGATTTTAGTAGGGAGGCTCCAAAACGAAGCGAAGGAAAAATTTTGGAGGGTGGTTGTAGCCACTACAACACTACCCCATAAGAAACCTCTCCTTCGCTTTCCCAAAAGAAACTTTGCTTCCCCAGAAGGAACTTCACTTCCCTAACTTCACACTACCCAAAAGAGACTTTGTTGCCCCAGAATAAAGTCCTCTTTGTTGATCTAGAATATCCTTTCTTCACTCGTCTAGAAGAGTCATTTTTGTTTCCCTAGAGGAAATACTTTTGTTTCCCTTACTTCACACTCATCTTCTTTAATTCACACTTCTCTTTTGTACCCTTTCTTCGCACTTATTTTGAACCGAATTCAGATCGAACTGCTTGCTTTGAATGGAGGCCGTGTTAGGCTATATATACACCTTTTCACTAGGTCGTTAGGTCGACTTGACAGCTAGACTTTAGGCCAACTTGTTCTAGCATATTCCTTAATCATGTTAGGTTGGCTTGAAGAGGATAGATGACAAGTTCTTGGAGGATACTTTACATAGACAATATTGACCTTTTACAAAGTGTAACATGACTTCATTACATGCCAATGACTCTTCCATTTTATGACTAAATGACAAATAAATCCTAAAGACTCTCAATGGGAGCCTTGACTCAAAAACAAAATCCTTGCTCATGAAACCCATGAAGCAAGTCAATAAAATAATTTCATTTTTATTATTTACATCTCATTACATAAATGATATTTACATTTCATTATGAAGACTAGACCTAGTTACACTTTTCAACACCTTAAAGGGAACATCACCTCCAAAGTGGCTACTTGATGAAGATGTTCCACCTACTGGCATCCATTGAATGATTTGGGAAAAATTATCCATCATCTCATTCCTTTGTCACTCGAGGGCTTCTTCAATCAATAGTTTTTCCCTCGTCCTTATTTTATTCTACCATGGGAGGCCATTGAGGTTGGTGAGGACAACAATGAAAGGGATGAAGAAGTTCAAGTAACAACTCCTTATACCCCAACCTCATTAGGAACATGCATAAAAAGATAGATAAACATAAAATAATCTAATACCATTGATCTGAATTTATGAATGGAACAAAATGATATACATATATATAAACAAAATGCATAGATACAATGAAACTTTACTTCTATTAATAGATGGAAAATGTTGAAACTATATACATACATAATGAAAACAAACTAGCTCGAATGGTAGTAACTTATCTCTAAGAAGAGATGTGACAGCTACATGCCTTCATCAAACTGCCTTATAATGAGGCTCGGAGGAAGTTTTATAATAAATAAGGAAAAACAAAAAACATCCAAAAACCTAACCCTAGGAGATGAAGTGTCAAAGACTCATGAGCCGCGATAGAATAGGTTAGAACGTCAACTTCCTGGGTCGTAGCTTTAGCATATGATCTCCATTTGGTGTGCATGATATCCATTAGCAAGTTCTACATGAGAAGTGAATTTTTTGATTGCTAATAGAGATTATGATTTCCATTGTCCCATTTCCCAAAAAATTTCATGTAGGACCTCAAAACGGATTTGGAAGTTGATGACCTAAAAACTATAGAAAAAACTACCAAAATAGAAAACCATGTTGTGAGCTAGTAGAATAAGTGGGTTGCCATTAATATCCACCTGGATCAAAAACACCTGTCATCGAGACTATCAGTTTACATATTGAATATTGGAGATTTTCTTGGCACGATCAAACTCTATGATAATCTAAGGGCTGAGAATGGAGACTGAGGTGGGAAATTCTCCATCAATTGATGAAACCGTAAGGTATATTTGTCGAATAGACTCAACCTCATGACGGAGTGGTCACTGTTAACAAGTGATTGTTTTGAACAATGTGATTTAAGGAATGGGCTAGATTGAAAACCCAACAAATTCGCGAATTTGCGATGCCCCTTGGTCTGTGATATGTTATCGTTCGAGATGGAGCCATAGAGTGAACCGCCCAGATTAATCCTAGTTTACGTGCACAACCTTGATCCATTACTAGGCCCCCCTACTATGTTTACAAAACCAACTATGCACCCCCATTTGAAACCACCTTCCGTCGTTTTCAATGACGATCCTCACCCCACAAAAACCACTCCAATTTCAGGAACTTGGAGTCGAGTGTAACATTAAACCTTTTTATAATATGAAGGTTTGGGTATGGTGGAACTTAGGTATAGGGATAAATGTGGAAAGCACCACGGGAACCTAGTAGTGGTCACGTGGGGATCCCCTTGTTAAAAAATGTGTAACTAGGTTCGATCTTCATTAGTATGAAACGTATTATTATAAATGTAAAATTAAAAACAAATTATTATTATTATTGAAGCATGGGTTTCATGCTAAAGTTATTTTATTTTATAGGTCAATCACCCATTGAGTGCTTCTAGGGTTTGTCCTGGGTATAAGAGTCATTTTCATATATGAAAGACCTTATGGGCACATTTTAAATTGTAAAATAAATTTTATTTTGTCTTCAAAGTGTCAAAATACGTCCAAGATCAAGTCGACCTAATGAGTTGTCAAGTCGGCCTACATGAAGAGCCACGTCCACACTTAAAGAAGCCTATACATAAGAGGAACTCGTCCTTTATTTGGATCATTCATTCACTCACCTTTTATGTGAATAAGGAAGAAGGAAGAGGTGGAATAAGGAAGTGCGAAGAAGAGAAGGAAGAAGAAATTCGAAGTGTTTGGGCCTATCTACATTCTTCTGGAAGTGTGAAGTTAGGATTTTTTCACTGGGCTAGTATGAGGTTCGATTTTGAAGCAAGAAGAGAAGGAAGGAAATTGAAGGTCTTCTAGGGAATCTCATTAGCCCTAGAAATCAAGACAAGGCAAGCGATGCCAAGGGGAAAGCAATTAGAAGGAGATTGAAGTCTCCTAGAGAAGCAGTTGCAATTGCAGCAGTTGTTGGGGAGAAGAATTTCGAATATACTGGGAGGTCGAAGATATTTCCGTAGGAGGCCGAGGAAGACTTGATCTTGGAGATTATTTTGTCTAAGTCTAGGTCATGGTATTCGTCAATTGAAAGATCTGAAAGATAAGAAGATATTTTCAGGTTTTCCCCTTAAGAGGAGGGGCTTTGGCCCTAACTTGTAGCCTATATATTGTGTCATCGTTCTTACTATTTTGGTAGTTGTTTGATGTATTGGAATAAGAAATATCAAAGATAATAAGTAAAAATATAACAAAAATAGTTATCAAGTTTTGAGAATTAACATACACATTTCCCTATTAAATTCTCAACATGGTATCGGAGCTTTGGTTCTCTAAGGGCATCATGAAGATCTCCTCTACAATGAAGGTCATCAAAAAGATTGCAAGCCATATTAAGAAAATTATAAAGGAACTATGGAGTCCCATATTCTCTTTAAAGAAGGTATCACTCAAATAAATGGATGAGGGAATCTTCTCAGCTCTCTCTGGGACATTCCAAGATGAAGACATCTGGGTGATTGATAATGGTGCATCAAGGCACATGACTAGTCACTCCCACCAATTTAAGACCTTATCAAAAGGAAAATATACATACTCTGTGGAACTTGGAGACAACAAAATATATCCAGTTAAAGGCACTCGATCATCATCCATAAGGCTTGAAGATGGAAGCAACATTCGGTTTGTTCCAAGTTTGCACAAAAATCTACTTTCTATTTCAAGCTTAGAAGATAAAGGAGATAGAGTAGCCTTCATTGATGGTAAAGTAGTTGTATGGGAAAAAGGCTCTAGCATAGAACAAGAAAAAGTAATCGGTATCCGAGAAGGAAGGATCTATAGATTAATATCTCTCATAAACCATGCCCTAGTTCACACTAAGATTATTCCATGTGAACTTTGGCACCGAAGGTTTGGTCATCTACATTTAAAAATACTTCCAACTCTGAATTCAATATAGATGGAATACCAAATATAAAGGAAGACCATGAAGGTGTCTGCAAAGGATGTGCATTGGGTAATAATACCAAGAAACCATTTGGAAGCAGTGCTTCATGGTCAAAAGAAATCTTGGATCTCATTCACTCTTATGTGTATGGCCCTTTGACTCCAAAATCACTTGGATGACATATTTATTATATCACATTCATAGATTATCACTCAAGAAAGACTTGGGTTGACTTAATGAAAACCAAGGATGAAGTATTTACTAAATTTCAAGAATTCAAAGCCGAAGTAGAGAACCTTACAAAAAGAAGAATCAAGATACTGAGATCTGATAATGGAGGAGAATATACATCCAAAGATATTATAGCATTCTATAAGGAATATGGAATTAAGAGGGAGCTGATAGTTCCATAAAATCTCGAACAAATTGGAGTTGCAGAAAGAAAGAACAGATCCATTGAAGAAAGTGTAAAAGTGATCATACATGATCAAGATCTACCTATGTTTATGTGGGGTGAGGCAATAAAGATAGTAGTCTACATACAAAATCGATGTCCTCATAGATATCTAGACAACAAGACTCTGGAAAATGTGTTCACTGGGAAGAAGCCATCTATCAATCATCTCTGAATCTTTGGATGTCCTATGTCTATTCATATACAAAAGGACAAAAGAAAGAAGTTGGATCCTTCTGGTGTGAAAGGTATATTTGTTGGGTATAGTAACTCATCGAAAGTGTATAGAATATATATGAAATATGGACATCACATTGAAGTTATTTGTGATGTCATATTTGAAGAGAGCATACCATTTGAGAAATCAAAAGAACTTTCTATAGATTCTGATGATGAAGAACTTCCTATATTTGAGGACGAAGTTGACAAGGAAGGAGAAGGATTTCACCATGAGGAATAAGGACCTAGTGAACTTGTTCAACCGATAGTCATTCAAGAAACAAGTAAAATACATAACTGGTTGAAGTATACATTACTTGATGTAGAAGGTCATGGGGCAGCTCAAGGATCATTTAGAGAAATTAAAAGACCCAAGAGATATTTTGGGTATGTTGCATACATGACTAAATTAATAGAAGCATAATCATCCACCTTTGAAGAAGTTGTAGAACATCAAGAATGGAAAGATTCCGAGAATGAATATTATCAATCTATATGTAGTTACTTCCGAATAGATCTATAATATCAAACATGCACCTGATGGAATTATAGATAAGTATAAAGCAAGATTTGTGGCAAGAGGTTTCTCTCAACTTAAAGGCATCGAATATGAAGAAACATTTTCTCCAATAGAAAAATATACAATGATTCATTCCTTAGTCTCTCTGACAGCATCAATGGGATGGAACATCCACCAAATGGATGTCAAGACTGCATTTCTGAATGGCACTATAGATGAAGAAGTCTACATAGAACAACCCTTGGGATTCAAAATCAAATATAGGAAGGCATATGTTTGCAGATTAAAGAAAGCATTATATGGCCTCAAGCAAGCACCGAGGGCATGGTATGCTAGGATGGATGCATATCTTCATGGATTAGGCTTCATGAAAAGTTCTACTGACTCAAACCTCTATATTAAGGTTGTAAACAATGAACCTATAATTATTCTTTTGTATGTAGATGATCTTCTCTTGATAAGTGTAGAAGGTCGAATTGAATAATGTAAGAAGCAATTGGCAGCAAAATTTGACATGAAGGATCTAGGCTTGATGCATTATAATCTAGGACTAGAAGTATGGAAGGAACCTAATGAATTCTATTTAGGTCAAGGAAAATATGTGATCAAGATACTAAAGAAGTTCGACATGATGGACTGTAAAACTATGACCACTCTGATGTTCACAAATTTGAAAAGACTAAGAAGTTATGAATCAAGCCCAATGGATCCTTCCAGATATAGACAATTGATTGGCTTATTGATGTACTTGGTGAATACTCGACTGAACATATGTTTTACCGTAAATGTACTCAGTCAATTCCAAGTGGATCCAAAGCATGACCATTGGATAGCAACAAAACATATTCTAAGATATCTATGAGGAACCATCAACTACTGCCTGAAATATGATAGAAGGAATGATGTTCAATTAATTGATTATACAAATTCTTACTGGGGAGGTAGTGAATAGGATGGAAGAAGCACTACAAGAGGATGTTTCAGTTTTGTATCATTTATGGTCTCATCAATGAGCAGAAAACAAATCACCATTTCTTTGAGTAGTGTTGAAGCCGAATATGTTGCAACATGTGAAGTTAGCCAGGAAACAACTTGGTTTAGGAAGTTGTTATCTGAATTATTTGAAGGATTGATGAACCCTACAGTGATACGTTGTGATAACACCAGTTGTATTTATTTGTCTGAGGACCCAACATTTCATGGGAAGATAAAGCATGTCAACAACAAGTTTCACTTTATACGAGAGTTAGTACAAAATGGTGTGGTGCAGCTATAGTATATCTCCACTAATGAGCAGGTAGTTGACATATTGACGAAATCACTTCCAAACAAGAAGATTGTATACTTAAAGGACAATCTTGGTTTGGTGGATTTTTCCTCCCAAATTGAGAGGGAGATATAGACAAAACATTATTATCTTCACTTGGGAAGAAAGAATGGACAATTGGGTAACCATCTGGTATTCTATACTCTTTAAGAATGTGGTAGGAAATTCAAGATAAGAGTAATCATGGACCGATATTATTTGAGGATTATCTACCCAAATAAGAATAGTCCAATGGGAGGTCATACTCTATGAACACCGAGGTGGGGTATGCACCTTGGAGATATAATGATGATGGTGTCTAAACATCATTGGTCTCGCAAGCATTGTGCTCTGATCTTGTGGAGAGATAGAGTTGTTAGTCAAGACCTTGCTATATGAAAAATGTTGGTTATTATGATGCTAGACAGATGGGTTACCAATCTAACTCTTCTTATGAGATCTCTTCAGATTAAGAATGACCATGACCTATAACGAATACCTCCCTAGTTAAGAGGGAGTGTTGAAAAATGTGTAACTAGGTTCAGCCTTCATTAGTATGAAATGTATTCTTGTAAATGTAAAATGAAAAATAAATTATTATTATTATTGAAGCATGGGTTTCATACTCAAGTTCTTTTATTTTATAGGTCAAGCACCCATTGAGTGCTTCTAGGGTTTGTCCTAGGTATAAGAGTCATTATCATATATGAAAGACCCTATGGGCACATTGTAAATTGTAAAAGAAATTTTATTTTGTCTTGAAAGTGTCAAAATACCTCCAAGATTAAGTCGGCTTAATGAGCTATCAAGTCGTCCTACATGAAGAGCTATGTCCACCCTTGAAGAAGCCTATATATAAGACGAACTCATACTCCATTTGGATCATTCATTCACTCAGCTCTTATGCAAAGAAGGCATGAGGAAGAGGTCAAAGACGGAAGTGCGAAGAAGAGAAGGAAGAACAAATTCGAAGTGTTTGGATCACTCTACAATCTTATGGAAGTGTGAAGTTAGGATTTCCGTGTTGGGCTAGTCTGAGGTTTGATTTTGAAGAAAGAAGAAATGAAGGCAAACGAAGCTATTCTAGGGCATCTCATTAGCCCTAGAAATCAAGACAAGGCAAGCAAGGTCAAGGGGAAGGAAGTTAGAAGGAAATCGAAGTCTCCTAGAGAAGCAGGAGCTGCTGCAACAATTGTTGGTGAGCAGAATTCCATATCTACTGGGAGGTCGAAGATATTTCAACAGGAGTTCGAGGAAGACTTGATCTTGGAGGGTATTTTGTCTGAGTCTAGGTCATGGTATTTGTCAATTGAAAGATCTGAAAGATAAGAAGAGATTTTCGGGTTTTCCCCTCAAGAGGAGGGGTTTTGGCCATGGCTTGCAACCTATATACTGTGCCATTATTCTTATCGTTTTGGTAGTTGTTTGATGTATTGGAATAAGAAATATCAAAGATAATAAGTAAAAAGATAACACAAATAGTTATCAAGTTTCAAGAATTAACATACACATTTCCCTTTTGAATTATCAACACCCCTACTAACATGGAATCATCTAATTGATTAAATTTCAATTAGGAATAACTTTCAATCCAGGGGTTGGATCGAGATAAAATTTATATCGTCGAAAAATTATTTACGAACTAGACACAATGGTGGTATTAGAAATTAATTCTACAAACTTTGGAAAAGAAGAATTTTTGTAACCAAAACTTCTTTAAAAACATAGGATGTTGGGTTAAATTGTCAATTAACATCTTTCACGGCTTTATTAAGTACAAGGGGGTGGGAAGGACCATTACAAAAATTACATGTCAACATCTCCCTCATATTGGGTTGTAGAACACCTCTCCTCTTAATAATAATTGCTAAGTTGGAATAACATAAAGTTATGAAATAAGAATTAAAAATAATCATGTAACTTTTATATTCTAGTACTCACACAATAAATGATATAATATTAAATAATTTTTATAAATATATTAAAGAAGTATTAATTTTTTATTTGTTGTTTTATATATATATATATATATATATATATATATATAGAGAGAGAGAGAGAGAGAGAGAGAGAGAGAGAGAGAGAGTTATTATATAATATTATGATATTCTTTGTTTTATTAATATTAGTTAGACAATAATATTTACGTCGATAGGTGTGTTTATTTTGGAATAGGGTTTCTAGAATTTTAATTTTAATTTAATTATCAATAATTATTAGGTGGCTAGTAAGGATTTAACCTCCATACAATATTCATAATAGTATACACAAATCAAAGGTTGAGATTTATCTACAAAGTAGTTATGTCATTTTTGTATTTTTAATTAAATTGATTAATAAAAAAATTTGTCATATGAAGAAATGTTATTTCAAGTGAGTTATGGTTTTTTGGGCATGTGGTATTGATAAGTCATGGTATTGTAACAATTTCATTGTTACAATGTCCGTGGTATTGTAAAAAAGTCTATTTACAAATTAAAAATCTCCATCATTAAGAATACTGCTCTATGTTTCTTTTAAATGTATATATGTTTAACTTATATTAATTCTTTTTATAATAATAATAATAATAATAATTTAAAATAAAGTTATAATTTAGTTACTTTTATGATCTTTCTAATTTTAGCAACTTGAGATGTATATTGAAGTAAGTGTTTTGATGTTTATTATGCAATGATGCCTATCACAATTTAGCATCCATTTAATATACATGGTTACGCTATTATAATTTTTGTTATTATACTGACGAAACGATAAGATATTTTCGTCGAATATACTCAGCTTTATAACAAAGTGATCATTGTTAACAAATGATTTTTTTGAACAACGCAATTTCAGGAATGGACTAGATCGACGACCCAACAAATTTGCAATGCCCCCCTTGTCTGTGGTACATTATTTCTTGAGGTGGAGCTACAAAGTGAACCACCCAGGTTAATCGCAGGGTATGTGGACAACCCTGATTGATCACGAGGCCCCCTTACCATGTTTACAAAACCGGGTAATCACCCCCCAAAGAAACCACCTTTGGTCATTTTTAATGATGATGCTCGCTCTACGATAACTACTCCAGTTTCTAGAACTTGGAACCAAGTGTAACGTTAAACCTTTGTATAACATGAAGGATTGGGTCTGGTGGAACAAGACTATAGGTACAGACATGGCAAACACCACGGGGACCTAGTAGTGTTCATGTGATGATCCCCTATTAAATGACGTGTCATTATCTAATTGATTAAATTTCAATTAGGCATAAATTTCAATCTGGGAGTCAGATTGAGATAAAATTTATATCATCGGAAATTTCTCGATGATCTGGACGTGATGGTGGTATCATAATTAAATTTTGCAAACTTTGGAAAATAAGGATTTTTGTTACCCAATCTTATTAACATACTTAGAAGGATAGTTTAAATTATCAAGTAACATCTCCCACAACCTCAGTCAGTACAACAAGGTGGGAGGGACCATTACAAACATTGCAAGACAACATCTTCCTCATATTGGGGAGCACCTCTCATTGAAATAAATGTATTGTTACAAGACAATGCCTAAATCATACTAGACTATAAAACACCTCTCAACTTAATAATAACTGCTAGATTGGATTAGCATAAATTTATGAAATAGACGAAATCACTAATCATATGGAGATGATGGCGACAGGGTTAGGGTTTCTCTGCAGAGACCATCTGCAGCCCTCTGTTTCTGTGGTATGACATCGCCTACCCCCATAACAGCTCTGATGTCGTTCCTCCCCCCCCCCCCCATTTCTCCACTACCCTTAACTGGAAATAGGCTCTCCACTGGCTCATTAGCTTCAGGCGGTTTGTTTTTTCTTCAACCCTCCCTCACTTCACCGACTACCTCCGTTCCTGTTAGCATCAACCTGAAGGCAGCTGTCAGCGGGTGGTCTCGACAGTTATGGATGAGATGGTTGATTATTCCGCGGATCCTTCGGAGGATGTGCCCATCTGGACACACCCCAGGACCACAGCGGCAGGTTACTTTACCTTCGAAAGCGAGCTCTCTGATGAAGTTGATGCTCTTCCGCCTATCTCCCGCTCCCGCATACCTTCTGTGACGTTGCCTGAGGATGCCCCATCACATCCGGACTTCATCTCCCAGCCACTCTCTCCACGTACTCTAGCTTTTGTGGATCCTTTGACAAACCCTAGCGAAAAAACCCTTGAAGCGGTTCTGGTATCAAACCCTCCTTCGTCCGCCTCCTGTATACCCTTGGCCGACCGCCTTTTGGTCTCTGCTGCACAGGAACCGTCTCATCTACTCCCTTGACCACCGAGGCTCCCCCTCTGGGAAATTTCATGGGAATTGGTCCCATCCCAGGTATTTTTGCTTCCATTCCATCGACGGCTGCTGCGGGACCTAGGGCATCCCCTTCATCGTCGACTGCACATCCTGCCTCGACACCAGAGACTTCTGCTGCTAAATTTTTCGGGGTTTCTAAGAAGAAGCGGTGCTTGAAGCTCTGGAACTGTGAGGTATTCCTAAAACTCACTGAGGACACTCAATTACTGGACTCCATGGATACCGCAGAGAAAGTGCTTGTTGGTCGGGTTCACGGCAGACATTTTAGTGTGGAAAAGCTTCAACAATGGACCTCGGAGGTCTGGGGTCATCACCTGAAAGATCCCCCAAAGGTTCAAACATTCGTTAAAGGTTGGTTTGCTCTCCGGTTCAGCTGTCTTGCACACACCAACTGGGTACTTTCTACAGTTTGGCACATTGATCAAGCACCAATTTTGCTCAAAATATGGATGCCTATGTTTGACCCAGAACAGGAGAGGGTTGATGCTGGACCCATATGGGTACGCCTTCTAGGGATACCTCTACATTTCTGGACGGAGGATTTTTTCAAGCGGATTGGAAATTCCATTGGCACCTACCTCACATATTATGACTCTTTTTAGGGTACGAAGCACATGGCTTTTGCCAGGATTCTGATTCACCTAGATCTCTCCGACGGCCTTCTGGAGCACATTAACATTTAGTGGAGGAATGCAGCAAGGAGGCAGATACTGGATTACAAGGGTGTCCCTTTTAGATGTAGACGATGTCACAAGGTGGGTCACTTGTATAAAGATTGTCCACTTAATGGCAAGGGCTTCAAAAAGACCCCGATTCAAGAACCAGTGGCACAGGAGTCCCAAATTCAGGAGGAGCAGCCTCAAAATACGGAGCCTACAGAAGGGATGGCCGAGATGTAGACAGCCTCGACAAACAAGGTTACAGACCCACCATCGACCACTCTGAAGAAGTGTGGCAGACCTCCCCATCGACCTCCTCCCCTGCCTCCAGCACGAACTCGGGTAACCTCCGGTGACTCGCATTCTCCGGGGAGCGGAACAAGGTTGTTGATAGCCTATCCAAAGAAGCTGCGATCGGGGCGCCAAGCATCTAGATGATCTAGGAACTGCACAATGGAGATCACTATCAATACTACCACTGCCTTTTATCGATATAATTGCATAATTTTCTGTTGGCATATGAAAATTATTATTATGTGTATATATTTATCGCATGAAGGACTTATCAATTCTTATATATTGTAGTTTTTACAGTTTTTATAAATATTGTTGCCTCCCTGCGTGGATCAAGGCAACAATTTTTTTATCACTGTTGATGATGACAGTCATGTCTTGGATTTGATCTAAATATGCATTTATGCATCTACAAAATGTAATTTCCTTTTATTAATGAAATTAAGATTTTTCCCAGGGGAAAAAAATAAAGTTATGAAATAAGAATTAAAAATAATAATGAAAGACTATATTTAATACTCACACAATAAATGATATAATATTAAATAATTTGTATACATATATTAAACCAGTGTTAATTTGTTTTTATATGTTTTTATATAATTAGTTGTTATATATATATATATCTATATATATATATATATATATATATATATATATATATATAGTTTATTATGCAATATTATGATATTCTTTGTTTTATTAATATTATGATGTTCGTTGTTTTATTAATATTAGTTAGACAATAATAGTTATGTAGATAGGTGTGTTTATTTTAGAATAGGGTTTCTAGAATTTTAATTTTAATTTAATTATCAATAATTATTAGGCTGATGGTAGGGATTTAACTTCCATAACATATTCATAGTAGTATACACAAATCAAATTTTGAGATTTATCTCCAAAATAGTTATGTCATTTTTCTCTTTTTAATTAAATTGACTAATTAAAAAAAAATGGTCATATGAACAAGTGTTATTTCAAGTGAGTTATGTTTTTATGAGCATCTCGTATTAATAAGACATAGTATTGTAACAATGTCATGGTTACAATATTCATGGTTTGTAACAAAATCTGTTTACAAATTAAAAATCTTCATGGTTAATAATATTGTTCTATGTTACCCGGATGTGGGTGAATTAAGTTTTCATTAATGGAGTTAATTAATGGTGCCGGCGCTCGGCCCTGCTAGCTGCTGGACAACGCAATTCTCCAAGCTCAAACTTGGCTCATGCTGGCTCACATAAGGCGAAAACAGGTCTGCCTGCAAATCAACTTAAATGCTCACACCGGTCGAGACAAGGCTGCTGTTGTTTTATTCATGGCGCATTCGGCCTTTCATTCCATTGTTTGCTCCCCGTCCTCTCGCCTTTGCCTGCTCCATGCAGAAAATCTCAACAGCAGAACGGTTTCAGCCATTAGCGGGTGGCTCCTGGTGGCTCTTGATGTTGGAATTGGGCTTCCCTTTTCCCAACCTCAGTCCTGCTCTCTGAACCTTGCTCTGAATCCCTTTGTGCTATCTCGTTTCCCCTCCAAAGATACCTGTTCTACTGAGCTCCCCCTTCGCCACTTAGCCATGGTCCTTCATCACATGAGAAGCCGACATGGAGGGAGCTGTGGTGGTCGTGCGCATCCTCAGACTGCCCACTCTGTTGATCAGCCTCCGCCCCCTGCTACTCTGCCTTCATCTCAAGCGAATTTGCCTCCTCCTAACCCTTCCCGCACAATGCTTTCCAGACGACTCATTTTAAGTTTCAGAGCAGCCTGAACAAGCCCATTATCACGGCCAATATTACCATCATTTTCTCTGAAGAAGAGGCTCAGCCTCAAGCTCCAACGTGCACTTCAGCTAAGCACTCTCAAGGCGATCACAGAAATGTGGGCAGCCATGGCATTGAGCAGAATTTGGTCGAAGAAGGCAAGGTGGACAGGCGTGGTGAATAGCATGTCGAGGGTGGTGCTCCTGGCAACACTCGGCCACCAGGTGGAAGCTCTCTTTGGGCCTCTGTCTCAATGGCCATTGCAGGCAGTTCTAGTGGCACCCGTCCAACGTCGGATCCTCCAGGCGGTAGTGGGGCTGGTGAAGTGGCAAGGGATGGAGAAATCTAGTATGGCAATGCATGCCCTGTCGTTGAGGAGCAACTAGACCAGGACGTGGTCATGTGATGCCACCTAGACCCTTTCGTGTCCTCCCAGAGTTATCTTATGGATCACTTTGTTAAGTTCAGATGGTTTTTGGTTTTGTGGTTCTGGTTTTGTCTCGGTGGCTCAGTGGTCTGGTTCTTTGTCTTTGTGGTTTGTTAGTTTGTGAATCTATGGCTGAAATGGACAGCATCTTTGTCTTTTGTTGTTGGTCACGACAGCCTCATAGGGGGTTATCCCAAATCCTCTTTTTGGTTTTCTCGTTGTATTCAGGTTCCTATGTATGGTTTTCTGCATAACTGTAACTGGTCCTCCCAATCATGGGACAGTTTTGATGAGTTGAAGGCACTTAGATGCTCTAGAATGAGGCTTCGACCTCCTTGTAATATTATTCTTATTTCCCTTTAATAGAACTAGTCTTTACAAAGAAAAAAAAAATATTGTTCTATGTTTTTTTAAATGTATATATATTTAACTTATATTAATTTTTTTTTATAATTAATAATAATATTATTAATTTAAAATAAGTTATAATTTAGTTATCTTTTATGATTTTTTAAATTTTAGCAACTTGAGATGTATAATGAAGTAAGTTTTTTGATGTTTATTATGTATTGATGTCTATCACGGTTTACCATCCATTTAATCTATATGGCTATGCTATTATAATTATTGTTATTATATTAAATTTTATGTTTGTTGTTATATATAATATATTTGTTAATTACCAGCATAAAACCATCTTAACTCTAGATCTATAAAGCACCAAGAGGGATCAAATCTTTCAAGATGGAAACCTCCTTTTGGAGGGAAAAACTTGAGGAAGGGTTTTCACCTCAAGAGATTTGATCCCTCTCAAAGCTTGATATATAAATATTATCTTGGTTGGTTTAATTATTATTTTTTTTGCAGGCAAATAGGAAACTTTACATTAGCAATAATATTTTACATAGAATACATCTTAAGAATCATTACAAGTCCTAGCTATGAGACCCCGCCATCTACCTCAGAAGGGGAAACCAGATAGTCTGTTAGGAAGAGTAGAAGTCTAGCTCAAAATCATGCTGCATACAAAAATAAAAAAACTCAAACAGATTGCAAGAAGTTTTGTGCCAAAATGTCTGCAGGTGTAACTGAAAATGCATTTTCCTTTGCAAGAGAAGAGGAAAGACAAGAGAAAGTAGAACAATATGGATAAACATCTCATGTCACATGCTTGCCTATGGGATCTGAAGGAGCTAGATTTTCTTGGCTGATGTTTGCTTCGCCATTTCTCTTGTTGTTGGGAGGTGACACATATGGAGTTTCCTCCATAATGAGGCATCCATAGGAGTTGTGACTTCGAGGAGAGAGATCCTTATCTATGGGATGAGAAATGATGATGGCAAGCTACATTGATCTACCTTCCTTGGCATCAAACTATTTATTGGGAGGACACTAGCTTGGTTTGCCTCTATCTCCCCCATCCCCTAACTGGATGATGGAGGGAGAAGGAGAGTATATTTTTTGAGAAGGATGTTGATCAATTGACTTTTTTGGAGAGCTTGAGGACGTATAGGATGCGGCCACAGGTGGGAAATTTGTGTCGATGGTTCTGGAGAGGTTTCAAAGTGAGGTTCTAATGTGATTAAGATATGCATTAGATTCATCCACCTGTCTTTCTGCACTAGCCTGAGCTAGTTCCAAGTCCCATAGATGATGCACCAATAAGTTTTGAATGGTCCAGTGCCCATCGCTAAGTATTATGCATTCCACCACCTCCAAGGTGGTCACTCCGCATTTGGTGTGATCAGGGATATTGGGTTTGAATAAAACCATATGGTCTTCGAGCCATGGAGTGATCGAAGCGCGTCCCTACCCTCTATCTCTATAACAAGCATGACCACATTCTCTTACCATGGTGTTTTTCTGGAATACTAAGATACTTGAGGAGAGACATTGTGTTGAAATGGTTAGGGCATATAGGAGAGACACACTTTTGTTCTCTTCAATTCGCTACAGGGAGGAATCAGAAAAATGTACGAAAAGATATTTAAGGGACTCCATGCTCATGAGAATTAGTTGAGGAATGAGGGATGTCAGGAGGAGGATCACCAAGTGGGTATAAAGGAGATGGACTGAACATAAAACATTAACATGAGAGGAGATCGCATGGAGAAATATTTCATAGCCGTTAGATGTTGATGATAGTCATATTAGAATTAAATGGTGGTAGGCACATGGTTATGGGGTTCAGTTGGTGAGGAGGAACCCAAATCCAGGTGATGTTGATCCAGAGGTGATTGCATTGGAAATACCAGGAAACTATGGTAGGAGAATACAAGGACCAATCCTCACATTTCTTTTAATATTCCACTCCTTTGTTTGCTAGGAAATCCTCCAAAGAATTATATTTTCACCTAGAGTGGGAAAAGATAATGGTTTCTTCCTGGGAAAGAAGAGAAGATAATTCATGAATGTTTTGATAAAATATCTACCTTATGGAGCATTTGAAAGGAGAATTGTTGTTGAGGAGTCTGTGGGTTACTTGAATTATTATCTTGGAATCCCCTTCTATTATGAGAGGAAAGAGATGGTTCTCTTAGCTATGCAAAAGCCTTGGATGATAGGTTATAACTCGGTGAAATTGTTTATATCTTGAAAATATATCCCCTGTAGAGCTTGAGAATATCCCCTTTTCTGATTGTGGAAGACCCCTCCAATGAAAACATCCCTAAGGTTTCCTTTAGAGGCTCCATCAAAATTGAGTTTAAAATGATGGTTTGGATGAGGTTGTCAAACATTAAGTGAGGAAATTGTTGTTCTACTTGTGGTGGATTCGTCTTGAAACTTGGGGACCTTGAGGTTCCACCAGGAAAGGAACTCCCGCTTTGATGGAGGGGCTTGGAGATATTTATCATCCCATAGAGACAGATTCTCCTCAATGTGATTGTGGAAGAGATTCCAGATGCTCTCTGGATTTTTATGCTTGTTGTTGAATATTCTTTGGTTTCTTTCTTTCCATATTTCCCAAGATAAGAGACTAGGGGAAATGGTCTAAGGACAATTGAAGATAGGACTTTGAAAAGGATTTTTGGCCCAGTTCTTGATGCTTTGAATGATGTATCCTTCCTCCCTGATGGATCTTTGGAAACCAGATGCAATCTTCCCCATAGGTTATTGCAATAATGCAAGATTCAAATAGGTGGTCTATTGTCTCTTGCTAGGCTTTATACATGCAACACCAGGAGGGGCCTTGGAAACCTCTTTTCAAAAGGTTGTCCTAGGTGAGGGTACACCATCTAATGAGGATTCATGTGAAACTTTTCACTTTGGTTCAGGTGATCATTAGCCACATCTCCCTCTAAAAAGGGTTTGGGTCTAGTGGTCTATCCTCAGTTAGGATATGGTATGTCTCCTTAACTGTGAAGTTTCCGAGGTTTGTATAGCCCCATCTAGGGATGTATGGACTTGCTTTATTCCTTATGGATATTTAATGTAGTTTTTTTTGAAGAGATTCTTTGTTCGTCTATGTATCTTCCTCCCCGTGTAATATGCCATGTTTCCAATTATCAATTTTGGTGCCTCAATTGTCAGTCCAATAGTGGTGAACTGGGATTCAACATGTGATTTGAGAGAGAGCTTGAATTAAGGAAGTTTAAAGGATGTTTCTTAGGCTAGGAAGTTGTTGCCAAGAGTCGATCTATAATCTTGTTGATTTACCATCCTAGATTTCCTGGAAATTGTGCATTTGGACCAGGTTTCTATTGAGACTGGCAAGGTTCCATATGAGAGATCCCTATGTTTAAGTGGAGAGGTGAATGATATCTTTCCTTGTTGTGTCCCTAGCATATTTTATGTGCCATAAGAGAGCCCATGTTTATGTCTTTGTTTCCTCCAATGCCACCAAACTTTGGCACATAGAACTTTGTTAGCCGCTTCTGGATCACACAAACCTATCCCCCCTCTAGTCTTTGGGAGATAGGGTGTCTCCCATTTGACTAAGGGCCATTTTTTCTTGAGATAAGCTCCTCCCCAGAAGAAATATCTTTGAATATTTTTTATGCTTTTGAGGACCCATTTGGGGGCTTCCAGGACTAAGAAAAGATATATGGGCATAACTTGTGGAACACATTTGAGGAGAACTAGGCAGCTTGCAATGTTCATGGATCTGAATGTCCAATAGTTGAGTTTTTAGTTGATATTTTCAAGGAGGTATGCTAGGAGGAGTGTGTTAGCGCTTGAAATTGCACCTCAGGCTGAAAAAGGTAAACTCCAAGGCAACATCAAACCACTTAGCCTCGTAGCTAGCCCTACGGGGCAAGAGAGGGCTCTCTCTGGTCTATCTCGGTAAAGATCTTCAACGGGCAGAGATAACCAATAAGGAACATTGATTTTAGGCTAGTAAACTGATAAAAGGTTTGAATTGGGAAGTTTTAAGATTTTGGTGGAAAATTGGGGAAAGGCAATTCTGGGTGCGGGGATTGGACACAGTTTTTGCAGGGGGTTCTTTGGGGCAAGGTAGGAGACTGTACTGATGCCTTTGAATTAAGTGAATGGATAGGAATGACCGGTGAGGAGCTAAAGAGATCAAGAAACCTTCAAGAGTTCTCTTTAGACAGATGAAAACATAAATATTAAGCAAACTTAAAAGCAGAGCATGGCAATCATGAATTCTACTTTAACACTTCATTTGCTTAATTTGCAGAAGGAAAAGTGAGAATATGAATCACATAAAAAACTTACAAGTACAAAGAGAAACACACCATCAATACATGTAACCACAGGAATCCCAAAAAGGACTGCAAAACCCTGGTCTTTCTTCCTTTGCCAAAATTGCAGAGATACAATGAGTAATACAATAGAAGCTTCTCCCACAAGAGTCCAACCCTCCAACCCCTGAAAATGACTAATAATATAGGCAAGCTAACACCTTTCCTTGCCTCTAGGGTTCGAGCTCATCCTTCTAGGAGCTGTTTTAACCAATTCTAAACTGAGCACTAAAATCTAGGCAGTGAAAACAACTTGCCTCTATAAGCTAGGAAACCAATTCATTCATTAAATGTTTGCTATTTCATGAATGAATCTTCTAGAATAGATAAATAAGTGTCATGTCAACATGAAAATACATTAATTACATCAAAGAGGATGAAAAATCCCATCACAAGTCAAAACTGGTCAAAACTGGGCGAATTCCTGAGCTGTAGATGAATTCCTGTGAAAACTGCCCAACGGGTCGTGCCCTCTTCCTGAACGGGTCGCGCTAATTTGGATCTGATTTCGAGGTACTTTCAAGTGTCCAAATGAGACAAAAGTGGGCTTGTTGGAAAGGTCTGGATGTCTACTTTCCAACCCAAGTGGAATCTCTGAATTTGGTGATCATTTGCCCCTCCAAAATTGCAATCTCCCAAGACTGCTTCCTGTGTGTCAAAAATGTGACAGAAAGTCATTTTTTGCTTGTTTTTTGACTTTCTGGAGGCCCAAAACTTGGTGAAATTTCTTGGCAATGGCTGAGCAAGTGTAACTTTCCATGAAAAATCCAGAAATGCTGAGTTTTCCCAAAATGGAGTTGCCCAACAAAAGGGTCGCGCGAGAAAACCTGTTTTTTGCCCAAAAAATCACAAATGACCCAAAATGCTAAAAAAAAATTGAAATTTGTGCTGGAGTTCAGTTATTTAGCATCATGCTCCTTCAAGGAAGCCTCAGCCAATATATGGAGGGGATCGGACCTTTTCCTTCGTTTTTGTGCTTTGGCCAGCCGTCTTTGGAGCACCTTCATTCTTGCCTTGCATACGTGCATTCGTGCCCAATAGTGATTTTTCATGTTCTTGAGCAAGTCCTTATCTTGGTTGGCCTTGGCCAGCAACCTCTCCAAATGAGCATTGACCCGGAGAAGCATAGCCTCTCGCTCAACGGGTACCAAATCGCCGGGTCTCTTTCGAGCCAAGTTGCGGTCCTCATGGATCCTCTGCAACTCATCAAGAGTGTGCTCCTCCTCAAGTTGCTTGTTGCGCTGCTCTAAGTAGGTGATTGTCCAATTTGACCTTTCCAATCTTTGCTGCAATGAATCATTTTCAGCTCTTAGGTGTTGAATGATCTCCTTTGACTCTAGGCTAGGAGAACTGATGTCAAGATCAACCACCTCTATGCCTGGAACACCTGATGGCCCCTCATCAATCTTGGGCTGCTTGCCTCTCTCTGGTACCTGTGCTGCTGTCGGAGACGAGGCCCCTTCCACCTGGTGTGGAGATAACACTCGTGGTGCTGATGAAGAAGGCGAGACCCCTTCCAGCTGGTGTGGAGAAAATACTTGCCTAGCTGCTGCAAATAAGGCCCTGTGGCCTCTCTGATATGTGACCAATGGAGGAGAGCTGACATGTCTGGTCTCAGGAATATCATGCTGCTGTGAAGGCCCTCCCTCCTCATGAACAACCTCAGGGGGTGATGATGCTGATGCTGTGAAAAAATCCCGAGAGATAAAATCCTCCCATGGGATACCCTGCTGAGCCAACTAATGTATGACCACAAGCTGGATCAAACCATAATGATAGATGCTCCTGTGCTGCTGTGCTGGACTCCTTCTCTGCACCAAGGGCACCATCCTCTCAATATTCTGGCACAGGAAAACAGGGATGTTCATCATCCGTACCCGTGTGAAATGCATCAACAAACGAATATGGTATGAATACACACGTGAAAATCTACCCTCACAGGTGAAATAACGCATGATAAGCCTCATCAAGGAAACATACTCATCCCTCAAAAATCTAAAAGGAACTACACCAGTCATGTGTCTCATAAAGGCAGGTTTAATGTAGGGCTCATACTGAAATCTATCCAACAGTTTGCGCTTGTTCCACACTTCTCCAGCATTAGGTATCCCTGTTGCTTGGGCAATCATCTCAGGTGTCAATGTAAAATCCACCCCTGCAAGGTTCACATGCCCATCATGCAAATGCAAAACAAACAAGCGGGCCAATTCCCTGTGATGCTGGATTTGAGAGATCCTCTCACAAAATTCATAACATGACAGATAGCGGAAACATGTGACTGCAATTGGACAAGCCTACAAATCGGTCAAAGAGGTGGGCTCCTCTCTCTTATGGTGACCACTCTTACCACCCCTGTGAGGCCTCCTTTGTACCTCAACCTCCGGAGTTGACTCACGGTCATCACTTTGCTCATATTCGGTCTCGGTTTCTGACATGGTTTTGAGAGCAAAGAGGCTGGAATGTACTGCTGCTTCTGCTCAAAAATCTGCTATTTAATTATTGAAATGTTGTTTCAAGGGGACAAATAGCACAAGGGAAATGTTAGGGAAGGGAAACTTTTAAGGGAAATTGGGAAAAATATATGAAATAGGGAGTTTAAGGGAAGGAATGATGATATATCCCATCACACAATTATCATTTGCAAAGTTTTTATGAGAAGCAAGGTTTAGGATTAGATTCTTGATTTTTTAGGAATAGGGGTAGGGTTTTAGGGCTTTTGGTATTTTTGGTAGAGAGATTGAGTAAAAATGATGAGGGAGGTGGAAATAAGATGTAGGGAAAAAGTGGGGGTGAAAAGGATAACCTTGAAAACAACAAGACAAACCCTAGCTCAACCAACACTTTGACCTTCTTGAGCAAATATGCATTTCATTATTTCAAAATGATGACTTTAAAATACACTCTCATGCTTTTCAAGCTTTAGCAAACAATGTATTTTAATGATGAGAGGCCTACCTACAACCTTGAAGCAATCCGAGGTTATCTAGCAGCTTACTGGCGAAATTTGGCAGAGGAATTCCCAATAGGTCGCGCGCACTGCCCAACGGGTCGCGCGCCCTCAACGGGTCGCGCCTATGTAATTTCTGAACTGGAATGGGCAGCCTGACGGGTCGCGCTCGCCCAACGGGTCGCGCGCCAGTCTCAATGGGTCGCGTGCAGGCAGACTAGACAAACTCGCCCAAATTTTCTTCAAAACGATTCTCTCTATTGCTTTGAGGCACAATGAAGACTAAATGGAGGGAGAAAGGGGCTTTATAGTCTTGTTTTAAATTAATTTCATTTCAAACCCTCTTTCTAATGTTTATCATGACACTTTTTCAAACTTTGAATGCTGCTGACTTTATGGTTTCCTTTTGTCCTGAAATTGGTTGAATTGATGTTTTTCTTGAAAATTTTTGCAGGGACAGCTTCTGAGGAATCTTGGCAAAGGGGACCAGGGCTGCATGCTGACTTTCAAAGAATTTAGAATTTTTACAACTTTTTACAAAACTTTGAGAAAATGACCTTGGGCTTTAAAAACAGGGTTTTTAAATCCAAGGTAAAAATTAGTTGTACAAGATGAAATCTTTTGAAGAAACACTTCGATAGTCATCCCTCTGGCCTGCTGGGCATTTATTGACTTTTTAAAGACCTAACCTTAAAGACAAATTGGACCCAAATTGGACCTCAAAAGTCCTAGGTCTAGGGTTTGGGTCCAATTTGTCTTTAAGGTTAGGTCTTTAAAAAGTCAATAAATGCCCAGCAGGCCAGAGGGATGACTATCGAAGTGTTTCTTCAAAAGATTTCATCTTGTACAACTAATTTTTACCTTGGATTTAAAAACCTGTTTTTAAAGCCCAAGGTCATTTTCTCAAAGTTTTGTAAAAAGTTGTAAAAATTCAAAATTCTTTGAAAGTCAGCATGCAGCCCTGGTCCCCTTTGCCAAGATTCCTCAGAAGCTGTCCCTGCAAAATTTTTCAAGAAAAACATCAATTCAACCAATTTCAGGACAAAAGGAAACCATAAAGTCAGCAGCATTCAAAGTTTGAAAAAGTGTCATGATAAACATTAGAAAGAGGGTTTGAAATGAAATTAATTTAAAACAAGACTATAAAGCCCCTTTCTCCCTCCATTTAGTCTTCATTGTGCCTCAAAGCAATAGAGAGAATCGTTTTGAAGAAAATTTGGGCGAGTTTGTCTAGTCTGCCTGCGCGCGACCCATTGAGACTGGCGCGCGACCCGTTGGGCGAGCGCGACCCGTCAGGCTGCCCATTCCAGTTCAGAAATTACACAGGCGCGACCCGTTGAGGGCGCGCGACCCGTTGGGCAGTGCGCGCGACCTATTGGGAATTCCTCTGCCAAATTTCGCCAGTAAGCTGCTAGATAACCTCGGATTGCTTCAAGGTTGTAGGTAGGCCTCTCATCATTAAAATACATTGTTTGCTAAAGCTTGAAAAGCATGAGAGTGTATTTTAAAGTCATCATTTTGAAATAATGAAATGCATATTTGCTCAAGAAGGTCAAAGTGTTGGTTGAGCTAGGGTTTGTCTTGTTGTTTTCAAGGTTATCCTTTTCACCCCCACTTTTTCCCTACATCCTATTTCCACCTCCCTCATCATTTTTACTCAATCTCTCTACCAAAAATACCAAAAGCCCTAAAACCCTACCCCTATTCCTAAAAAATCAAGAATCTAATCCTAAACCTTGCTTCTCATAAAAACTTTGCAAATGATAATTGTGTGATGGGATATATCATCATTCCTTCCCTTAAACTCCCTATTTCATATATTTTTCCCAATTTCCCTTAAAAGTTTCCCTTCCCTAACATTTCCCTTGTGCTATTTGTCCCCTTGAAACAACATTTCAATAATTAAATAGCAGATTTTTGAGCAGAAGCAGCAGTACATTCCAGCCTCTTTGCTCTCAAAACCATGTCAGAAACCGAGACCGAATATGAGCAAAGTGATGACCGTGAGTCAACTCCGGAGGTTGAGGTACAAAGGAGGCCTCACAGGGGTGGTAAGAGTGGTCACCATAAGAGAGAGGAGCCCACCTCTTTGACCGATTTGTAGGCTTGTCCAATTGCAGTCACATGTTTCCGCTATCTGTCATGTTATGAATTTTGTGAGAGGATCTCTCAAATCCAGCATCACAGGGAATTGGCCCGCTTGTTTGTTTTGCATTTGCATGATGGGCATGTGAACCTTGCAAGGGTGGATTTTACATTGACACCTGAGATGATTGCCCAAGCAACAGGGATACCTAATGCTGGAGAAGTGTGGAACAAGCGCAAACTGTTGGATAGATTTCAGTATGAGCCCTACATTAAACCTGCCTTTATGAGACACATGACTGGTGTAGTTCCTTTTAGATTTTTGAGGGATGAGTATGTTTCCTTGATGAGGCTTATCATGCGTTATTTCACCTGTGAGGGTAGATTTTCACGTGTGTATTCATACCATATTCGTTTGTTGATGCATTTCACACGGGTACGGATGATGAACATCCCTGTTTTCCTGTGCCAGAATATTGAGAGGATCGTGCCCTTGGTGCAGAGAAGGAGTCCAGCACAGCAGCACAGGAGCATCTATCATTATGGTTTGATCCAGCTTGTGGTCATACATTAGTTGGCTCAGCAGGGTATCCCATGGGAGGATTTTATCTCTCGGGATTTTTTCACAGCATCAGCATCATCACCCCTGAGGTTGTTCATGAGGAGGGAGGGCCTTCACAGCAGCATGATATTCCTGAGACCAGACATGTCAGCTCTCCTCCATTGGTCACATATCAGAGAGGCCACAGGGCCTTATTTGCAGCAGCTAGGCAAGTATTTTCTCCACACCAGCTGGAAGGGGTCTCGCCTTCTTCATCAGCACCACGAGTGTTATCTCGACACCAGGTGGAAGGGGCCTCGTCTCCGACAGCAGCACAGGTACCAGAGAGAGGCAAGCAGCCCAAGATTGATGAGGGGCCATCAGGTGTTCCAGGCATAGAGGTGGTTGATCTTGACATCAGTTCTCCTAGCCTAGAGTCAAAGGAGATCATTCAACACCTAAGAGCTGAAAATGATTCATTGCAGCAAAGATTGGAAAGGTCAAATTGGACAATCACCTACTTAGAGCAGCGCAACAAGCAACTTGAGGAGGAGCACACTCTTGATGAGTTGCAGAGGATCCATGAGGACCGCAACTTGGCTCGAAAGAGACCCGGCGATTTGGTACCCGTTGAGCGAGAGGCTATGCTTCTCCGGGTCAATGCTCATTTGGAGAGGTTGCTGGCCAAGGCCAACCAAGATAAGGACTTGCTCAAGAACATGAAAAATCACTATTGGGCACGAATGCACGTATGCAAGGCAAGAATGAAGGTGCTCCAAAGACGGCTGGCCAAAGCACAAAAACGAAGGAAAAGGTCCGATCCCCTCCATATATTGGCTGAGGCTTCCTTGAAGGAGCATGATGCTAAATAACTGAACTCCAGCACAAATTTCAATTTTTTTTTAGCATTTTGGGTCATTTGTGATTTTTTGGGCAAAAAACAGGTTTTCTCGCGCGACCCTTTTGTTGGGCAACTCCATTTTGGGAAAACTCAGCATTTCTGGATTTTTCATGGAAAGTTACACTTGCTCAGCCATTGCCAAGAAATTTCACCAAGTTTTGGGCCTCCAGAAAGTCAAAAAACAAGCAAAAAATGACTTTCTGTCACATTTTTGACACACAGGAAGCAGTCTTGGGAGATTGCAATTTTGGAGGGGCAAATGATCACCAAATTCAGAGATTCCACTTGGGTTGGAAAGTAGACATCCAGACCTTTCCAACAAGCCCACTTTTGTCTCATTTGGACACTTGAAAGTACCTCGAAATCAGATCCAAATTAGCGCGACCCGTTCAGGAAGAGGGCACGACCCGTTGGGCAGTTTTCACAGGAATTCATCTACAGCTCAGGAATTCGCCCAGTTTTGACCAGTTTTGACTTGTGATGGGATTTTTCATCCTCTTTGATGTAATTAATGTATTTTCATGTTGACATGACACTTATTTATCTATTCTAGAAGATTCATTCATGAAATAGCAAACATTTAATGAATGAATTGGTTTCCTAGCTTATAGAGGCAAGTTGTTTTCACTGCCTAGATTTTAGTGCTCAGTTTAGAATTGGTTAAAACAGCTCCTAGAAGGATGAGCTCGAACCCTAGAGGCAAGGAAAGGTGTTAGCTTGCCTATATTATTAGTCATTTTCAGGGGTTGGAGGGTTGGACTCTTGTGGGAGAAGCTTCTATTGTATTACTCATTGTATCTCTGCAATTTTGGCAAAGGAAGAAAGACCAGGGTTTTGCAGTCCTTTTTGGGATTCCTGTGGTTACATGTATTGATGGTGTGTTTCTCTTTGTACTTGTAAGTTTTTTATGTGATTCATATTCTCACTTTTCCTTCTGCAAATTAAGCAAATGAAGTGTTAAAGTAGAATTCATGATTGCCATGCTCTGCTTTTAAGTTTGCTTAATATTTATGTTTTCATCTGTCTAAAGAGAACTCTTGAAGGTTTCTTGATCTCTTTAGCTCCTCACCGGTCATTCCTATCCATTCACTTAATTCAAAGGCATCAGTACAGTCTCCTACCTTGCCCCAAAGAACCCCCTGCAAAAACTGTGTCCAATCCCCGCACCCAGAATTGCCTTTCCCCAATTTTCCACCAAAATCTTAAAACTTCCCAATTCAAACCTTTTATCAGTTTACTAGCCTAAAATCAATGTTCCTTATTGGTTATCTCTGCCCGTTGAAGATCTTTACCGAGATAGACCAGAGAGAGCCCTCTCTTGCCCCGTAGGGCTAGCTACGAGGCTAAGTGGTTTGATGTTGCCTTGGAGTTTACCTTTTTCAGCCTGAGGTGCAATTTCAAGCGCTAACACACTCCTCCTAGCATACCTCCTTGAAAATATCAACTAAAAACTCAACTATTGGACATTCAGATCCATGAACATTGCAAGCTGCCTAGTTCTCCTCAAATGTGTTCCACAAGTTATGCCCATATATCTTTTCTTAGTCCTGGAAGCCCCCAAATGGGTCCTCAAAAGCATAAAAAATATTCAAAGATATTTCTTCTGGGGAGGAGCTTATCTCAAGAAAAAATGGCCCTTAGTCAAATGGGAGACACCCTATCTCCCAAAGACTAGAGGGGGGATAGGTTTGTGTGATCCAGAAGCGGCTAACAAAGTTCTATGTGCCAAAGTTTGGTGGCATTGGAGGAAACAAAGACATAAACATGGGCTCTCTTATGGCACATAAAATATGCTAGGGACACAACAAGGAAAGATATCATTCACCTCTCCACTTAAACATAGGGATCTCTCATATGGAACCTTGCCAGTCTCAATAGAAACCTGGTCCAAATGCACAATTTCCAGGAAATCTAGGATGGTAAATCAACAAGATTATAGATCGACTCTTGGCAACAACTTCCTAGCCTAAGAAACATCCTTTAAACTTCCTTAATTCAAGCTCTCTCTCAAATCACATGTTGAATCCCAGTTCACCACTATTGGACTGACAATTGAGGCACCAAAATTGATAATTGGAAACATGGCATATTACACGGGGAGGAAGATACATAGACGAACAAAGAATCTCTTCAAAAAAAACTACATTAAATATCCATAAGGAATAAAGCAAGTCCATACATCCCTAGATGGGGCTATACAAACCTCGGAAACTTCACAGTTAAGGAGACATACCATATCCTAACTGAGGATAGACCACTAGACCCAAACCCTTTTTAGAGGGAGATGTGGCTAATGATCACCTGAACCAAAGTGAAAAGTTTCACATGAATCCTCATTAGATGGTGTACCCTCACCTAGGACAACCTTTTGAAAAGAGGTTTCCAAGGCCCCTCCTGGTGTTGCATGTATAAAGCCTAGCAAGAGACAATAGACCACCTATTTGAATCTTGCATTATTGCAATAACCTATGGGGAAGATTGCATCTGGTTTCCAAAGATCCATCAGGGAGGAAGGATACATCATTCAAAGCATCAAGAACTGGGCCAAAAATCCTTTTCAAAGTCCTATCTTCAATTGTCCTTAGACCATTTCCCCTAGTCTCTTATCTTGGGAAATATGGAAAGAAAGAAACCAAAGAATATTCAACAACAAGCATAAAAATCCAGAGAGCATCTGGAATCTCTTCCACAATCACATTGAGGAGAATCTGTCTCTATGGGATGATAAATATCTCCAAGCCCCTCCATCAAAGCGGGAGTTCCTTTCCTGGTGGAACCTCAAGGTCCCCAAGTTTCAAGACGAATCCACCACAAGTAGAACAACAATTTCCTCACTTAATGTTTGACAACCTCATCCAAACCATCATTTTAAACTCAATTTTGATGGAGCCTCTAAAGGAAACCTTAGGGATGTTTTCATTGGAGGGGTCTTCCACAATCAGAAAAGGGGATATTCTCAAGCTCTACAGGGGATATATTTTCAAGATATAAACAATTTCACCGAGTTATAACCTATCATCCAAGGCTTTTGCATAGCTAAGAGAACCATCTCTTTCCTCTCATAATAGAAGGGGATTCCAAGATAATAATTCAAGTAACCCACAGACTCCTCAACAACAATTCTCCTTTCAAATGCTCCATAAGGTAGATATTTTATCAAAACATTCATGAATTATCTTCTCTTCTTTCCCAGGAAGAAACCATTATCTTTTCCCACTCTAGGTGAAAATATAATTCTTTGGAGGATTTCCTAGCAAACAAAGGAGTGGAATATTAAAAGAAATGTGAGGATTGGTCCTTGTATTCTCCTACCATAGTTTCCTGGTATTTCCAATGCAATCACCTCTGGATCAACATCACCTGGATTTGGGTTCCTCCTCACCAACTGAACCCCATAACCATGTGCCTACCACCATTTAATTCTAATATGACTATCATCAACATCTAACGGCTATGAAATATTTCTCCATGCGATCTCCTCTCATGTTAATGTTTTATGTTCAGTCCATCTCCTTTATACCCACTTGGTGATCCTCCTCCTGACATCCCTCATTCCTCAACTAATTCTCATGAGCATGGAGTCCCTTAAATATCTTTTCGTACATTTTTCTGATTCCTCCCTGTAGCGAATTGAAGAGAACAAAAGTGTGTCTCTCCTATATGCCCTAACCATTTCAACACAATGTCTCTCCTCAAGTATCTTAGTATTCCAGAAAAACACCATGGTAAGAGAATGTGGTCATGCTTGTTATAGAGATAGAGGGTAGGGACGCGCTTCGATCACTCCATGGCTCGAAGACCATATGGTTTTATTCAAACCCAATATCCCTGATCACACCAAATGCGGAGTGACCACCTTGGAGGTGGTGGAATGCATAATACTTAGCGATGGGCACTGGACCATTCAAAACTTATTGGTGCATCATCTATGGGACTTGGAACTAGCTCAGGCTAGTGCAGAAAGACAGGTGGATGAATCTAATGCATATCTTAATCACATTAGAACCTCACTTTGAAACCTCTCCAGAACCATCGACACAAATTTCCCACCTGTGGCCGCATCCTATACGTCCTCAAGCTCTCCAAAAAAGTCAATTGATCAACATCCTTCTCAAAAAATATACTCTCCTTCTCCCTCCATCATCCAGTTAGGGGATGGGGGAGATAGAGGCAAACCAAGCTAGTGTCCTCCCAATAAATAGTTTGATGCCAAGGAAGGTAGATCAATGTAGCTTGCCATCATCATTTCTCATCCCATAGATAAGGATCTCTCTCCTCGAAGTCACAACTCCTATGGATGCCTCATTATGGAGGAAACTCCATATGTGTCACCTCCCAACAACAAGAGAAATGGCGAAGCAAACATCAGCCAAGAAAATCTAGCTCCTTCAGATCCCATAGGCAAGCATGTGACATGAGATGTTTATCCATATTGTTCTACTTTCTCTTGTCTTTCCTCTTCTCTTGCAAAGGAAAATGCATTTTCAGTTACACCTGCAGACATTTTGGCACAAAACTTCTTGCAATCTGTTTGAGTTTTTTTATTTTTGTATGCAGCATGATTTTGAGCTAGACTTCTACTCTTCCTAACAGACTATCTGGTTTCCCCTTCTGAGGTAGATGGCGGGGTCTCATAGCTAGGACTTGTAATGATTCTTAAGATGTATTCTATGTAAAATATTATTGCTAATGTAAAGTTTCCTATTTGCCTGCAAAAAAAATAATAATTAAACCAACCAAGATAATATTTATATATCAAGCTTTGAGAGGGATCAAATCTCTTGAGGTGAAAACCCTTCCTCAAGTTTTTCCCTCCAAAAGGAGGTTTCCATCTTGAAAGATTTGATCCCTCTTGGTGCTTTATAGATCTAGAGTTAAGATGGTTTTATGCTGGTAATTAACAAATATATTATATATAACAACAAACATAAAATTTAATATAATAACAATAATTATAATAGCATAGCCATATAGATTAAATGGATGGTAAACCGTGATAGACATCAATACATAATAAACATCAAAAAACTTACTTCATTATACATCTCAAGTTGCTAAAATTTAAAAAATCATAAAAGATAACTAAATTATAACTTATTTTAAATTAATAATATTATTATTAATTATAAAAAAAATTAATATAAGTTAAATATATATACATTTAAAAAAACATAGAACAATATTTTTTTTTTCTTTGTAAAGACTAGTTCTATTAAAGGGAAATAAGAATAATATTACAAGGAGGTCGAAGCCTCATTCTAGAGCATCTAAGTGCCTTCAACTCATCAAAACTGTCCCATGATTGGGAGGACCAGTTACAGTTATGCAGAAAACCATACATAGGAACCTGAATACAACGAGAAAACCAAAAAGAGGATTTGGGATAACCCCCTATGAGGCTGTCGTGACCAACAACAAAAGACAAAGATGCTGTCCATTTCAGCCATAGATTCACAAACTAACAAACCACAAAGACAAAGAACCAGACCACTGAGCCACCGAGACAAAACCAGAACCACAAAACCAAAAACCATCTGAACTTAACAAAGTGATCCATAAGATAACTCTGGGAGGACACGAAAGGGTCTAGGTGGCATCACATGACCACGTCCTGGTCTAGTTGCTCCTCAACGACAGGGCATGCATTGCCATACTAGATTTCTCCATCCCTTGCCACTTCACCAGCCCCACTACCGCCTGGAGGATCCGACGTTGGACGGGTGCCACTAGAACTGCCTGCAATGGCCATTGAGACAGAGGCCCAAAGAGAGCTTCCACCTGGTGGCCGAGTGTTGCCAGGAGCACCACCCTCGACATGCTATTCACCACGCCTGTCCACCTTGCCTTCTTCGACCAAATTCTGCTCAATGCCATGGCTGCCCACATTTCTGTGATCGCCTTGAGAGTGCTTAGCTGAAGTGCACGTTGGAGCTTGAGGCTGAGCCTCTTCTTCAGAGAAAATGATGGTAATATTGGCCGTGATAATGGGCTTGTTCAGGCTGCTCTGAAACTTAAAATGAGTCGTCTGGAAAGCATTGTGCGGGAAGGGTTAGGAGGAGGCAAATTCGCTTGAGATGAAGGCAGAGTAGCAGGGGGCGGAGGCTGATCAACAGAGTGGGCAGTCTGAGGATGCGCACGACCACCACAGCTCCCTCCATGTCGGCTTCTCATGTGATGAAGGACCATGGCTAAGTGGCGAAGGGGGAGCTCAGTAGAACAGGTATCTTTGGAGGGGAAACGAGATAGCACAAAGGGATTCAGAGCAAGGTTCAGAGAGCAGGACTGAGGTTGGGAAAAGGGAAGCCCAATTCCAACATCAAGAGCCACCAGGAGCCACCCGCTAATGGCTGAAACCGTTCTGCTGTTGAGATTTTCTGCATGGAGCAGGCAAAGGCGAGAGGACGGGGAGCAAACAATGGAATGAAAGGCCGAATGCGCCATGAATAAAACAACAGCAGCCTTGTCTCGACCGGTGTGAGCATTTAAGTTGATTTGCAGGCAGACCTGTTTTCGCCTTATGTGAGCCAGCATGAGCCAAGTTTGAGCTTGGAGAATTGCGTTGTCCAGCAGCTAGCAGGGCCGAGCGCCGGCACCATTAATTAACTCCATTAATGAAAACTTAATTCACCCACATCCGGGTAACATAGAACAATATTATTAACCATGAAGATTTTTAATTTGTAAACAGATTTTGTTACAAACCATGAATATTGTAACCATGACATTGTTACAATACTATGTCTTATTAATACGAGATGCTCATAAAAACATAACTCACTTGAAATAACACTTGTTCATATGACCATTTTTTTTTAATTAGTCAATTTAATTAAAAAGAGAAAAATGACATAACTATTTTGGAGATAAATCTCAAAATTTGATTTGTGTATACTACTATGAATATGTTATGGAAGTTAAATCCCTACCATCAGCCTAATAATTATTGATAATTAAATTAAAATTAAAATTCTAGAAACCCTATTCTAAAATAAACACACCTATCTACATAACTATTATTGTCTAACTAATATTAATAAAACAACGAACATCATAATATTAATAAAACAAAGAATATCATAATATTGCATAATAAACTATATATATATATATATATATATATATATATATATATATATATATATATATATATATATATATATATATATATATATATATATATATATATATATATATATATATATATATATATATATATATATATATATATATATATATATATATATATATATATATATATATATATATATATATATATATAGATATATATATATAACAACTAATTATATAAAACATATAAAAACAAATTAACACTGGTTTAATATATGTATACAAATTATTTAATATTATATCATTTATTGTGTGAGTATTAAATATAGTCTTTCATTATTATTTTTAATTCTTATTTCATAACTTTATTTTTTTCCCCTGGGAAAAATCTTAATTTCATTAATAAAAGGAAATTACATTTTGTAGATGCATAAATGCATATTTAGATCAAATCCAAGACATGACTGTCATCATCAACAGTGATAAAAAAATTGTTGCCTTGATCCACGCAGGGAGGCAACAATATTATAAAAACTGTAAAAACTACAATATATAAGAATTGATAAGTCCTTCATGTGATAAATATATACACATAATAATAATTTTCATATGCCAACAGAAAATTATGCAATTATATCGATAAAAGGCAGTGGTAGTATTGATAGTGATCTCCATTGTGCAGTTCCTAGATCATCTAGATGCTTGGCGCCCCGATCGCAGCTTCTTTGGATAGGCTATCAACAACCTTGTTCCGCTCCCCGGAGAATGCGAGTCACCGGAGGTTACCCGAGTTCGTGCTGGAGGAAGGGGAGGAGGTCGATGGGGAGGTCAGCCACACTTCTTCAGAGTGGTCGATGGTGGGTCTGTAATGATGCTGATGCTGTGAAAAAATCTCGAGAGATAAAATCCTCCCATGGGATACCTTGCTGAGCCAACTGATGTATGACCACAAGCTGGATCAAACCATAATGATAGATTCTCCTGTGTTGCTGTGCTGGACTCCTTCTCTGCACCAAGGGCACCATCCTCTCAATATTCTGGCACAGGAAAACAGGGATGTTCATCATCCGTACCCGTGTGAAATGCATCAACAAACGAATATGGTATGAATACACACGTGAAAATCTGCCCTCACAGGTGAAATAGTGCATGATAAGCCTCATCAAGGAAACATACTCATCCCTCAAAAATCTAAAAGGAACTACACCAGTCATGTGTCTCATAAAGGCAGGTTTAATGTAGGGCTCATACTGAAATCTATCCAACAGTTTGTGCTTGTTCCACACTTCTCCAGCATTAGGTATCCCTGTTGCTTGGGCAATCATCTCAGGTGTCAATGTAAAATCCACCCCTACAAGGTTCACATGCCCATCATGCAAATGCAAAACAAACAAGCGGGTCAATTCCCTGTGATGCTGGATTTGAGAGATCCTCTCACAAAATTCATAACATGACAGATAGCGGAAACATGTGACTGCAATTGGACAAGCCTGCAAATCGGTCAAAGAGGTGGGCTCCTCTCTCTTATGGTGACCACTCTTACCACCCCTGTGAGGTCTCCTTTGTACCACAACCTCCGGAGTTGACTCACGGTCATCACTTTGCTCATATTCGGTCTCTGTTTCTGACATGTTTTTGAGAGCAAAGAGGCTGGAATGTACTGCTGCTTCTGCTCAAAAATCTGCTATTTAATTATTGAAATGTTGTTTCAAGGGGACAAATAGCACAAGGGAAATGTTAGGGAAGGGAAACTTTTAAGGGAAATTGGGAAAACTATATGAAATAGGGAGTTTAAGGGAAGGAATGATGATATATCCCATCACACAATTATCATTTGCAAATTTTTTATGAGAAGCAGGGTTTAGGATTAGATTCTTGATTTTTTAGGAATAGGGGTAGGGTTTTAGGGCTTTTGGTATTTTTGGTAGAGAGATTGAGTAAAAATGATGAGGGAGGTGGAAAAAAGATGTAGGGAAAAAGTGGGGGTGAAAAGGATAACCTTGAAAACAACAAGACAAACCCTAGCTCAACCAACACTTTGACCTTCTTGAGCAAATATGCATTGGATTCATTATTTCAAAATGATGACTTTAAAATACACTCTCATGCTTTTCAAGCTTTAGCAAACAATGTATTTTAATGATGAGAGGCCTACCTGCAACCTTGAAGCAATTTGGGGTTATTTAGCAGCTTATTGGCGAAATTTGGCAGAGGAATTCCCAACAGGTCGCGCGCACTGCCCAACGGGTCGCGCGCCCTCAACGGGTCACGCCTGTGTAATTTCTGAACTGGAATGGGCAGCCTGACGGGTCGCGCTCGCCCAACGGGTCGCGTGCCAGTCTCAATGGGTCGCGCGCAGGCAGACTAGACAAACTCGCCCAAATTTTCTTCAAAACGATTCTCTCTATTGCTTTGAGGCACAATGAAGACTAAATGGAGGGAGAAAGGGGCTTTATAGTCTTGTGTTAAATTAATTTCATTTCAAACCCTCTTTCTAATGCTTATCATGACACTTTTTCAAACTTTGAATGTTGCTGACTTTATGGTTTCCTTTTGTCCTAAAATTGGTTGAATTGATGTTTTTCTTGAAAAATTTTGCAGGGACAGCTTCTGAGGAATCTTGGCAAAGGGGATCAGGGCTGCATGCTGACTTTCAAAGAATTTTGAATTTTTACAACTTTTTACAAAACTTTGAGAAAATGACCTTGGGCTTTAAAAACAGGGTTTTTAAATCCAAGGTAAAAATTAGCTGTACAAGATGAAATCTTTTGAAGAAACACTTCGATAGTCATCCCTCTGGCCTGCTGGGCATTTATTGACTTTTAAAGACCTGACCTTAAAGACAAATTGGACCCAAACCCTAGACCTAGGACTTTTGACCTCAAGACAAGACAATCAACCTTAAAAGAGTTTATTGACTGAAACAACTTGATCCAGCAGTGCCAAGAGGGGAATAAAGACACCAGCTCCTCCATCAGGGTTATGGCATGCCTAATGGAATGCAAATGAGATGACATTGATGAGACACCTACTTATGCAAATGCAAAGAGCTTTGATCGTTTATGGAGGGCTTCTAGACCGACTCTAACAGAGTATTTGATGGCTTAGTCAGTGGGTGATGCCCCGAGATACTTGGAAGGGAGGGAAGCTGAGGAAAAACCTAGGATGTGCTTGATATTCTTCTGGGTGATGAGAGGAGTGTTGAAGAAGAAAATTTGGGAATTGTCCAAGTTTATGTATGTGCCAGAGGCATACAAGAAAAAATCTATGATGAATTTTACTTCTTTGGTTTCATTGACTGAAGGATGAATCATGAGAAGAGTATCATCAACGAATTTTTGGTGGGATAGGGTGAAGTTTTTGTGAAGAATAAGACATTTTAGAGAACCTTTTTGGAGTGTCACTTTGATGGATCTACCAAGGCCTTCTACCACAAGAATGAAGAGAGAAGGAGAGAAGAGATCCCCTTATCTAATGCCTCTAGAGGAGTGGAAAGTGTCAAATGGGGATCTATTAACAAGGATGGAGAAGAAAGTTTTGGAGACAAAGGAGATGATCCATTGAGTCTAATGGGGGCTAAAACCAAAAGCAAGAAGAATGCTTTCAATATACCCCCAATTGAGCTTGTCCAAGGATTTGGAAATATCAAGTTTCATGAGCATTCCTGGTTCCTTGAGGGTTTTGAGGGAGTGAATAGATTCATGAGATAGGATGATGCCATAAAGGATATGTCTTCCTTCCAAATAACAAGATTGTTCAGAGGACATGAAGAAGGAAAGAATAGGTATTAGCAGTTGGAAATGAGTTTTGTTATGATTTTATATATTAAATTGCATAAATTTATAGGGTGATATTTACCTGGGGATGCAGCATTGTCCTCCTTAGTGATCAGAGCCAGGAAGTTGGCATTGAAGGATGGTAGGATGCTCTTGTTGGTCCTTGATTCCTTTATAATTTCTAGCTTGTGAAGAAAGCGCCAACATTTCTTGAAGAAGGTGATAGTGAACCCATCTAGTCTAGGAGTTTTGTCATCATCCATCTAATGAAGATCCTTTGTGACCTTTGCTTTATTGACTGGTCTGATGAGAGCCATGTTATGGTCCTCACTAACTAGTTTGGGAATATTTGTATTGGTCTTATTGATGGATTCCCTACGTTGAGGTTGAGTGTAATGTCCCCAACCACAGGTCGTGCAACATTACTCAATCCACACCGCTTAAGTTCTGTAGAATTGACTGCGGAAGAAATTATACCCAAATCTGCCATAACTCACATATTTCTCGACAATTACATTTATGATAAATGCAACATTGTATGCCACATATAGGCATTTAATATCACCGTAATTATAATTAAATATTCTCAGCAGAATAAATAAATTATACTTGGCACATATATAATCTATTCAATTCAACTGCATTAAGCATAATAAATTCACATTAATGCACAATAAAAATTTAAACTCAAGCATAAAACCCTGGCTAGGGTTTATATATACTTCGTACAAGTAAATACAGCACAAGGTACTCAACAATCACATCAAACACATGAATCAGGGTTTATAGCTAGAAACCATAAATACACAGCTTATCTTTGGAGCCCATAAATGCACGTATAACCCATATTTACATCTTGCACTATACAATTAACATTGATTTTAATCATATAGAAGGATAATAACAAAACCTAAAAATTAGGGTTTCACCATACTTTCATAATTTTAACACAGTATGGCACATGAATACTTATCTAAATGAGAAGAATGATTGATTGTGGGCTCTCCATGCTTCACCCATCCATAAACCTAGTGGTTCATAAGCTCAACCACTAGGTCACCCGCAAGCTAGGGCGACAAGTCCAAATGTAACGGTAACCGAAAGTCTCCATGCATCCTTGGCCAAGGTACCAACCCAATGGTCCCGCCACTCCAGGGATCCAAGCACCCTCCAGGCTATTTACCAAGGACACAACCCAACATCCATGTTGTTATAGGGCTCCAAGCACCCTTTTGGTCGTAAACTGACACTGAGTTCCCACCAGAACTCCATGGTCGCCAAGCCATAATCAGCGCCATCAAACCCTTAGAGCACCAAACTCCTGAAGCCAGCATAGGGGCTCACATCATAACTAGATGCATCCATATGGTATGTTTAACTTAATAACCACACCTCAGCCAGTCCATGGTCCAACCTAGGACTCACCATCCATCAAGCAGTCGTAGAGTCTACTCCAAAACTAACTGACTAATTCCCTCTCCAGCCATCCCCTGGATGGATGAATAAATTTGCAAGAAAATATAACATTTTATAATTTTATAACCCTTACTAGCCAAGAGGTTGCACTCGTAGGAGCCCCGTAGGCCCCAGGGCACACTTTTCACCAAAAGAACATACTTGTTGCCTTTTCTTCTAGAGATGTGCCCCCCCATACTCTTTCCATTGAGTGGGATCTGCAGCTAGACTTATTTTATTATTATTATTATATTGTATTACATTAATTACAATTCAGGATCTAAGGCCTCATAACCTTTACAAGCTTATAAATGTTTGGGCACGTTGGACCCACAATACAATTAACTTCGTTACATGGGCACACCGGCCTCATAATATCATTTTGACTCACCAACCTAAATAATAATATTTAATTACATTATGAACGACATGGGTATTACATTGAGGGTCTTACAGAAGATCTAAGAAGTAGTTTACCAGGCCCTTTTCAATGTCCTCTTGCTTATCTATGATTTTTTTTGCCTCATTACAGAGGGAGGTGATGTGATTGGTAGAGTAGTGCTAAATTGTTGATTTGTGGAAGAAGGAGGTGTTTCATTCTCCCTCTTCTAGCCAACTAACTCTTGATTTCTGTTTTCATTAGATCTCCTGTTGTTTTTAGCATTTTTTTATCTTCTTGTTGAGTGCTTCCTCCTTTTCCTTTGATTCTTGTGTGTGGCCATTAAGGATGATTTCCTACTAGAGGGTATTTGTTTCCTTTTCCAGGATGTTCTTTTCATGAAAGATGTTATTAAATTATTCCTGGTTCCTTTTCTTGAGAAGGAGTTTGAGTTATTTGATCTTCTATTGAAATATGTACATCTTGGAGGCTTTGATGTTGTGCATGCTATTCCACCAGCTTTCAATTTTGTTGATAAGATTGGTTTCTGAGAGCCAAAATTGTTCAAACTAGATTTGGTGCTTGAGGGGATTACCAAAGTTGCTCCATGAGAGGGAAATGGGCTAATGGCCTGAGCCAGTTTATGGAAGGATCTTCGTTGAAAGATCATTTCCACCTGTGATAAGTTGTTCTACTACCAGGAAGCAGTCCAGGCATGAGGAGACCTACGTTGATCCCCGTCTCTTGTTCCTCCATGTAAAAAATCCATCGGTTGTCTTCATGTCCACCATATTTGTGTCTTCTATGAAGTTTCTTAAGTCCTTATACTTTGTCCCCTATTGATGCCTTCATCCCTTTTTTCTCTTAGAGAGGTGATGATGTTGAAGTCACCCCCTATTATCCATTTGTGTTGTTCTAACTGATCCCTTAAGGAGTGAAGATTCCTAAGTATGTTCTTCTTCCTGTTAAGGGCTTGAGGACTATATACATTGGATATAAATTCATGCAAATCAGTACCTAACAAATGAAAAGAATCCATGAGGACAAAAGGATTTAAAGGCAGAAATTCCATACTGACTTGACAGGGATCCCAGGAAATCCCTAAACTGACTCAAGCTCCTTTTGCATCCACCATGTTACTTCTTTTTTACCATATTTTTTCCATTATGGATTCAAAACCTTTGCAGGATCATTTTATTTCTTGGATTAACAGTATTTTCGAGAGATATTATTGGATCTTCCATCTTAGAATATGTTTCTTTGAGGGTCAATTTAGACCCTGTATGTTCCAGGAGACTATCTTAATGGTAGAACAGTGGCTTGGGAAGAGTAGATATTTGAGATCTACTTATATTGACTAGATTCTATCAACTTTCTTCCTAGGGTATCTAGGAGTTGAAGCATTGATTTCCTTCCTCTTTTCTTGAAGTCTTTGTTGCTCTTCTTTCCATGTTTGGCAGTGACCCCTAGTTGTATCGAGGCTTTGGCATTTTGGATAGAATCTGCTAGGAGATTGATCTATTTTGCAGGGATTGTGTTGATGGAAATCCTACTACAAACATCTTCCAGGGCCATCAGATCAAGCCCACCAAAATCAATGAATTCTTCTTCCTCTTCCATGAGAGTATCCTCTTTTTGTTGTGGGATGGAAGTTTCCAAATGTTCCAAAATGGTTGCTTCTACTAGGACTTTTCATTTTTATTCAAGGTTTGGTTTCACAAGTTTTTTGGGTGAGCCATCCTTTGCCTATCCTTGAGTCTTCCTAGAGGGTTCCTCTAGAATATCTCCTAGTACATCAAATTTGTTACTAGTCATCTGGAATTTGGGGCCAGCATAGGTGCCATATTTCTTTTTGTGACATCTCTTGGATGTTATCTTTATGAATCCTTCTACATTTGTTGTGTTGGAGTCTTCTGGATCTAGTTTCGGGTCATTCAAAGGGAAATCACAGAAGAGATACATATTCTGGTGGCATTTCCTACATCGAAAAGGAACATGTTCATAATCTAAGATCTGGAACCAATATTTTTCTTCAGATTCTACGATGATGGCTTCATTAAGGGATCCATAGATGTTCATGTAGACACAAATTCTATCATAGGAGGTGTAGAATCCTTGTCTTGTTTTCTAAAAGTGGAAAACAAATTTTTCCAGCTTATTTCCTATGTCTTGAATGGTTTCTAGGTCCCAATATTCGTATGGGAGGGAGTACATTTGAATCCAAATAGGATCCCAAGAGAAATATTCTTTTTCTGAGTTGAACCTTGTTGTCCATTGTCGCATATAAAGGTCGGTAGAGTTGAAGAAGTAAGGTCATCCTTCTATGACCATTGTCAGGTATTCTTGGTGGGTGAATATTACTATGAAGAATCCATTAGAACCAAGCTTGACGTCATAGTGGGCCTTGGGTTTCTAACATTGTACGATCCAGTGCAGGAGAGATTTTTCATTAGGCCAAGTCCCAATGAATTTGCAAATCATGGCATGATATTGCATGTGTTGAATGTTGTCATTTAATCTCATCGAGGGAACATGGATTCATGGAATCACTGATGATTTTGTGATGTAGGTGTTTTTGTTTCTTTGTGCAGATGTTGTAGGATTTTCTAGCTCCATGCTTTTCGTTGCATCGATAGGGATTGCATCAGCTATTTTGGAGTTATCCTGGTCAATCTTGGTAGAAAGGAGCGAGTCTGAGCATTGCCGAGTGTTTTGGATGCTAGACAGGTCAGATTTGTGGGGAAGGATGGAGCGTTTGGGAGCCCCTCCTCCTGGAGACGACATTCCACTAAGGCATACAACCAAGAGATGAGGTTGAGGCTACTCTGAGAAGGAGAAAGTAGGTTGTAGTTCGAAGGTGAATCAGTAGGGTGTTGTTGTAGAGCTCGTTCATTCTTTAGGTTGGTTTAATTATTAATTATTAATAATTATAATTAATAATTTTATTTTATTTTTTATTTTTATGTAATTTCACTAAGTCAAAATGTTTTAATTAATAATTAATATTAATATATTTTTTATGTAATTTTACGGAGTCAAATAATAAAATTAAATATATATATATATATATATATATATATATATATATATATATATATATATATATATATATATATATATATATATATATATAATGAAAGTTATGATTTTTCCTTGGGGGAAAGAATTGAAATGTAGCAATTTATAAAGACCTAAGAATGCTTTCAATGTAGCAATTTATAAAGACCTAAGAATGCTTTCATAAGTGATATCTAAAGGGATAATGATCTTGGTATACCCAATATTGAAACAGGTTGTATGCACAGGAGTGCAAGGGGGAGGGGTCCCTGGACTGTTATAAGAAGTTTGGGTGTTATTCCCTTCTTCGAAAAGAGGCCAAATGGTGAAGTACCTGTAGCCTGAGCATGTTGATTTATTGTTGATTTATTATAAATTATTGTTGAATGATTATACATGTCAATATATTAGATTGGTTTCTTATTAGAAGTGGCAAAGAACATGTGTGAAATTACTTTTCCTAATAGTTAGTATATAAATGGCATTGTGCATCAAGAAATATGTAGGTTGTTCTTGGGAATTTAACCTTAAAGGACCACTCGTTTAAAGTGGTATTTTAGGCAAGGAATACCTTCAACCATTGAAAGAATCCTAAGGATAATGAGAAGGGGACACGAGGCTAAAGAAGGATCCAGATGGATACCCATGAGAAAATCATTAGTTGAACATGCATATCAATGGTAGCTATGAAAGTATGGAAATCAACAACACTGCAACAACAGGAATTTTGAGGGAATGGATAAACATTTCTTCAAGGTTTAGTTGTACCTTTAATGATATGAATAAATTTTGATGAGTTATGAATTCCCATGAAGGGCATGGTTAAGGTAGATAACTTTCAGAGTACATAAGATTTGATAAAAATATTATAATTATATATTATCTATCCCAATGGATAGTACTCAGATATCCAAGGAGAATAATGATGAAATCTCGGATCATGTATGTAAAGCAGAGAACGATAATGAAAAATATTGACCTTTAGCAAATTTGAACTATTAGCAAGAAAAGTATGTGTCATATATTTTATGAAATAATTGCAACATGATTTTCAATGAGTTGCGTACTGCAATTATATTGCCTTTTAATTTGCTTGGTTTGTAGTTCAACATGATTTAATGACTGACTATGTGATAATTTTGTAAAAAAATTGTGGCTATTGTAAATGATATGTCTCAAGTATTCCAAAGAAACTAACACATTGTGGTTGAGTGTTAATGAAAATTATAGGTATAATTCCTTGGGCATGACATGGAATGTAAGTCCTTAATGAAGGATGGGAATGTTATCACTTACAAAGAGCCAAAAATTAGGAGAAGAACCTCCTAGTTTTGATACTTGGCTTCTATATGAAGAAATTTTGGAAAATAACTTTTTTTATTGAAATTTTTATGGTAAATCTCATGGGAAATGTATGCATGTGATACATGTGATCTTATGTATGTATCCAAGGAGGATAGACAATGGTTGTAAATAAGATCAGCACAATATATGAATTGAAAGTATTCCATGTATTTCCTCCTTATAGGGATATGGTGAATTCCTTGGTTGGAACACCTAATGTTGAAAAGTAGTGAGCCCATGAACAAGGCCATTGAAATGATATTAGACCCCAGGACAAGAGGATCTCGGTCAGGTAGATCATGAAAGGAAGGGGGTTTCCTAGACACAGAAATGGGAGCAAGTCAGAAAAATTCCTTAGCTATAAGGTTCTAATAGAATATTCAATATTCTTATGTATGAGAATATTAGTCAAGATGATCACCCAAGGAAAGGGATTGTCTGGACACCGAAATGGCAGGTAACTGCAAAGAAGGGGAGACTTGCCACACAATTGTCGAATCGAGAGCGTGAATGTGTAAGTCTGATTGCAATTAGTGATCTAAACTTGTTACTTATTGAAGCATGATGAGGCAAAGGATAACCATACATATAAGTATTGTGGTTAAATAAATATTTTATCTAGATTTGTGAAATTCAACCAAATGCTTATGCTTAGAAAAATAATTTTAATACACTTGCTCACTAATGATTATTGTAGGAATTTCATAAGTCTAAAAGTGACCAAACCGTAAATAAAATACCATTGATAAAGCAATGAAATGAAAAATAACATCAAGAATGATGATGATATGAAGGAGAAATGAATTGAGATTCTTCTTCTACATCCATCACATTGAGATTTTTTATGCAGATGTTTGGAACCATCAAGTGTGGTTCATCTTCAGGGAAAAATGATGAACCATCATATGTCCTAAAGATGAACCACACTTGATGGTTTGAAATGTTGGCACAAAAAATATCAATGTGATGGATTCATATGAAGAAGCTCAAATCAATTCAAAACACATAAGCCTCAATTTTGAAGGAGAAAGGATGTTAATGGATTTAAAAGGTATAAGTTCATAGGCTACTATACTGAACAAAAATCACTTGAAATAGAACATTTCAACTAAAGATGACACCTAAAAAGGTGTGAACATTAAGGACAATGTTCCTTTAAAGGGGAGGGGATTGTAATATCCGTAGAAATTAACCCCTTGTTGACATGGCAATTGTAATTAATTATGTTATTGATCCATGTATGGGAATGTAAATGTAAATAGGAAAAAGACATGAAATAATTGTACTTATAATTTAATACCAACTGATGAAGTGATGAAGCCTTGATATGATACAGGCCAATAGAATTCATGTGGAGGAGGGAACCCGAGAAATGAGAATTATAGTATTAATATTTTCCAAAGGATTATTGGCTAAGCCAAATGTTCATAAGGATTAAGATGGGATTAATATTGTCAACCTTTCCCAAAAAAATATCAAGTGAGAAGGTGTATTACTAACTTCCATCCATTATTAGGGGAATGGGGCACTCGTGTTATGATTATTCAAGAGGTATGGATAGAGTACCACTAGAAGACTTCAACAAAAGTTTATAATCTGACCAAGCATGGGAAGACCTACTAGAAAATCAATCAAGGAAGTCGAACCAAAAAAGGACAGATAGAGAAAGAAACATATGCAACATAGTTACCAACCAAATGAGAAATGTACCGAGTTCTCACATTTTTAGAGGTTGCAAAAAATCATCCAATTTTGAAAAGTGTTGAATCAAAATACACCTTTTTCTTTGAGCATATTTTTGACATTTTAAATTTTCTTATGTATTAAGTATGCACATTTTTTTTAAATGTTAGTGATTTTCATACCAATTTTGAAAAGTGTTGATGCATTATCAACCCTTTTTTTTGGGCTTATTTTTTACACTTCAATTTTTTTTTATATATTAAGTATGGATAATTTTTTAAAATGTTAGTGATTTTCATGCGGATTTTGAAAGTGTTGATGCAACATCAACCTTTTCTTTCTAGGCATATTTTTGACACTTTAAATTTTCTTATGTCCTAAGTATGCACAATTTTCTTTTAATGTTGATTATTTAACCATTTTTCAAGTTGTTTGATTCCTCTTCCTATTTTTCGCCCTAAGATGTTAGTTTTTTAAGTGTTTTCTAAAATTGTGTTTTTTGTTTTTCTATGCAATTTTTTTATAATGAGATTTTTAATTTGTTTTGCGAAGTTTAAAAAAACTAATAATATTAATATTTTGAAGTTAGGAATTTTCTTATATATTTATATATCATTAATTAATACTTCAATACATATAAAATAATTGTCACTAAAAAATAATAATTATAACACTCACAAAAAATATACATTTTTGTTAAACACGCATGGTGAAGAAAACCAAATAGGATAAACGTGATATGCTTTATTATTCACAAGATGTACATTTACAATACATTGGTGAGACTGTTGGATTCATATTCCAACGTCTCTTGGACTCCCTTTGACTACTTAGCTCCCACACCTTAACCCTTAGTGGATTAGGTGTCCAACATTCCTCCCCTTAATCCAAAGGGGTATGTATGAGTCCAAGAAGAGACTTGTAATACAAAATGTGCAAAAATGCATGGCAACACTAGGCTCAATGTGCGCTCTAAAATTTTGGTGTAAGGTGGTAATTGAAGGATGACCACCAACACTGGAACGCTTAGTGCAGTTCCTAAAACTCTTCCAAGTCTGGAAAGAAGCTGAAATATTCTATTAGAGGAAGTGTCCCTAATTCTTTGGAGCGGGAGACCTTCAACTTGGAAAAGGGAGTTCTACAACCTTTGGTGGTTCAAGGAAGGTCGCCAACCAAAGGAACGCTTATTGTGATTCCCATAACTCTTCCAAAATTGGCAAGAAGATGAAGTCTTCTACTAGAGGAAGTGTTCCCAATTCTTTGAAGAGGGAGAAGCTCAACATGAAGAGGGAGGTCTCAACCCTGCATAGATGGTTTAAGGTTGACCACCAACCAAAGGCATACTCATGGCATCTCTGTCTTTGGCTACAACTCTAAATCTGGTATGGCAGGTTGTGGCTCAGGCTCACTTGAACTTATGTGTGTCTAGCTACAATGCTGAATTAGGTAGCAGGTTCAGGTTATGCCTCAAGCTCGCTTGATGTGGATTTGAAGCTTGTAGATGACCATCACTTCCCCCCTGTCAAATACATAGTGAGAAGATGGAGAAAACTCAACTACAAGATTTTTCAATACTCTAGAACAAGTTTTGACATATGACTGAAATATCTTCTTGGTTGTTGAAGCCCATTGCCAAGAAGTGATTCATCCAAGATGAATCTTTGTTCTTGAAGGAGGCTTGTTTTTTAGGCATCTATTTGAAGAATGAATGTTTTTATGATAGTGCCCACATGGATGAAGATCAATACAGTGATATTTCATATGGCCAACTCGGTCACAATGTTGGCATTTAACAATCTGTTGTGGCTGATGTGGAAGAGGACCAGAATCTGGAACAGCTAAAGGTGAACTGTCATGAAGAAATCCAGCACTATGGAATTGGATGGGCTTTGAGTAATCTGGAATATGAAATGGCACCTTCTTATCATATCCGAGACCTATTTTATACTTGTTGTTGACAAGATCTTCCCAAGGTCTGATGATTGGCTTGGGAAGTGCATATTGAATTTCTTCTTTTGCACACAAATATGCTCTTGCACTAGGCATTGAATGTGAATCAACCTCAACCTTATTGATTTCATCACTTTATGTCTATTGATGGGTGTTTGTTTTAACCTTGAACAAATGATTATTTTGAGCATAAAATAGTTTAGAATGACAAATCTATTGAAGCTCATCTCGCTGGAACTGAGATTCTAGCTGCAAAAAGTCAATCTTTTCCTGTGCATTATGTAGGTAGGTATGAATGTCACAAAGATTGTATTCTCTAATGTTTACCTTCCCATTAACAGTGTAAAGTATTAGGTTATTCAGTAGCTCTAATATATCATCAAATTTGGCCATTTTCAAGTTAATACAAAGAATCAAAGAGCACTAATACACAACTAACACCAATGTGCATACACAGTCCATGTTATAGTTGATTCAATGCACCACAGTGAAGAACAAACAACACAGTTCGATGGAATTGTAGCAAGGTGTTAGGAGATGGGATTTTGGGATGAACTTAAATAAACTCAAAGTAGCCAGTGTACACACCAAACGCACCATATGCATAATCAACACAGGTTTTTATCGCACTACAACTCACAATATTTCAATGCATTGTTCAACAATCCTCAACAAGATTGTGACTCGATGCATAAAGTCTTCACACTTTGACATTCAACCTCAAACCTCACGATGACATGATTGTTTCTCTAGTGATTTGATCATGAGACTTCCTCATTTTTTTTAACCAGTTCTAACAACCTCAAAGAATCCGTCGATTGCCTTTACAAAAATACCAAAACACAAAATCAAACCATTAAAGACCATCAATAACAAAGCTCTAGCGAAATCTCGACATATAATAAATAAATATTATATCTATGTAAGTCAACGCCATCAGATATTGTCCACTTGATAGGCACGTGCTACAATATGAGAAATCCAATGGTCAAATAAGTCCACTAGGATTTCTGCAGTATTTTTCCCTCGTCACTCCAAATTGTGATATGGGTGTGGCTCATTGGCAGAAGCGCTAAAACACAACCACTATTATTCACTCTCATGTTAACTTTCAAGTCCTATGGCCCTTTGATTGTCAGCCATTTTCTTTGTTCCATATCAAAAGTCACTACGTCATAACAGTGGAGGCACCAATCTCTCTTAATCTGAGGGCCGCCAAATTGCTGGCTCTTTTGTGTTAAGCTCTGTCAAATTCAGAGGAATGGGCTGATGGAAATTACCATTACAAAGCTGGAGGAGGAAATGGGTTCTTTACATTAATAACTAAGTCAGGAATGCAATGAACGATGTCTTATGGAGTACATGTTCAAACAAGTACCATCATTGTCACCGCTAGTGGCAATTTCCTCCTTAGGCAAGTTAAAGGACCAGGCATTTTCATATTTGTATCTTCAAGCAGAGGAATGGGTTGGAATAGTCCGACTATATGAGAGTTCATAACCAACACGAACCAACATATAATCAAACGTGCGAACTAGCATATAACCAAACACAGAGATATCAAATTTCATTGCCTCTCCATACTCCAAAACACCAACACAAACTGTGGTATGAGGGAGTCTTCAAAACAACTCAAGCAAAGGAACAAATAGAGCCTATAATGGGATGTTGAGATGTGTAATTTCCATTGTTTGCTTGCAGGGAAAACTCTGAGCGAGAGCAGAAAATTCAAGAGTAACGTCTTTGTTTCTGCAGGAGGAACGCACAATGACTAATAAAGAACAACCAGACCAACAGGTGTGTTAGGTAGCCTGAAAAGAGAAAATTTCCCAGCTAGAACAAAAATATTGAGATGGAAGAATTGATGGGCAAAGGACCGAGGGAATTATTTTTTTTTTACTTAGGAGAGGAGTTTCACTATATGGAGGAATCTAGATTTAGCTCTAACAACATCAGGATGGCAGAGGTGTTTTGAGCCAACGGCTCTAATACCATGTTAAACAGTGAACACGCATGGAGAAGACAAGCAAATAGGATAAACGTGATATGCTTTATTATTCGCAAGACGTACATTTATAATACATTGGTGAGACTGTTGGATTTATATTCCAACGTCTCTTGGACTCCCTTTGACTATTCAACTCCCACACCTTAACCCTTAGCATATTAGGTGTCCAACAATTTTATATATATATATATATATATATATATATATATATATAGATATATAGATATATATATCAGGACTTTTTCGCTAAAAATGACATATTAAATAAAATATTTTTGTTAAAAAATTGACAAATAACAAATTTTATGAAAGTTTCTTTGAATTTTATATCCAAAAATGATCACTTTTGAATTTATTTTTTCCAAAAAAAAAAATCACATTTGAAGCTTATGATTCACATAAAAGTTTAAGTTCACAGCCCCGCAAGTTATTGGGTTTTTGGAAAATGGCGGGGGACTTTGTTGCGGGTTGGGGAAAGGGGTGGTTTGCTTTATGGCTTTTTAACTGGATCTGAGCGGAACTGATTCTTTTTTGGTTGTATTTGCTGAAGGAACTCCAGTAAGACATGGCCAGCAAGCGCATTCAAAAAGAACTCCAGGACTTGCAGAGGGATCCCCCCACTTCCTGCAGTGCAGGGCCTGTTGGCGAAGATTTATTTCATTGGCAGGCAACCATAATGGGCCCAACTGAGAGCCCTTACGCCGGAGGGGTTTTCTTTGTTATGATCCACTTTCCTCCAGATTACCCCTTCAAGCCCCCGGAGGTTAATTTCCAAACCAAGGTAAGTAAATTCAGAAATTCATTTTCTTATAGCTGCAACGCTTCTCTGCTGAACACAAATTCAAGCTATCAAGAGTAAGCTGTGCTTTTGAATTAGTGTTATTTGGATCACTTATATACAGCTTTATAAATCATTGTTTTCTTAATGTGTCTGCCTTCTCTGTAAGATAAAATATTCAAGTTTACTTGAGCCGTTAGACACCCAATAGCAAAATATCACGCTCTTAGATTTGATAAGATTATTATGCACATGGACTGATAACCTATAAGGGTTGGCTCTCAGTTAGATCACATATTTCTTACCCTGGTTTGCTCAGAAACTGCGGGTGGCATTCCAGGTTAGTTGTCGGAATATTTGGTCAGTTTTTATCTATTGTACGCAGAACTAGGGTTGATATGCAGGCAACAGGAGTGATCTTTTTCTTTTGAATTGGTGTCTATACCTAGATTATGATTTTCTCAAGCAATCACAAATGGAATTACACCATGATCGTGCTTTGCAGGTCTTCTCCTGACGATGGCTGGCATAGGGGATGATGCAATGACAGTAAGCAAATTTTATGCCCTCTTTTACGTTGGAAGATAACTGGTGCAATGCGGTCATTTATTCCAAACTCTGCTGTTGTTCACACCAATAGTTTTGGTCCAGGGCAGTACGTCATCAACCTCTAAAGTCTTCTTGTATCCCATGGCAAACAAGGGGTTGAGCCAATGGAATTTCATCAGGCTCCAAACATTGGCTCTGGAATATGGAGTCAACTGATTAATATGGCATATCTCATGTTGAGGATTAAATCTGGCAGATCTGTATGTACATCTGAATCCAATTCCTAGTAACTTGCCTTTTAGGCTTTTCTTTCTTATGGGGCTGTCATATTTGCTACAATCTCTGGTTGCTTTAGGCCTACTTAAATCATTTAGATGACTGTGTGGATGTACATATGATTTTCTATGATTTAGAGAATAATGATGCTATGATCTTTCTGTTTGCATAGGCAACCCTTCTCAGCTCTTGGAGCCTACGTAGATATATGGTTTCCCAAGCTGCTGGGCTCCAAAATACCATTGTCTCTGGGCCAATGACTCAATCATCTTTGCACCAAAGAAAACAGAGGCCAGCACATAGCCTTCATAGGAAAAATGCTCTGTTCCTCCCAAGTACTCTACAAACAAGTTTATCATATATGGACCTATATATGTTGCACAGCTAAATATGCCTGCAAACAAAGCATTGATTATCATTCCCTTCCAAACAGATGACAGGATGGCCTTTAGCATTGATGGGTTCTGTATATTTGTCTCGACCTTTTGGCAGCACCAGTTGGTTTCAAGTCCTCGATATGACTCTTCAGCAGTATCCTTGCCTGCAACACTTGGTACGTCATCAAGCTCTAAAGTCTTCTTGTATCCCATGGCAAACAAGGGATTGAGCCAATGGAATTTCATCAGGCTCCCTAAGTTCAGCTGATGTACTCTGCCTAAAGCCCATCCTTAAATCCTCCACTTCGTACTATGTAAAGAAGCACTGGAGCTCTCAGCTGGTACTTTTAGTATATGCGAAATTGTTGATGGCACTTCCATGGAATCAACAGACATCAGGGTATAGAGTCTTCGGCAGAATCTTTCGTTTGCAATGTTGAAAACAGAATATCAGTGGACAACCAGATGGATTTTTGTTTTCGTTTCTGTTGTATTCAGATTTAGGCAAGGCAAACAGAAAACTTACTCCACTATATCTCCTGCTATAGCATGAAGAGTTTCTTACTGGGGAGAACACATAGACACATTGCATCATTTGAGTTTGAAAATGCTTAAAATGATTCCCAGATAACTCAAAACAACACACATATTGTGCATCATTCAAGTTTCAAAAGTTGTCTTTCTCTAAAGTTGTCTGTATTTGTTGGAAGAATGTTACGAGTCAGGAGCTTGAGTATATTTTGTATGAACACCAACCTTGTTGCTTAATTAACATCATATTTCCGTACCTGTATTTTTGTAATATTAATCTTTCTGGCGAAAACATTAATTGACCGCTCAATGCTAATTAAATTAAATGCACTTGCCTGTATCAATGACTGAAAGTCTTACAGTTAGCTGGCTTTCTAGATTTCAGGTTATGGGTCTGGATCGAACAGCTACTAGAGAAGGCAGGCTCAACTTCACGCAGGGACTCGCTGCCAGTCCCTGCACCAAGCCGGTGCTCATTCCTTTCGTAAAGACCCATAACCAAGCCCAATGATCAAATATTCATTTTTTTTCTTGAAGTAAAAAAAGTTCAGTATGTTCCTTAAGAGCCTCTTCCAGAAGGGCTTTCGCTTCTTCTGTAAATGTACCAGTAGAACGTATAATTTCTCCGAACTGAGGTTTATTTTTTATCAAATAAAAACGTAACCCAAGGAGAAATTTTCTCACCTGTGCTATTTCGAATATATCCAGGTATCCGTTTGTTCCGGTATAAATAGTAGCTATTTGTTCTTCTACAGTCAAAGGAGCCGACTGAGATTGTTTGAGCAACTCACGTAATCATTGACCCCTCGCCAATTGATCTTGAGTAGCTTTATCAAGATCGGAAGCAAATTGTGCAAAAGCTTCCAACTCTGCAAATTGAGCTAACTCTAATTTCAACTTTCCAGCTACCTTTTTCATAGCTTTTATCTGAGCCGCAGATCCTACTCTAGAGACGGAAATACCCACATTAATAGCAGGTCGGATCCCGGCATTGAATAGATCGGCCGATGAAAATATTTGTCCATCGGTAATGGAAATTGCATTAGTGGGAATATAAGCTGAAACATCTCCAGCTTGAGTCTCAACTATTGGTAGAGCAGTAACACTCCCCTCACCTAACTGGGAACTTAATTTAGCTGCTCTTTCCAAGAGACGGGAATGCAAATAGAAAACATCTCCCGGATAAGCTTCTCGGCCAGGTGGTCTTCTTAATAGAAGAGACATTTGTCGATAAGCTTGTGCCTGTTTGGAGAGATCATCATAAATGATTGATGTGTGTTGTTTTTTATACATGAAGTATTCAGCCAAAGTTGCTCCTGTATAAGGGGCGAGATATTGTAATGTAGTGGGAGAATCCGCAGTTTCCGCTACCACAATGGTATATGCCATTGCGCCACGTTCTCGGAATGTATTAACTACCTGAGCCACGGAAGAAGCTCTTTGACCAATTGCTACATAGACACAGATTACATTTTGACTCTTTTGATTAAGAATAGTATCTGTAGCTACTGCTGTCTTGCCGGTCTGTCTGTCCCCAATAATTAATTCTCGCTGACCACGCCCTATAGGAATCATAGAATCAATAGCAATAAGCCCCGTTTGAAGGGGTTCATATACGGAACGTCTTGATATAATACCTGGAGCGGGAGATTCAATCAGTCGAAATTCGGAAGCTGAAATTTTACCCTTACCATCAATGGGTTGGGCTAGAGCATTTACAACACGACCCAAATACGCATCACTTACTGGTATCTGAGCAATTTTTCCTGTTGCTCTCACGGAACTACCTTCTTGTATCATCAAGCCATCGCCCATTAATACAGCTCCAACATTATCCGATCCCAAATTTAGGGCAATGCCTACTGTACCATCTCCAAATTCCACTAATTCCCCTGCCATTACTTCATCAAGACCATGAATACGAGCAATGCCATCTCCTACTTGAAGTACGGTGCCAAGATTACCAACTCTTACTTCGTTGTTATATTGTTCGATCTGTTTCCGTATAATACTACTAATTTCGTCGAGTCTAATACTTCCCATTAGCACTTATTAATTATCTGTTCAGAAATAGGTCCTTAACCTTTTTAATTATCTATTGAGAAATAGGACCTATAACAACTAATCATTTGTGTTCATCATGGTTCTAAGCAGGCCAATATTGTGATCGATCGTACGTAAATGTAACTCAGTATTCAAACGACTATTCAAAGTTCCTATAGCTCTTCGTAAAGCTTGGCGAGAAACTTGTTGTCGGATCTGGTCAAATGCTCTTTGCTGTTCGGAGTAAATCGTCTCATTCTTGGGATCCTCTAATTGTTCCAAATTATCAGAAGCAGTATTGAGGAGATCCTCTTTCTCTCGTTCTATTTGGGAGTTTCCATTTACCTGGATTTCGTCCGCTATCATTTCCACGTTCCTTAAGCAAGCCCGAGCTTTCTCGAGCTGATCGATAGCTCCTTTACATAGTTCTTCCGAATTCTGAATAGTCTCCAATATTTTCTGTTTACGGTTATCTAATAGATTACTTAATGAAAGTAGATTATCTATTCACAAATTTCACGAATTCATAATCTCTTCCCAAACTGAACACGAATCTTTCGATTCATTCGGCTCTCCTGCTCAGTTCTTTTTTATTCCCCAGGAACGTATACGTTCCCTTCACACCAAGCTTGCCCTTTCCGTTCCGTTTACGGAAGATTAGAATCAATTTATAAAAGACCGAGATCTCCGAAGGGCTCTTCCAGCAAAAGGGATTTGCAATTATCAAGAAAGTTTTATGTTGTTTTTGTTTCCCCTTTTCTCTCCTCTTCTTCCCTCATGAAAATTGAATCGTTCCATTCAATCAATTAATTTGTGCCTCCTCCTTTTTGTTCTATCGAATAAATTCCCTTCTGTTTAGGTCGTCAGTTCAGCATTGGAACTAAAATTGGATGGGAGATTGGGACTATTTTTCAGTAAATAGATCAAATTATTCCATTGATATGAATGTTATATATCGGATCAATCTCCAACTATGCCTTTGAATCCATCTCATCTTGACACAGCGGTGGAAAGAATACCCAGTTAGTTGTGCTTAGACTTCAAACAGTTCAGCTTTAACCATTCTAGTGGTCCTCCCTCATTGGTTGTTATAAACTAAGAGTTCATTTCCCAATCAATTACGAAATGCTATAGTTCTTCGCTATTCCCCATTCAGAAGTAATTCGTTGAGATTATGCACTTTTCTATCTCCAAAGTGCAGCTGGTTGGGCCCAGCCATATTATTCGAATATACAACTCGCACACACTCCCTTTCCAAAATAGATCAGTACACTAAGCACCACACTTGAATTTATTATATTTGTTTCTAAAATATTGGTATTTGATCCGAAACCCCCAGCGGAAGGCCAATAACTCAAGGAAATGAAAGGATCAATTACATTTTTCATACGCTCTCCCCTCATAGATAAGGATATGTTCTACAGAATTTTGTTATTTTCTTATTTGATCCTATCTAGTTCTGGATAATAATATTTGGGATACTTAACTTAGTCCCAGGTCTTTTATAAGGATAAAAAGAATTTGCTTGCCCTATCCACTCCCTTCCCTGCCGCACGCGTCATGAATCTTTCCGACCGAAGTATAGTTATAGGAAGAATAATTCATTTGCTAATTATTCAGATCAGCCTCTCCTGCAGTTTAACAAGTAAATTATTGGAGAAATACTAATGTAATGACGAGGTGTAGGGATCTTTTTTTTCAGGATTAAACAAAGGGATTCGCAAATAGAAGTGCTAGGGCCACAACTAGTCCATAAATAGTTAAAGCTTCCATAAAAGCTAAACTTAGCAGTAAGGTACCTCGTATTTTACCTTCTGCTTCTGGTTGTCTCGCAATACCTTCTACAGCTTGGCCCGCAGCAGTGCCCTGGCCAACGCCAGGTCCAATGGAAGCAAGCCCTACAGATAATCCAGCAGCAATAACGGAAGCAGCAGAAATTAAGGGATCCATGGTAATCTCCTCTTACTAAGGTTGGGAAATAGTTGATAATACGACAGTTTCATCTATTGAGTGTTCACCAATGGTAAAATTATGGAACGATTTCTTCCGAACAACTAAGAACAAAAATATTTATTGATGATATCAAAGTGATAATATCAACGAATAGGGTATCCCTTATGCAAATATTTCATCATAAAAAGATTTATTCTTCATAATATTCAAAATAAAGATTCCATTTTATTGGGCATATGAATTCTTATAACGGAGAGAGAATAGACTGCGTAAGAGCCTATAAGTCATTATATATCACATCTATAGATGTGATATTAATCCATATAATCTATAAGGCTTATAATCAATATAAATGGATTAATATATGAAACGAACTATATACAAAGTAAACACGTTCGAAAAAATCCTCCCCTTAATGGGAACAAAAATTTAATCGTTCTACGCCGGTACATTCTTTACTCAAACAACTCCGATTAGTGAACCTGTTCGATCCTATTATCATATTTCTATACAAATGGACCAATCGGATCCACTCTATCTGGAGATCTAATGGACAGAAGTAGTTAACTGATCTTAAATCTTGTTACCAAGCTCTTTTTACTAAGAAATCTGATTTGCTTCTACCATACATATCAAGTCATGCGTTGGTACGATACTTAGAAAATATTATGTCTGATTGGACAGTGATTTAATGATGACCCTCCATGGATTCACCTATATAAGCTGCAACTAGAGTTGCAAAGATCAGAGCTTGAATACCGCTCGTAAATAATCCCAGGAACATTACAGGTATAGGAACTATTAAAGGTACCGGAGAAACAAGAACAGCAACTACCAATTCGTCAGCTAATATATTTCCAAAAAGTCGAAAACTAAGTGATAAAGGTTTTGTAAAATCTTCTAAGATATTAATTGGTAAAAGTATTGGGGTTGGTTGAATATATTTACCAAAATAACCTAACCCCTTCTTTGTAAGACCTGCATAGAAATATGCTACTGACGTAAGTAAAGCTATAGCAACCGTAGTATTAATATCATTTGTAGGTGCGGCTAACTCCCCCTGAGGTAATTTTAGAATTCCCCAAGGAAGAAGAGCACCTGACCAGTTAGAAACAAAGATAAATAGAAACATAGTTCCAATAAAGGGAACCCAGGGACCATATTCTTCCTCCCCAATCTGAGTTCTGGTCAAGTCCCGAAAAAATTCGAGAATATATTCAACAAAATTTTGACCACCGGTAGGAATGGTTTGTGGATCTCGAACAGCTATGGTAGCTGAACCTAATAAGACAGCAATTACAACCCAAGAAGTTAGAAGTACCTGTCCATGAACTTGAAACCCCCCTATTTGCCAATAAAAATGTTGACCCACCTCCACACCGGATATCTCATAGATATGATTCAGTGTGCTAATAGGAGATCGTACGATATCCATATCCATATTACCCCCTTGTAAAGATGAACTTAAAGAAGAAAATAAATTATTTTTGTCAAATGAGAGATTCCTCAATTATTTCACTCTCATCAGAATTTTTGATGTCACGAGATAATAAAAAGGGTATTCCATTAAGAATATTTTTCAATTTGGAGCAGCCAACCAAATCAATAAATGAAATTCCCTCTTACGAGATCTTGGATGGAATAGCAGCCAACTCAGTAAATCCTCAGGTCCTCCCCCCCCTTTTTTTTTATTTTTTTTATTACTTTCTATTAGCCCTTCATATAGCTATAATGACCTTAATGCCCTTCCTTCGCAAATTGCTGACGTTAATCTGTTCAGGATCAATTGGATTGAAGCTATACCATCATCATTGGCTGGAATTGGGATATCCACGAGATCTGGATCACAATCTGTATCAACCAAGCAAATTGTCGGAATACCCAAAGTTCTACATTCCCCAAGAGCAATGGATTCTTCTCGTTGATTGGTAATTATAGCAATATCGGGTAAGCTTGTCATATATCTAATCCCACCTAGATATTTCTGCAATTGGTCTAATTGTCTCTTGAGCATAGCTGCTTCTTTTTTTGGAAGTTGATTGAATCGTCCCGTATCTTGTTCTTTTTTTAAATCCTTGAACTTCTGAAGTCTCGTCTCTGTAGTAGACCAATTAGTTAACATACCACCAAGCCATTTTCTATTTACATAATGACATCGAGCTTCTGTAGCAGCTGATGCTACTAAATCAGTTGCTTGATATTTCGTACCGACTATCAGGAATTGTTTTCCTCTACCTGCTATATCAAACAGCAAATCACAAGCTTCTGATAAAGAACGAGCAGTTTTAGCCAGATTTATAATATGAGTATCTTTACGCTCTGTAAAAATGTAAGGTGCCATCTTAGGGTTCCATTTCCTAGTTTTATGCCCTAAATGAACTCTTGCTTCCATCATCTCTTCCAAATCAATGTTCCAATATCTTCTGCTCATTCTCGTTCGCTTTCCTCCCCAAAATAGCGAAATAAAATGTATCGTAATATCTAATTATTCCAATGGAATCAATTACATCTCAAAGATTGCTTGTCTGTCTAGTACGTGATAGAAACGTTCTCACTCATAGAATATTTGATATTCTTCCTATTATAGAAGAGATATTCATGAACATAACAAGAAATCTATTTCTCAAGACTATTTCTCAAGACTATTTTAATTGCTGTTTTAATATATTGTGATATTTGTAAGAATTGTCTTGAAAGGAAAAAAAATCTACTTTGTCATGATGAAATAAAATGTCCTTCACTTTGTTGCTAAATAGATTCCTATTCCCTATTCTTGGATCTATTCCGTTTCGTTTCCCTGAACGGTGAATATGTTGCCCAGTACCGGCAGGTATCATCCCCCCGAGAATAACATTTTCCTTCAAGCCTTTCAACCAATCGATGCGACCTTGTAGAGCAGCTTTAGCTAAGACCCGAGCAGTTTCTTGGAAACTCGCTTCGGATATAAAACTTTGAGTATTTAGAGATGCCCTTGTTATTCCTAATAACATGGTTTGATAGTAGATTGCCTCTTCCAGAGCACGATCCATTCTCTGTGCTCGTGATAATACAATGAGTTCCCCCGGTGAAAAAACATTAGCCGTTCCATCTTCTGAAATTAAGACTTTCGATGTCATTTGGCGTACAATAACCTCTATATGCTTATCACCAATTCGTACCCCTTGGGATCGGTAAACTTTTTGAATCTGATTGACCAAATGAATCTGACTTTGTTCCATAGTTATCCTAGCGCTTATGAATAACCCCCAAAGACTTCCAAGAAATCTTGTCATATCTCCGGTCCAATTTTCAAAACTTTCTTTCAGATTCATTGATATTGAATTATTCAAACGGGCTTCTAACAATTGTTCAACTTTAGGAAGACCTTGAATTATATCACTGGATTTGAACCTTTCATATATCAATGTTATCAATGTATCTCCTTTGTCAAGAATTTTTCCATAATGACTATGGACAGTTGCTTTTCGAGTAGCCAAATAAGGTTTAGCTGATCTAATGACTAAAGATTCCTCATCAACTGCTATAATTTGACCAGATTCGGGGAGTGGTTCATCCTCGGATATCCATACACTTTCAGGAATCAATTGTCCAAGACTAACTACTGGAAATGTTTTTTCGCAGAATTCGGATTCGGATGAGGAAGAGCACCAATTTGGACCCAATAGATTGGAAATGATGTTCCTGCACGGATCGAAATGATAAATTATCATATTTTCGTCCATGAAATAATATTTAGGTACTTGGAAAGTATTGAAAGAATTGTGGAAAATGGAATGTTTCTTTGATAATACTTTTTTATAAGTTAGAAAATGGGAGGATGGAAAACGGTTGGTTATACTATGTAAATTACCCAAGAGACCTGAAAATTCAATGATTTTTCTCATAGGATCCTTTCTATTTGATTGATTTCCCGTATCATAACATTTAGAATCATTGAATAGAACGATTCGAAAATAGTCGGATGGTGATAGAACCATAAAAGATCCACTGTCTTCTTCCCCATTAGATAATGAACAAATAATTCCTTGATGCTTACTAATTAATTGACTCGCCCCATTGGAAGATAAAAGATTAGTGTGGTCCAAATTGTTATGGAACATCAAATTTGGACTTGTTTTATTGTCCCTTCTCCCCATGAAAAAAGGGGGGTATTTCATCAAGCTAATTTGAACCATATTGTTAACGATCTTATTTGTTCTTACTGAAATAAGAGAAACATAAGCCTCAGATTCTATAGAATCTATTTGTTCCCAATCAAATCCTATACAAGTTCGAACCAATGGAATACTTATATCACTCATTACTTGGATTCGTTCACCGTCTTCATACGAAATAGAATAGCTAATTTGAATCTGCAAGTTGTCCCCTTCCCTCGATAAATCTAGGGAAAACGGTGTTGTCATATTCGACCCATCAGGTATTCCATGTTCTACGTTAGAATATCCAAAACTGGAATTTCTCTGTAGAATACCACTTTTGGGTATTCTAAGAATCGCATCAGGACAAGGTATTATTTTTTTTTCCCATTCTTTATCACACTGCAATGAGACGATGAATCGATTCATTTGCTTTTTCCCCTTAATATTGTAATTATTAGGGTAAAAGACATAAATAGAGTCTCGATGCTTGTTGGATATGGTCCGATCAGTTTCAGTTTCTGAATAACTGAAGATTTGTTCTTCCTTCTCATAGCAATTTGAGTCACCTGATCTATGTTCCACTTGATCCACGTAAGAATCGGAAAGTGATTGATGTTTGGCAACAAAAGGTTGAACATATACTTGATCCTGATACTTATGAAATGGAAAGGGTACTACACAGGATCCGTATATACCTCCCGATAATATCCATAGATAACCCGTCCTGAGTATAGGATGAACATTACCCTGTACATATTCAGGTGCATGACACACATTGGTACTCCAGTGCATTTCTCCTTCTAAGTCAGAATATATATTTTTGCGAACTTTTTCCTTGAAGGAAGATGTTCTAGCACGAACCTCGGCAATAAGCTATTCCGATTCCACATATTGATCATTCTGAACCAAAAGCAAACTTTGTGGTGGAATGGTTAAGTTCTGTACTTGATCCTGACCATCAATAGTAATGGATAAGTTATTATGACATAGATAAGCAGGATGTCCATTACGTGTACGTGTGGGATAAACCAAATTTTCATTGAATTCAATCTTTCCATTGAAAGGGGCTCGTATATGTTCTGCAATATCACCAGTAAATACCCCCCGGTATGAAAAGTCCTTAGTGTTAGTTGAGTTCCTGGTTCTCCAATGGATTGGCCCGCAATAATACCTACTGCTTCTCCTAATTCAATCAAGTGACTGTGAGTAGTACTCCGACCATAACATAATTGACAAATCCGAGATATACTCTTGCAAGTAAAGGGGGTTCGTATATATATTGGTTGTGTTCGAAGGTTTATTAATTGATTGGCAAGTCCAACTCCAATATCCTGATTGCGCGTGGCAATGCATCTCCTATTTATATATACATCGTCTGCTAGCACACGGCCAATCAGTATTTGTGTTCGTACAACAATTTCATTTCTGTCCCTCTCTCGACCTCGAATGGGACTTACGAAAATACCTTGGATAGTGCCACAATCTGTTCTACGTACTACAATGTGTTGAACTACTTCAACAAGTCTACGTGTGAGGTATCCAGCATCTGCTGTTCGTACAGCAGTATCCACAACTCCTTTACGAGCCCCATAACAGGAAATAATATATTCCGTTAAAGAGAGCCCTTCGCGTAAATTCCGTCGAATGGGTAGATCGATGATTTTTCCTTGAGGATCTGACATTAATCCTCTCATACCTACTAATTGGTGAACCTGAGATGTACTTCCCCTAGCTCCTGAGAAGGACATCACATGTACTGGATTTAAGGGATCAGTCATGCTAAAATTCGGATTCATTTCTTTTCTCAAATATTCAGTGGTAGCATACCATATCTCAATCGATTGACGTAATTTTTCCACTGCGTGTACATTCCCATAATGATTCTGTTTCTCCGAAACAGAACCTTGTTGCTCCGCATCTTGGACGAGCCATCCTTTGGAAGGCGCTGTTAAAAGATCATCAATTCCTAATGAAATAGCTGTATCAGTAGCTTGTTGAAAACCCGAAGTCTTGAGTTGATCCAAGATATGTGATGTATATGTCATTCCGAAGTGATCTATTAATCTGCTAATAAGCTTTTTAATGGCAGTTTTATCCATCACTTTATTATAAAAGGGCAAATTATCAAAGGGCAATCTAGTTCGTTCCTTCATAAGGAAAAATCTCCATATTTTCATGAGCAGGATTAAGCAATGGGTTCAAGCCGGTTATTCGAAGGCTTCCTCGATCTCTATATCTGCACTAATGAAAAAATCATAAGATCAATAACATTAGATCCTGAGAGCTGGTAGTGATTTATTTGGGTGTTCAGAACAGGCAAACCCTTGTATGGCTTCTTCCATTTCTCGATTGAAACGAGTACGACCAACAGTTGTTCGAATGTATATATTAAGGATTTCTCCCATTCTACCTTTTCTTACTCGATAATGTTCATGGATTTCGTGGAAAGTACCCAAAGATTCGTATTGAACTTCGATAGGGGCTTCTTGGTTTACTGAGGTAATGATACGTAAATCCACTTCCCCCCACCGGAGCCATAAGGGGCTGTATAAGTCAATTCGTTTCTGTCGGTAAGCTCTGAGCACATCATCATAACTATAAAAGGAAGGTTTCTTACAAGAAAAGCTTTTATTTTCCGAGTGATACGGATGGTACCTATTCCCATAAATACCTTGACTATTTTGGACCGTTGATATATAAAGTCCAAGAAGCATATCCTGAGTCGGTATAGAAATAGGATCCCCGATAGCTGGAGACAAAAGATTTGTCTCAGAAAACATGAGTAAACGAGCTTCTGCTCTAGCTTCCAGAGATAAAGGTACATGGACAGCCATCTGATCTCCGTCGAAGTCTGCATTAAATCCCCCACAAACCGATGGATGTAAACGAATGGCACGTCCTTCTACTAAAATAGGTTGAAACGCTTGTATTCCCAATTTGTGTAAGGTAGGTGCTCGATTCAACAATATGGGATGTCCTTGCATAACCTCTTGAAGTACTTCCCATACAATGGGTCCCTTATCTCGAATCATACTTTTAGCAGTTCTTAGGTTGGGAGCAATATGTCGTCCGATGAGACTACGAATTAAAAATGCTTGAAAAAGCTCTATTGCTATTTCTGAGGGTAATCCACATTGGTACAATGATAGAAAGGGACCCACCACAATAACGGAACGACCTGAATAATCAACTCGTTTGCCTAGTAAATTTTCACGAAATCTTCCCTCTTTGCCTTCGATCACATCTGAGAACGATTTATAAGGCCTATACGAGGGACTAGTAGCTGTTATCTGGTTCGGAGCTTTAATACTTGATGTGTCGAGTTTGCATAATACTTGACGTGTCGAGTTTGAGTGAGCTTCCCTACTAATGGTAGTAGAATAGTAGAATCTTGTTGGCATTATCTGTAAGAGAGAAACTAATCAATAAAAAAATTAATACATGTCCATGGGTTGCTAAAAGGGAGAAGTTGATGAAACTCGTCATTTCCCATAGCTAAAAAACAAAAACCCTTGGAAGAGCATAAATAAATATGCGAATCTGAAGCAACTTACTAATCATAAAGTAAATTAAAAATTGTATAATAAGATAAGGATCACAAATTAATAATTAAACATTGGTTAATCATTGCGATTTAGCCACTTTGAGATTGCTATAAAGAGTCTCTTTTCCATTACTAGCAGGAGTCTAGTAAATAAATAAATTTGTGCATATGTGGTAATAGGAATGTTGGACGCTACTAGTAGTTTAGAATCACATTTTAAGTAAATCCTTCAGGAAATTACTAGCAAAACAAGGAGCACAACACAAGCATAACGCAGTACCATGAAACTAGAGAGAGAGCGTGAGCAAAAAGAAAGTACATCAATGATATTATCATTTAACTGACAGGCACATATGAAAAATAGGGAATTGTGTATATAATGTTTTTAAAGTAAATATAGAGCCAAAAGAAAACTTGTACGTGTCCTCTTGAGAAAAATTGTTTTACAAAATGAAATAAATTACAGAGTAGATCATAGAGTATAAAAGTTACAGTGCTAAGCTACTATAAAAGGTCGGCCATAAACCACCATTTAAATGGAAAAATAAAAATGTAGATTGGGGTAACTTCCGCCATTTAGGAGGCAGGTTGCGCGTGCTCGTAAGGGTTATCAACAAGAGAGTTGAAGACAACTACAAGAAGCTAACAAAACAAAAATATAATTCATAGTTATCCTCAGCATCCATATTCCATTGTAATACAATACAAGATCTGTCCATGTTCATTATATTCAATAAAATAAGTCCGTGCCCTCCTGAGGCAGTGCGAGAACCGTAAACCTCCGGAAATGCGACGACTCTAAAAGTATTAGAGCACGAAGGGTTCGCTCCAACACACAAGTATTACCTTTTGCATGGATTTTACGTGTCAGTAGCAGGCGCACAGTTTTAGGCGATGTCATAAATCTTCATGCTGCTGCTACCGATTGCTTGTCAGCAGCAGGGGGCTTAGCCCTCAATTGTGAAATATTTGTTGGAAATAACACTGAGAGGGGGGGGGGGTGAATCAGTATTATCAAATTCCTTTCAATATACTTTAATTTATTCTTTAGATATTGATCATTAGTTTGTATGTCAGTACCATATGATAATGAACAAGAACAAGAAAAACAGATAATCACACCAAAGAACACCAGAAATAAGGTGGAAACCCAATGTGGGTGAAAACCACCTGCTGCAATATGTCTCTATCTTCTTTCAATTAGAAACTTCTTTTACAATGATTTGTACTGGTGCATTCATTTACCAGTACGCAGGCTGCAACCTGCAGAGAGCTACAACCCTCTCTCGTTTTCCAGTTTCTCCTGGAAGGGAGCTACAACCCCCTTTTCTCTTCTACTTCTTTAAGGACCACGTTTTATTAATTTTCAGACTAGATCCAAGAACATCAAATAATCATCAAGTACATGTGAATCAACCAAACTCCTTATGAAATCAACCAATGAATCACCCAACTTCTCAGAATGCTGTAAACAGAAAAGCAATACCAGTAATCTAAACCCAGAACTCTGCAGCAAATAGATAAAAGGCAGCCAACAAATACTTCAAGAAAATTCCGCAACTTCACCAATATAAACCATTTGATCCCGATCTATCCTTAGATCTTGTTCTCCATCAACCAGTGAGATCCCTCTTTAGTTCACATCCAGATCTGCACCATAACCCAACCACGGTATTCCAGATCTAGCACTTTATCAGATATTCAATAATTCAGATGATACTTTGCCAACTGATATGCTTCCTCTTTTATAGTCTTAGGCCTTTCACAATACCACGGTCCAAAACCATAATAACACAATACCACGGACCCAATACTTGGGATCAACACTTTTGGATGCAATACCATGGACCAAAACCATAGGATCAAAAACTGTCGGACTAATACCATGAAACAACCATGAAAGTGCGTGAGATCAACACTTTTGGATGAAATACCACGGACCAAAACCATTGGAACAAAAACTGTCAGACTAATACCATGAACCAAGCATGAAAGTGCGTGAACTTTTCTCTTGCATGAAGGGAGCTTTTCTCTACATGAAAGTGCGTGAATTTTTCTCTACATGAAAGAAACTTTTCTCTGCATGAAAGTGTGTGAACTTTTCTCTACATGAAAGAAACTTTTATCTTCATGAAAGTGCGTGAACTTTTCTCTACATGAAAGAAACTTTTATCTTCATGAAAGTGCGTGAACTTTTCTCTACATGAAAGAAACTTTTATCTTCATGAAAGTGCGTGAACTTTGTTGCAGTATAATTTATCATCTGAGATGAGTGGGTTGCCATCAAGTACAACATATGTATCATAATGCCAACAATCTCCCCCTTTGGACTTGATGGCAACAACAACCAATCACTCTCCCCCTTTGACATCAAGGCAAAAGGGCAGACCAAGATAATCTCTTTCCTAGATGAACATTCACTGCCCATACTCCCCCTGAGTACCTGCTAAAATCTCTGAATGAGCTCCCCCTTTGTATATGCCAAGAAGTACCACTCTGTCCATGCTTCCTCTGAGTACCTGCTGAAATCTCTGAATGAGCTCCCCCTTTGTATATGCCAAGGTGTACCAATCTGTCCATGCTACATGCTGAAAGCTCTGCTCTTGCTGAGTTGTGTTGTTCATGCTCCCCCTGACTGTAGGCAAGATCTACAAAAATATGTTCTATAAGAAGAACATGACTCTATCATCAATGACCTTCCTATCACCAAGGACTCATACATACATCCATTTCCCAACCAAGTGGGATATACTAGAATTGACTCATCCACCCAACCAAGTGGGGATACATCAAAAGTTTACATATGATAAAACAAACCAAGTGGGGATACATCAAAAGTTTACATATGATAAAACAAGAACATTACATCTTCATCCCAGGCATAGTGGGGAAACCAAGATAGGCCGTTACATGACCTTGACACCATTACCCAAGAGATACATGACATAGAGACCAAGTATCAAGAGCAAGACTTATGAAAGTCACCAATGACTAATATCAACAACCACTTTTCAGATCAGCAACCATGATCTCCTTCTGTTCTCCTTCTGCACCTGATCTAACCAAAACAGCTTGTGTACACGAACCAAGAGCTTCTAAGGTAATGCCAACAATGCATTATTAGAAGTTAATATGCTCCCCCTGAAGCTGTGCCAGATGGTCTCTGTCAGACCCATATTAGACTCTTTTCATTCAGAGCCTGGCCCACAGAATATCTTCAAATCAAAATATATGCGCCTGTATCTTCATAAACAAGCGTATGTACGCGGATACCCTTCATTAAAATCACGTACAACCAACAATCTCTGAAACAGATGAGATTCAACAACAAGATGATGCATCAACTACCCCCAGCTTTTGCCTGAGGTATTCAAAGGTCTCCCTGGGCAATGGTTTGGTGAGTATATCAACAACTTGTTCCTTAGAAGGAACATACTCCAACTTGACCTTTTGTTCAAGCACTTGTTCCCGAAGAAAATGATATTTGATAGGTATATGCTTGGTCTTTGGTCTTCCTTAGTCCATATTTCCAGGAAAAGGACTTCTCGTATTTCATTTCCGCTCCCATAGGAATGAATACTATAATTCGCATCGCGAACAGGCATAAAAACAGCATCTATAGGAAAAATTCCGTCCTGATAATTATTTGGACTATGTATAATATATCCGCGATTTTTTTCAATTTGTAATCTGATATCAGAAGTAATTGATTTAGTAAGTCTAGCTATATGTTGTGTAGTATCAATTATTTTCACAGAAGGGGGTAATATGATATCTTGAGCAGTTACATTTCTGGGTCCAACAATATAAATAGAAGCTTCTCGGATTCCGTACGAGTCACTTCTAAATACAATTTCTTTTAGATTCATCAAAATGTCATGTACTGATTCTTCAATACCTATTATCGCGGAATATTCATGTTTTATGTTCTCTAATTTTACACGTGTGATACATGTTCCTTCTACTTCTCCAAGTAAAGCTCTTCGCATTGCGATGCCTATTGTATCGGCTCGACCTTTGCGGAGCGGGGATAGAGCAAAACGGCCATAATGAAGACGCTTACTGTATGCTCTGGATTCGATGCATTTCCATCGTAGTGTCTGAATAGAGACTGAGATTTCATCTCGAATCATACCAAGAATATTTGATCAGATCATTAAATCATTTCTTTCTCTTGAAATTCATTCAATTCTTACACACGTCTCTTTTTGGGAGGTCTACATCCATTATGTGGCATAGGGGTTACGTCACGTACAAAACTTAATAGTATGCCACTTCTACGAATGGTTCGTAATGCTGTATCTCTCCCTCGACCAGGGCCACTTATCATAACTTCTACTCGTTCCATACCCCGATCCATTAATGCACGAATAACATTTTCTGCTGCAGTCTGGGCAGCAAATGGTGTACCTCTCCTTGTACCTTTGAATCCACAGGCACCAGCAGAAGACCAAGAAAGAACTTGTCCCCGTACATCTGTAGCAGTCACTATGGTATTGTTAAAACTTGCTTGAACGTAAATAACTCCTTTGAGTACTCGATGTTCATTCCTACGTGAACCAATTCTTTTTATAGTTTTTGACATATTAATCATTATGAGTTCAGTTCGAAAAATGCATATCGAAATCTATTTTACCACTAGATCCATTAATTGATATAGAAGAGGATTACCCCTGTTTTTGCTTATGTCTCGGATTAGAACAAATTATCATAACTCGTTTCCGTCTACGAATTGGTCGACATTTTCCACAAATTCTACGAATAGAAGCACGAATTTTCATATTTGTGACCCTCCAATTTGCTCATATTACATTTTGTTTCCTGAGACAGAGAGTCTGTTTCATCTGTGATTCTCGATCCCTATCGGATGTTCAAAAGGTGATTCAATCGTTTGAAGATTTGTTGCTAAGTCTATATATTATACGTCCTTTGGTTAAATCATAAGCACTTAATTCGACCTTGACCCTATCTCCTGGTAGTATTCGTACGGAATTACGTCGAATCCTACCCGAAATATGAGTCAGAATCTGACATCCATTATCTGTCAGAACTCGAAACATACCGTTGGGGAGTGATTCAGTAACCAAACCTTCCGCATGGATCAGATTCTGTTTCTTCATCGAATCTCCTCCTCTTTTGATTCAAAAACTTGACTAACGTGCTTGGATGAAGATGAATGGTGTCTCGACTTGCTACGACTTTTCATACTATGGGGATATCTTACAGAATAAATATTTTTGGACAACATTTGGATTAATTACCATACATAACATAAAATTTCTCCTCCAATTTTTTTCTGTCGAGCTTCTCGATCCATCAAAATTCCTTGGGAAGTAGAAAGAATTACGATCCCCATTCCACCTAGAACTTTTGGAATTTCTCGATAATTAGAATAAATTCTCAAACCAGGTTTGCTGGTATGCTTTGACGTGGTCATATATGTCCTTTTCTTCCTTCTCCGATATTTTGAAGTCGATATCAAAAAATATTTTTGGCCTTCCTGATGTTCCCTAACATCTTCTATAAAACCTTCTCGTAAAAGGATCCTTCCAATGTTCTTGGTAATATTAGTAGCTGTTACTCGAACCGTTCCTTTTTCTACCATGTCAGCGTTTCTTATAGAAGTAATTAGATTGGTAATAGTATCGTTACCCATGACGAACGAATTCTTAGGAATTCCTGGTCTCGATATAAAAGGCATGTTCGATCTTCTTTGAGGAATATGCTTGAGGTGCAATGAATTTAATTGATCCATGTACCATTTGATGAACCTTAAGTCAAAGATTCTTACAAGATCTATCAGTACTTATAATACTTCGGGAGCCAATGAAACTATTTTCGTGAAATTCAATTGTCTCAATTCCTGAGCAACCGGACCAAAAACTCGAGTTCCTTTTGGATTTCCTTCCTGATCAATGACAACGGCTGCATTGTCATCAGATCGTATCATCATTCCATTGTCACGTTCAAATTCTTTACAGGTGCGTATAACTACGGCTCTAACTACTTCCGATTTTTCCAGGGGCATGTTAGGTACTGCTTCTTTAATTATAGCAATGATAACATCACCTATATGAGCGCATTTACGATTACTTGCTCCTAGAACTCGAATACACATTATTTTTCGGGCTCCACTGTTATCCGCTATATTCAAATAAGTTTGAGACTGAATCATTTTTCCTCCAAAATATTTTTTACCTCGGCAGATAACATGAAAAAAAAAGGAAGAGTTCTTACGAACTAGTAATCTTCTTCCACCTAAAATAACTCTTTGATTCTGTATGGATGGGTTGGGTTAAGTAGTAACAAATTGAGTACGTATAGGCATTTTGTATGCAGCTATTCTAGCAGCTGCTCTAGCGACGGTTTCGGATACTCCGCCCATTTCATAAAGTATTCGACCTGGTCTGATGACAGATACCCAATATTCGGGAGATCCTTTCGCGGAACCCATACGTGTTTCTGCAGGTCTCATTGTAATAGGTTTGTCGGGAAATATACGTACCCATATTTTTCTGCCACAACGGGCATAACGATTAATCGTTCTTCGTCCGGCTTCTATCTGCCCAGATGTGATCCAAGCGGGTTCAAGTGCTTGAAGAGCGAATCTACCGAAACAAATGCGATTGCCGCGGTAAGATACTCCTTTCATTCTTCCCCTATGTTGTTTACGAAATTTTGTTCTTTTTGGGTTATAGTCGATGGTTAATAGTATTTTGATCCCATCTCTAATCCAGAACCGGACATGAAAGTTTCTTCTCATCCGGCTCCTCGTGAATAATCAATGTGTAGATAAATGAGTCTATATCTATGCATTACACATATTGTATATAGAATCTAATTTACAGGACGAATAACTCTTAAATTTCCATCCAATGTCTTAATAAAGAATTTCACAGGCGAATATTTACTCTTCCAGTATTTGCTCCATGGGGTCGACTTACCTATAGACTCCAATGAGATTAATTGCTTTTTGGTTTATTTCGCCATCCTATCCAATGAATGATTAAGATTCCTATATGATCTTATGCAGTCATAGGTTCCATCGTTCCATAGCTTCTATCTAAATGCCCAGGTCTTCCCTCCGCAATGGAGCTTTCTTTTCATCTGTTACGGAATCAATTTCCTTAGTTTCCATTGACCCGAAGCTCTTTCTGCCCGGTATGCGGTTTAGTAAAGCTCGGTACATATGCTAACGTTTGCTTGTTCTTTGGCAGGTGTCGGCCGTATGGTCAAGGTTTGCATGGCGGGACGTGTCCGCCTAGCGGCTCGGCGGTTTTGTGCGAAGCATTTGAAAGCTCTTTGCATTGAGATGTGCTGTTGTTTCTCCCATGCTTCCTGACCAAGTCACTCTGTGCTCGGATATGCGATGTGGCCATTTCAGTCGGAGCTTCAATGGCCATCCCTTGCCCGTTTTCATATGGGTTTTGCAATGGAGAATCGACAGTGGATTCAGAAACTTCCTCAGACGGAATCTCTACTCCTTCCACAGGGGTAGGAACCAAGGCTACGATATTGGCACGGCAGAGAGGGCAGTTTGAATGGGTACTGAGCCACATATCAATGCAGGGCAGATGAAAAGCATGTGTGCATTTGGGAAGAAGCCTGAGATTCTCGTCATCTTGAAATTCACTCAGGCGAACTGCGCATTCATTATCGTGTACCAGGCCATCACCTCTACTGTATTTGAAAGCTGGGAGAGAATTGATGACAGATTCATCAAGCCCACGAGTGAGAATGGGCCATTCACCTGGAGGACCTTGGTTTTGTGCGAAGCATTTGAAGAGCAGGCGGTGTGATTCTTTCCTCTCCTTCGTTGTGTATCTTTCCTAATTGAATACTGGGTTGCCCGCATTTCTTTAACCGGTGGACTGTCCTTTATATCCTGCAGTTTGTCATTATTGAGGCGTTGGGTGGGTATTGTTTTCTGCAGATTTTGAGCCTTTGGTGACCTTGTGCTGTGGTTGGTGCTCTGGTTCAGCCGATTCACCAGGTGGGTTTCTCTCATATTTTAGCAGTTTCATACTCTTGCTGTTTTGATGGCTAATATGTATAATATTGAAGTATGTGGGTATTGGTATTTGGTCTTAGATTCTCCTCTCCAGTATCCCTTTAACCTATAATGTATGTATGATTAAGATGCGATTTTATGTTTTGACAGTCCTGTTCAGATCACTTCAAGCTATAATGTATGCTTTATTTTATGGATATATATATTTTTTCATTTATGACCAAGATCTCCTTATTTAGATGCCCAATAGGTTACTAATGTACATGCTCTGCTATGTGGGTATTGTGTTCTATTTTGACTTAGCAAGGGCCGCCCCTTATTTGATTCACTCGTTCTATCTACCAGTGAATCTCTTTGGCTTCTGCTTTCATTATCTTCCTTTGCCTCTGTGTTATGCTGAACTTGTTTTTCAGTTTCTAACCGTCTCCGGATGAGCTGATCATCGATTCATCTTAGCTCTAGTTAGCCTTGGTGCAGCCGATCTTTATCTTATCTGCTACTATGAATCTGTTTAGTCAGACTGCTCAGGATCTCTGCCAATTTGTTGGGCAATATTTGTGCTACGTGCCCTTATGTCTTCATGAAATTGATCAATTTCTCTTTACAACTGCAAAACGGTTTTCCATCTTTGCCAATCCATCACTCATTATTTGCCTCCACAAATCACCTTTGCTCAACAGTCTAACCGGCAAACACTTATTTTTCTATATCGATGTTAGTAATAGCATCTCCATTTTCACAGCCCCGCAGGTTATTGGGTTTTTGGAAAATGGCGGGGGACTTTGTTGCGGGTTGGGGAAAGGGGTGGTTTGCTTTATGGCTTTTTAACTGGATCTGAGCGGAACTGATTCTTTTTTGGTTGTATTTGCTGAAGGAACTCCAGTAAGACATGGCCAGCAAGCGCATTCAAAAAGAACTCCAGGACTTGCAGAGGGATCCCCCCACTTCCTGCAGTGCAGGGCCTGTTGGCGAAGATTTATTTCATTGGCAGGCAACCATAATGGGCCCAACTGAGAGCCCTTACGCTGGAGGGGTTTTCTTTGTTATGATCCACTTTCCTCCAGATTACCCCTTCAAGCCCCCGGAGGTTAATTTCCAAACCAAGGTAAGTAAATTCAGAAATTCATTTTCTTATAGCTGCAACGCTTCTCTGCTGAACACAAATTCAAGCTATCAAGAGTAAGCTGTGCTTTTGAATTAGTTTTATTTGGATCACTTATATACAGCTTTATAAATCATTGTTTTCTTAATGTGTCTGCCTTCTCTGTAAGATAAAATGTTCAAGTTTACTTGAGCCGTTAGACACCCAATAGCAAAATATCACGCTCTTAGATTTGATAAGATTATTATGCACATGGACTGATAACCTATAAGGGTTGGCTCTCAGTTAGATCACATATTTCTTACCCTGGTTTGCTCAGAAACTGCGGGTGGCATTCCAGGTTAGTTGTCGGAATATTTGGTCAGTTTTTATCTATTGTACGCAGAACTAGGGTTGATATGCAGGCAACAAGAGTGATCTTTTTCTTTTGAATTGGTGTCTATACCTAGATTATGATTTTCTCAAGCAATCACAAATGGAATTACACCATGATCGTGCTTTGCAGGTCTTCTCCTGACGATGGCTGGCATAGGGGATGATGCAATGACAGTAAGCAAATTTTATGCCCTCTTTTACGTTGGAAGATTTTTTCTAGGAGGTCAAATTGAACACTAAAGTATTAAGACATCCTTATACTAGTGAAAATTTATCATGTTCTAAAATTTGTAGGTTCCTATGTTTTAACAGGTTAACATCTGGGGTCCATCAGATTTAGAATTTTTAACTGGTGCAATGCGGTCATTTATTCCAAACTCTGCTGTTGTTCACACCAATAGTTTTGGTCCAGGGCAGTACGTCATCAACCTCTAAAGTCTTCTTGTATCCCATGGCAAACAAGGGGTTGAGCCAATGGAATTTCATCAGGCTCCAAACATTGGCTCTGGAATATGGAGTCAACTGATTAATATGGCATATCTCATGTTGAGGATTAAATCTGGCAGATCTGTATGTACATCTGAATCCAATTCCTAGTAACTTGCCTTTTAGGCTTTTCTTTCTTATGGGGCTGTCATATTTGCTACAATCTCTGGTTGCTTTAGGCCTACTTAAATCATTTAGATGACTGTGTGGATGTACATATGATTTTCTATGATTTAGAGAATAATGATGCTATGATCTTTCTGTTTGCATAGGCAACCCTTCTCAGCTCTTGGAGCCTACGTAGATATATGGTTTCCCAAGCTGCTGGGCTCCAAAATACCATTGTCTCTGGGCCAATGACTCAATCATCTTTGCACCAAAGAAAACAGAGGCCAGCACATAGCCTTCATAGGAAAAATGCTCTGTTCCTCCCAAGTACTCTACGAACAAGTTTATCAGATATGGACCTATATATGTTGCACAGCTAAATATGGCTGCAAACAAAGCATTGATTATCATTCCCTTCCAAACAGATGACAGGATGGCCTTTAGCATTGATGGGTTCTGTATATTTGTCTCGACCTTTTGGCAGCACCAGTTGGTTTCAAGTCCTCGATATGACTCTTCAGCAGTATCCTTGCCTGCAACACTTGGTACGTCATCAAGCTCTAAAGTCTTCTTGTATCCCATGGCAAACAAGGGATTGAGCCAATGGAATTTCATCAGGCTCCAAACATTGGCTCTGGAATATGGAGTCAACTAATTAATATGGCATATCTCATGTTGAGGATTAAACAACACTTGGAGGTATTTGATCAATAATTTTACTTTTCTTTCCCAGAGTAATAGCATACGCATACTTAACATACAAGCTATACAGCTATGATAAAGACTAGGTTTCTGACAGTTTGTATCCCTAAGTTCAACTGATGTACTCTGCCTAAAGCCCATCCTTAAATCCTCCACTTCGTACTATGTAAAGAAGCACTGGAGCTCTCAGCTGGTACTTTTAGTATATGCGAAATTGTTGATGGCACTTCCATGGAATCAACAGACATCAGGGTATAGAGTCTTCGGCAGAATCTTTCGTTTGCAATGTTGAAAACAGAATATCAGTGGATAGCCAGATGGATTTTTGTTTTCGTTTCTGTTGTATTCAGATTTAGGCAAGGCAAACAGAAAACTTACTCCACTATATCTCCTGCTATAGCATGAAGAGTTTCTTACTGGGGAGAACACATAGACACATTGCATCATTTGAGTTTGAAAATGCTTAAAATGATTCCCAGATAACACAAAACAACACACATATTGTGCATCATTCAAGTTTCAAAAGTTGTCTTTCTCTAAAGTTGTCTGTATTTGTTGGAAGAATGTTACGAGTTAGGAGCTTGAGTATATTTTGTATGAACACCAACCTTGTTGCTTAATTAACATCATATTTCCGTACCTGTATTTTTGTAATATTAATCTTTCTGGCGAAAACATTAATTGACCGCTCAATGCTAATTAAATTAAATGCACTTGCCTGTATCAATGACTGAAAGTCTTACAGTTAGCTGGCTTTCTAGATTTCAGGTTATGGGTCTGGATCGAACAGCTACTAGAGAAGGCAGGCTCAACTTCACGCAGGGACTCGCTGCCAGTCCCTGCACCAAGCCGGTGCTCATTCCTTTCGTAATCGTTCCTTTCGTGATGCGAGTAGCAGTAGTATCGGGCCGGTATCCCTGCACCAAGCCGGTGCTCATTACTAAGTAAAGATATAGCAGGTCTCCCGGCGGCTTTCAGGGAATCAGGGGGGGTGAAAGCGGTAATGGGTGCTTGCAGTTAATGGTCGGTCGAATGCCTAATAATACCCTCTGTTAAAAAAATCACACTACCAGACCTTCGTACAGCGTACATGAGATTAGTGAAATTGAACGAGCGTTACACGTATATATTTGTTTGAGGTTTGAATTCAATAAATTTTGTCTTATCGCTTAATAATTTTGTTTTTTTGCATCATCGTTCTGATGGAATTAGCTTGAATTGGTTCTCACATTGGTATTCTATGTTTCGTTTGAACTTATGTTCCATTCACCTTTGTTTTATTTGTGAAATTGTTTACGATACTTATTCGAATGCTTTCCTTTCATATGTTTACTCGTCATGGTCATAGTTCATGGTGTTCCCCTTCATATGTTGCTCTGTTTGAGATCCATTAAGCAATGGAGGCCAGGTGAAAACCGACTTCTGGTGTTCAACATCTCTGGTAAGCTTCTCTTTGAGTGTAAACAGTTCCACCAATAACAATTTTAGCATGTCATTCAAATTTCAAAATCAAATAACGTATCATTTTCCCTCAAATTTCATCTGGCGGAACTATCTGAATCCTAATTTTCTGAAAGTTGAAACTTAGTTCAACGTAAACCCTGCACGAGAATAAACCCCAGCGCTAATAGGGAATACGTACCTCTGGAGGAGACCCGGGCGGTCTAACAAACCTGGTCACGTTAAATGAAAGGAGAATAGAACAACTCTTAACTTTAAAATGACATTAAAGGTTGACGACATTACATAGATCGGAGATAATAACGATCTTGGGCCACGCCACGATAACATAACAATAGAGGATGCAAATAACGGACAGAAAATAAAATAATGTCTAGGCGACCCGGTTGGCTGACGACGATAATGAGCCACGCAATGTAGCTTGGAATGGACGACTATGACGAGCCACGCAAAATGATAGCTTGAAACTGAGTACGACGCCACTATGTGGATCCGGGCTGCAAAAAGCAATCCATATTCAGCTATACAGGAAAGAAATGTTGAAAAAGATTAAAGAAAAACAGATGAGATGACGAGAAAGATTCAAGAAAGAATAGAAAATAATATTATATTTTGGAGAAATTAATTAGAAATGAGCGGAATACCTTCAAATCTGAGGGTTGTGCCATCCTTCTATTGAAGCGTTTGAGGAGAGAATTCCGTCTTGTCGAGACGTCCCAATCCCAACCATTTGGATAAAATAGATTGTTGTAGTCCAACACCAACTGCTTCAAGGGAATTGGGTCGGTAAGTTGTTGGAAGCGCTCGTCATCATCCGCTATATAATAATAGCAGGTATCATGTGTACACTGGATGGTGCGGGCGCAGTCCACCACCACAGTGCAACGCCGCGGCCAATAAAAAATTAGAAGGCTGAGGTTTTCACAGCCCCAGTCATTCTCCACGAAATCTTGAAAGGAGATAAATACGTGCAGCCTTTCCTCCTGTTGAGAAATGCTCCACCCCATCTCCTTTTTCCACCGGATCTCCAGGGGTATCCGATTTATAAAGTACACCCAGCGGTCCAAGTGAAGCAAAACCAGTTCTTTTACAAGGTTTGGGGCTTTTAAAAAACCGTCAATGTCAGGATCTTCATGACATTGGGACAACCATCTCTTGCGTTTCTGCTCCTCCATTGGCATTGCCATTGACTTTCTGTTCTGTGGATTTCCTCTTTCTCTTCCTTTCCGTTTCTTGGATTTCTCTCCCTTCGTTCTTCGTTTTTGTTCAGTGGATTTCTCTCCGTCTTCGTTTGAGATGTAAATGTATATCATAGAATAGATGTATGCAGAGTTCATGAGTTGGATCACTATGCAATTATGAAATCCCTCCAAATTCCAATGAAAGAAAAAGTCGTCCGTGTTTTTATAAGCTAAAAATAGAAAGGGTATGTACGCAAATTATGATTTGACAACGTAAGTATTGAAAATTATGATTTCCAAGACAAATACAAAAGAGAGTTATAATGAATTAAAATGGGAAATGTTATAACTAAAAAAATATTGATTAATTTTTTATAACAAGACAATGAGACTCAACATTTCTGTAAGCCTCTGAAGCAGCCTATTCCGAGAGGAAACTCCGAAAGCTTCATTTCATGATTGACAAACCAAATTGCAAACGGCACTTGGCATTTAGCTTTTTTTAATGGCAATAGACATCTCAGAACCTCTTATAGTAAAGCCATTGTAGATGAAATTCTGGATAGATAATACATCTAGTTATGGATACATTTTCCTATCATAAATAGGAGTGTCTGATTTGGACTTTAAAAACAAATGCAATTTGATATGACAAATCCAACACCAGATAACAGATGAAGTTTCTAAGACAGTGATAGAGAGACCTCGCTATGCAAACGAAGACAGAGCTTTATATGAAATATGCAAAACAACCGCATGGAATTATGGACCACACAGTCTAATAGCAATAATAGTTAGTCATTGAAATGTGCTTGGGACAAATTACAGAAAGAAGATCTTGAGCTGAAAGAGAAAGATCAAAAGGCAATTGAGGTTACCAAGGCCAGGGTAGAATCAGAAAAGCAGCAACTTATGGCTGTAGCAGATCAGGCATTGTCAACTTGTTCAGAAAAGGAACAAGAACTGTATATTGCACAAAAAGAATTAATTCTCAGTATTTTTAAGGGAAAACACTACCTTGTGAAAAATGTGCGCATTCGATTACCCATGCACTAAATTCTTCCTAATTAATAGTAGTAACATTAATAGTAGTACCTTAGCTTATATTTGAGGCATTTTTTTCTTTCACTGTGATTTATATCGATTTCAGGCACGTACATTTCTGTAAATTCGTTAAACTTGTATTTGAGGCAACAGAATTGGTTAACATAATCCTATATGACACTAACCATAAGTCCGACAATATAAATTCGGTGAAGTAGGTCATTGGTTTAAGAAAACAAAAAAAGATATGTATTACTTAAATTCTATCTGCTTGGGTTACATAAATTTGTTATCTTACGCAAATTTGTGTATGAATTAGCCATAGCGAACCATATCAGATAATTGTAAGTTCTTATTTCAATTGAGTTGAATTAAATGGTTAGAATTTCCTCTTATCTTAAAATAACTGAATTATTCATTGGTCTAGTTTCTTTTTGTTTTAGTTTGTTTCTGTGTATCTTTGTCTAGCCTATGGAAATTATAGTGACTTTATACAGACTATCTTTTTGTATTGAGAAAATCATTTGATTTAATAAATAAAAGCGGTGCACCGCACAGACATGGAAACATATATCATAGCAACCATACAAGAAAATTCGAGAAAAAAATATCATTTCCGTAGCAAAACATAACAGAATATAAATGAAGGAAAAAAATTAATACAGAATCACTGACATACATGTAGGCAGCGCTTAAAATTACAGAAAATTGTAATGGAGGCACCGCTTAAAATTACCGAAAACCATAGGATTGACGAAAATTGAAATATCCGAAGAAAAATCAATGGAAGCTTTCTATGAGTAATAAAACCCATCAACTGAAACCCAAGTTTTATATAAAATATGGAACGACCGTTATAAAACATAATCCAGCTTATAAAATCATGTAATAGTACAAAGATAAACTGCTTGCAAGATTAGAAAACATAAAGAGTACCTGGACCCGAAGCGAAATAACAAAGCCGCAAAGTAACGACGAAATGATGTATAAGCTTAGTATATAGCAAAAAAATCAGTTACACGTAGCCCCGATGCTACATGCACAATGTCACCTGGAATGAAATGTGAATAGAAGACAGGTAACCCCCATCAAATCAGTCTATGTGAAGGCGCAACAGATGTTAAGAATCACTCTGAATCACCCTAACCCCCGTCAAATCAGCAGTGAGGGCGCAGCTCTTATGTTAATTGTGATCCTGTTCACGCGTTGGCAGCCAAACTAGCTCTCTTTTACATAGAAGGGGTTCTTCAGGGCGTAGTGTTAATAAGTCTGTAGTCAAATTACCCAGGCGAAAATCCCAGGCACTCTTCTGTTGTGCCCAATCCACCAAAGAGAAGACATTTGTTGTAGATCCATCTCGCCGGTAGAGGACAGGGAGAATGTAGTTGTGATTGACTGGATCTAACCAGTACATGGGCTGATCTATCGTCTGGTTGCCTAGTTTAGAGATCCCTCGTTCAGATCTATGAGGAGTGCCTTGTTTCAGACAGGGATACGTCCTCCATGTCCCCTGTGGGTATCTTTTCGCCTCTGAGGGTTCATGATCTGGCTGACGGTGCAACCTGCAAATTCCTTTCTTTGTGTAGTCGTCGTGTGCCTTTTCTGCCATCTCTACTGAGGAAAACCAAACCCTTAAACCCTCGAAATGAAGCCCGTAGGTGACTGGAAGGGTTTCTCTGATTCAGAGCACGCCCAAAACAATCCATCATTTGCTAATCCATTCCTTCCGCCTTTCCTGAGTTCTTTCGGGAGTTGAATGTGGCCTTTCATGCATTTCCTAGAAGAGGTCCAAATGTATGCTCCTTGCTTTGTGTAGTCGTCGTGTGCCTTTTCTGCCGTCTCTACTGAGGAAAACCAAACCCTTAAACCCTCAAAATGAAGCCCGTAGGTGACTGGAAGGGTTTTCTCTGGTTCAGAGCACGCCCAAAACAATCCATCATTTGCTAATCCATTCCTTCCGCCTTTCCTGAGTTCTTTCGGGAGTTGAATGTGGCCTTTCATGCATTTCCTAGAAGAGGTCCAAATGTATGCTCTTATTCCAGCCACCATAATGTACAAGACCAGGCTCTGGTTACATGCAAGGTTTTCGTGGGTTACTCTATCAAGATCGACTAGTGTGTCGGCGCCCAACTCAACTTCAAAGCTCTGATGAACCCTAGCTCCACAAGCCATCCTCGTTCCTCCTTCCCGATGTGAGTGAAACTCGAGACCTTTGTGAGCGAAGTCGAGTGACTGAAAAAGATTTGCAGAAGCATATGGCGAGAACCTCATTACCCACCCGTCAATACCAGCGCACCGATGCGATGCAGCACAACACCTGTTAACCCTGCGACCTTAGGATATAGTTTACGAAATCGGGATATAGTTTAGGAAATAACGAAACCTGTAAGGAAGTAATGCTAGCATTAACGCTAACAGTTAACGGTCAGGCACACTGAAATTAGCGATAACTTGCAAATTAACCTAAGTTCGGGCCTCTTCCGCCTCGGGAAGAGGCCAAATAAGATGGCGAAGGATGGCGAAAGAGTGAGTGCTTTAGAAACTTAGGATATCCGCGCTCTAACCGCCGTATAACAGAGAAGCAAAGGGGTCAACTAATGCTAAGTCGGGGTCCCTGCGATTACTATAGTCCCTACCGGATGCCTTCTTTCACTGTGATTTATATCGATTTCAGGCACGTACATTTCTGTAAATTCGTTAAACTTGTATTTGAGGCAACAGAATTGGTTAACATAATCCTATATGACACTAACCATAAGTCCGACAATATAAATTCGGTGAAGTAGGTCATTGGTTTAAGAAAACAAAAAAAGATATGTATTACTTAAATTCTATCTGCTTGGGTTACACAAATTTGTTATCTTACGCAAATTTGTGTATGAATTAGCCATAGCGAACCATATCAGATAATTGTAAGTTCTTATTTCAATTGAGTTGAATTAAATGGTTAGAATTTCCTCTTATCTTAAAATAACTGAATTATTCATTGGTCTAGTTTCTTTTTGTTTTAGTTTGTTTCTGTGTATCTTTGTCTAGCCTATGGAAATTATAGTGACTTTATACAGACTATCTTTTTGTATTGAGAAAATCATTTGATTTAATAAATAAAAGCGGTGCACCGCACAGACATGGAAACATATATCATAGCAACCATACAAGAAAATTCGAGAAAAAAATATCATTTCCGTAGCAAAACATAACAGAATATAAATGAAGGAAAAAAATTAATACAGAATCACTGACATACATGTAGGCAGCGCTTAAAATTACAGAAAATTGTAATGGAGGCACCGCTTAAAATTACCGAAAACCATAGGATTGACGAAAATTGAAATATCCGAAGAAAAATCAATGGAAGCTTTCTATGAGTAATAAAACCCATCAACTGAAACCCAAGTTTTATATAAAATATGGAACGACCGTTATAAAACATAATCCAGCTTATAAAATCATGTAATAGTACAAAGATAAACTGCTTGCAAGATTAGAAAACATAAAGAGTACCTGGACCCGAAGCGAAATAACAAAGCCGCAAAGTAACGAAGTCGAAATAACAAAGCCGCAAAGTAACGACGAAATGATGTATAAGCTTAGTGTGGACGAACGGAGAGAGAGGGATTCGAACCCTCGGTACGGATGATCCGTACTACGGATTAGCAATCCGCCGCTTTGGTCCGCTCAGCCATCTCTCCAAGATGGAAGAGTTCATGTGTAACAAAATGAACGGTGGAGTAAAGGTGTATATCATAGTATGTACAGATTGTATCGGCAATATAATGAATATTGCGATTATTCAGTTGGATAAAGAACAATCCAGTCAATCGTATTGTTCATTTCGTTAAAAATAGTTCTGTATGACTGATTTTTTCTGCTTTTCTTGGCCTGGCCATCGGCCAGGCCAAGAAAAGCAGAAAAAATCAGCAGTCATACAGTGCTTGACCTAATTTGATAGCTAGAATACCTGCTGTAAAAGCAAGAAAAAAAGCTATCAAAAATTTAAGCTCTACCATATCTTCATTCCCTCCCCAATGAGTTTGATTAAATGCGTTACATGGATTAGTCCATTTATTTCTCTCCAATATCAAATTTTATTATCTAGATATTGAAGGGTTCTCTATCTATTTAGGGTTCTCTATCTATTTTATGTATTATTGTAAAGATATCAGTTGCTCAAGGCCATAGGTTCCTGATCGAAACTACACCAATGGGTAGGAGTCCGAAGAAGACAAAATAGAAGAAAAGTGATTGATCCCGACAACATTTTATTCATACATTAAGTCGATGGAGGGTGAAAGAAAACCAAATGGATCTAGAAGTTATTGCGCAGCTCACTGTTCTGACTCTGATGGTTGTATCGGGCCCTTTAGTTATAGATAGATAGAGCTTTGGATGGATCAGAGATCCATCCAAATATCCTTTAACTATTTAAGTTGATAATGTAACGAATAAAACCCACCTGTATCACTAAACTATACACGCCACAATCCCATTGACGGATATTCCGTCACTTCTTTCCTTCCACATTTGAATCCAAATTCCGGAATTCCTTAATTCTCTCTCTTCTATTTCCGAGAGAGAAGAAAGGATTCTATCCATTCTAGTTTTAGAAATTCTAGGTTGTTCTTTCTCTTTATCAAGGAATTTTTTTGCTCAACTCCTCTAATCTTCTAATTGAATTCTTTCTAATTCATTTTAGAAAGATCTTCCTCTTCCAGGAAGAAAAAGAGCCATAAACTGGAATGGCTCCATATTCTTAGCTCTCAATCTTTGTTGATCTCTTATAGTAATCACATCTTGAGGTTTGCAAGGGTAACTTGGTATATCTACCATATGGTCATTGACCGGATATGTCCATGATTCACTAATTGTCTAGCTCCGGGAATGGTGGGAGCCATACCCAATCGAAAAAGAATATTATCCAAACGCATTTCAAGTAATTGCAATAGGACCTGACCCGTTGAGCCTTTGGCTCTTCTAGCAATACGAACATATTTCAGCAAATGCTCTCAGGCATAACTTTTCTCCATCCGTTTCGTATCAGCTCAGCCCGGAGTTTCCAGTATAGCGATCCTTACCCTACGAGCTACTATAATATATGTTCTCAACTTGATATCTATAAAGATAGATGGATCATCCATATCCAATTTGTTGTCCATCTACCATAGTAGACTCACTCATTCATATATGATGAGGGGGCCCTTTTAACTCAGCGGTAGAGTAACGCCATGGTAAGGCGTAAGTCATCGGTTCAAGTCCGATAAAGGGCTCATGTTTCCCACGAAGAAAGAAGGCTCGGGTGTCCATTTCTATTACATAGAGAGAAATATTTTCACCGAAATATGAATATGAAAATGACAACAAATCGGATTCGGATCCAGTCCGTTTTTTATCTTCTTTTATGAGGCGAACGACGGGAATTGAACCCGCGCGTGGTGGATTCACAATCCACTGCCTTGGTCCACTTGGCTACGTCCGCCCCGGAAAAACCAATTTATCTATCTACAGTCATTTCTTCCAAGAATAAAAAATGAGCTAACGTTTGTTCTTATGTGGGTCGTCGGTGACCTCTGATAGGGGATCAAAGCAAGATCGATGACTAACTCTCAACTCTCGAACAAGTTGTATGGCTTATTATCAAATATGTGATAAATATGAAGTATTTTGTATTTCTCCCGGAGAAATATCACGATCCCATCTTCCCTCCGTTCTTTTGAACGTGAAAGAAGAATCTTTCTTCTTTCGTATCGATCCTTTGTCTATTCACTCATGGGCGATAATTATTGTTTTTCCCTATTAGATTTTAGTTTTCAACTAACACAGTTTTGCAGATTGGTTCGGTAGATCCCACGTTATTCGAGTTGTAACGAACGGGCCATAACCATTAAAATGGTTCGGTGTAAATGGAATAGATCGAGATCTATCTCGATATTTATTGTATGTTTTATCTTGATACTAAGATCTTGTCCATCTGAACAACTCTGGGCAGGGTATTTGATCGGAGAGTCGTTGTTTAAAATGATCAAGGTTGTGGCTGTGTCGACAAGTTCGACCCTATTCGCTTATCATATATTCAGATTCGATGAATCTAGACCATTTGAACTTGTATCCTTCCTTCTCGTATTAGAAGGTATAGGGTTTTCCAATCTGGAAAATTTTGTTATCTTACATGCACGGTTAGGATACAATCAAGTTCTTTGTTATATTATTATGCAGGTTATGGGACAAAGATACAAATTTAAAGGCTCATCTACCGACGGAGATAGTGAACATTTGATGAATCAAATATAAATTTGATTGTTGTCTTTCAGTTAATTCGTTTGAAAGTTTAGATCAAGCGAACAGAATTGGTAGGCGTCAATCGATCCGTGGAACGTATCAAATCTTTCACATATAAGTTCGTTATGAGATGAGCCCACTCATCTCACAATGATATAAAATCATTTCGGATAGATCTATTGGCGAGTAGAGATCTATTTGTAACGGGGCAGAAAGCAGCTTCTTTTGGGTCGCTGTCCACATAATTTCTGGACAAGGGGTAATAGTTTCTTTCTTTCGTCCCAACCCAACAGACTTCTTTATTCTATTGTTTGTTCCAGAACGCATTCCATGAAATATGTGTATTCTATAAAATAGTGGGGTAGATTAAAGCAAACGTTGGTCCAGATGTAGATCTAATATGCATAGCCGGTAGATTGCATTTTTGTGATATGTTACCAGAACGGAACTAGAGGCAAGGAAGAGTGTTTGTCCCAATATGAAAATCTTGGGTCTCAAAAACCATGTGATGATCTTAGGTGAAGAAAGAGAACGAACCAAAGGTTCGCCTTTAGCGAGGATGGATCAACTCCAGAGAATTTCTCTGCCCAGGTATTCGGAATATCCGTCGTACTTGCCACTTCTATGGTTCAAAAATAGGCTCGATTTACCGCACATAACTTATTGTAGAGAATCCTAGTTGATCAAGATCTTCGCCCCGATATTTAGCAAAGGGATAGATACATCCGGGATTTTCGATTGAACGGAAATTTTGTTCAACCCCAACGGAATGCGTTGCGTTTGGATGGAGCTAAAAGTCACATGTCCGATCGATACTTTGACTGCTCTATGGATTGCTTGGAACATATGATATTCGAGAGAACTCTCGAATTTTTCGAAGAACTAGCGATAAAAAAAAAAAATAAAAATAGTTTATAGGTTTGATCATCTGGTATCGGATCAATCTCGATCGATCCAAAATACTAATATGCCTGCTCTGGTCCAACGTTCCCATCCATCGATCTAGATAAGGACATGAGATTGATATGATCTGAAAGACTTTTCAAGGCCAAGTCATAGGGACGGACTATGAGGGGATATATATAAATAGTATCACTTAGTGGAATGTATAGGGCTATACGGGCTCGAACCGTAGACCTTCTCGGTAGAACAGATCAAAGTTCTTATTATCAAAATAATTTGAACTGTTCCAAGAACCCAACATGCATTTTCTCGCATTGGGCTCTTTCATTAACTGATGGAAAGATCGGTTAGTCTGCCATTCTCCTCTTTCCGGTAAGATACTAATATGGCTCCGTGTGCTCCAAATTCTTACCCTTCGGAAGCAATCCCAAAGTTATTCAAAAGGTTTTTTTGACGTAGGTCTGCCTTGCTCGGGCATAGATTGACTCAAATAGAGTCTCTTCTATCGCTCCAAAAGTAAAATATGACACTTCATACACCTAAAAGTTCATAGAGCGAAAAGAATCTATTTTGAGGTCCCCGTATTATACTCATTATGCCTGGCATTGAACAGAGCTGGGATTGACCATATCAATTAGATCCGTAATTCGAATCAGATCGAACTTAATCTTTGTCATGCTATTGTTCCCCAGAGAAACAAATTTATAGAGTAAGACTATTTCACATAGAATCTATTTCGTGGATCGGACGAATCGATAAACTCTCCCGAAAACCATTGGCGCACGTGTAAACGAGGTGCTCTACCTTGCTGAGCTATAGCCCTTCCTTGCCAGTCTTGGTGATACACTACTATACTAACCAGATGGATCACTTTATGTCAAGGTAGATATTTCATGATCCAATACTATGATCCAATACGTTCCAATAAGTTCGATCTGTGCCAGGGACACATACATTGTCTATACATTTAATTCGATTTCGATTTAGAATCGTTTATAAATCCAACTCTACCTATGAGAATAAATGACCCACTTAACTCAGTGGTTAGAGTATCGCTTTCATACGGCGAGAGTCATTGGTTCAAATCCAATAGTAGGTAAACTTATTAGATGCCATCGAGTTTTCAATGGTATCTAATAAGTTTTACTCCACGTGTTTGGATCGAGGCGGAACATTGAATCCATTTTTCAGATCATTATAGAAAATGTTAATTAGAGACGGGGGGGCTAGCATTGATAGCCTCTAATCGGGTTCTAGCCCTTTTCAGAGCTAAATCAGCCTCAATTGCTTGTCTTTTGCCTTCGGCTCGAGCTAAGTCAGCTTTAGCTATTCGAAAATTTTCCTGGGCTTCTCGGGGATCGATGTCAACATCTCTCTCTGCATTATTTACCAATATAGTTATTCTATCACTGTCTATCTTGGCGAAACCGCCCATCATAGCCATAGTGGACCACTGCCCATTGAGACGTATTTTCATAACTCCTATATCTACAGCTGCCACAAGTGAAGCATGATTGGGTAATACGCCAATTTGACCACTATTAGTAGATAGAATTATTTCTTTAACTTCTGAATCCCAATGAATGGACCAGATAGGAACTGCTGGTAAAAACCCTAAAGAATAGGAATAGGAATTTCGAAGATAAAAAATATAAAACATTTGTTACAAGACATGGAGAATCCCAATATTAAATAAAGAAAGTATGGGTCAATAATCTTAACACAGTGGTCGTATGTCTTCATAATTAAACTGAGAGTGTAGGGTACAGCTAAAATAAACTCTTATAATGAATTAACTCCTACCCAGATACCAATTGGAATAACAGAGAAAGGAAGAGGGTTTTACCCTTCCAAGGGTATAGGCACAGCTGTAAGAACTGTAAGCAAATAATCAACACCAAAACCTTCAGTCTCTTGAATAAGAGAAGTCCATGCATTAAAATCTGCTGAGTTTGCCCTTACTATGCTCCATAACCTTTGTTCTTCAGTAGAGATGGCTGCCAAAAGAAAGTAAAAATATATCAGCTATAATATATAGAGATTCAAGAACGTCAGTCCTCTCTAATTTGACATTTATTATCTACAAGACAATATTACTTTGGGAACTACAGAGAGACTTGCAATGATAGCAATTTCAAGACTTGTTTAGTCATACACAGGACTGATACGTTCAAAAGGTCATCCACAGAGAATCGTGTAGGTTTTGAGCAAACAGAGAAGTTCCGACCTGAAAAGAAAAGAATCCACAGAGAATCGTGTAGGTTTTGAGCAAACAGAGAAGTTCCGACCTGAAAAGAAAAGAAGCTATTTAGTTCTTGAGGTCCTCATGAAGTCAAAAATCAGCCTTTATTGAACAACTTTCCCCCAGAAATCATACGTATAATCGTAATCATAAAATGAAGCTTGGGCTCCCATCGGGAGAGGCAAGTGCAACAGGTACACCAATCACTAGTAAAAATGAAATAGCAATTAATGCAAACACAGCCGATTGGAAAGCAATAGTCATGGTTGTGATCTTACAAGCTCCCAACAGATTGAATAGACTATACCATCCGATCCCCAATTTTCAATTATGATCAAATGCACTATGGAAAGGATTTGACCATAAATTGATCGAGCTTTCAAACTTTTTCAATTTGATATTTGAGTGTGAGAGGAGAGGGAAATTCGTTTCTTTTTTTTCCATTCCAGATGATGAAAAATCATCATATGTCACAGGTATAGTTGGTATCGACCCGACTTTATGCTTATAGTTAGGGATTATACGAAGGGGTAGAATAGAAGTTGTCCCCGGGAGAGATGGCCGAGTGGTTAATGGCTCCGGTCTTGAAAACCGGTATAGATAAAAAAACTATCGAGGGTTCGAATCCCTCTCTCTCCTTTTGTTTTTCAACAATTGCATTTACCGGTCCAATAAAAAAAAAAAAGAGAATAGCTCGGCTGTATATAGCCGAGCTACAAGGATCCAGTTGGAAAAAGAGTATTTGAAAAGACTCCTATCCCGCCGATATGGGAGATAGATGTAATGAAATTGAATCGATTTTTCTTCCATCTGGTTTGATCTATTGTTTCAGTTAAGAGGAGTCATGGAAAGGACAGGTTCGAAATCACGATCAATCCCTTTCTCAAATCCTGCTGCAGCTGCACGAGCCCTTCCCGCATGCCACAAATGACCTACGAAGAAGAAAAATCCTAGAACAAAATGGGAGGTGGATAACCAACTTCGGGGAGAACAGGTCGATACCAACTATACCTGTGACATATGATGATTTTTCATCATCTGGAATGGAAAAAAAAGAAACGAATTTCCCTCTCCTCTCACACTCAAATATCAAATTGAAAAAGTTTGAAAGCTCGATCAATTTATGGTCAAATCCTTTCCATAGTGCATTTGATCAGAATTGAAAATTGGGGATCGGATGGTATAGTCTATTCAATCTGTTGGGAGCTTGTAAGATCACAACCATGACTATTGCTTTCCAATCGGCTGTGTTTGCATTAATTGCTATTTCATTTTTACTAGTGATTGGTGTACCTGTTGCACTTGCCTCTCCCGATGGTTGGTCAAGTAGCAAAAATGTTGTATTTTCGGGTGTATCATTATGGATCGGATCAGTCCTTTTTGTAGGTATCCTTAATTCTTTCATATCTTAGATATGTTCTAGATGTTTTAGGTTCACACTCCCTCCCCCTCCTCCCGGAGGGCTTTATAGCTTTTCTGAAGGGCCTTTTACTTCAGGCCCAAGGAGGAGGGGTTTTCCATATCCGTAATTGAATTAATAATTGGACCATTCAAAAATGGTATCTACTTACGAATGGGATTGAACATATATGTATTTTCCATTTCAATTATATGAATATCTATATATTCATATAATTGAAATGCGGGTATGGTTGAATGGTAAAATTTCTCTTTGCCAAGGAGAAGATGCGGGTTCGATCCCCGCTACCCGCCCTTCACATGGAATATGAAAAAGAATAGTTCATGTATTGATCGTTTCTTTTCCTCACTTATAATTCAATTATAAATTTATAAGTGAGAGAGCAATCCTTTCCGGACCAAAATACTTCGTATGTTCTGGTCTGGCGGAGACAGGATTTGAACCCGTGACCTCAAGGTTATGAGCCTTGCGAGCTACCAGACTACTCTACTCCGCACCATTGATTTATATCATAATCAGAATGGGTACACAAAACAATAATGGGATATAGTACCCCTATCCCTATATAGGGATAGGGGTACTATATCCCATTATCACAAGAAACTTCAATTACTTTTTTCTTTTCCTACCAACTCGATTTTTTTATCCCGGGCAATAAACATGCGTGGGCCATCTCACGGAGTATGTGTCCGGACAATCCAAAGTCTCGATAGTTGGCTCTAGGTCTTCCAGTCGAAGAACAACGTCGATGGAGACGTGTAGGTGCACTATTACGTGGTGAAGATTGCAATTTTCTATGAATTTCCCATTTGTCATCCAATGATGACACTTTGCTTTTTTCCTCCAAAGATTGACGAATTAAATGATATTTCCGTTCCAGTGCTTGTCTCTTCTTCTCTCTCTGAATGAGACTCTTTCTCGCCATAATAGTTCAGTTGGTACTATTACCTACCAGGAATCAAAATATAGATCAGATTTTAGATGGAGTAATATTATGTTGATTACTTTTTCTCTGTGGGGTATTGTCATTGTATCAATGACAATACCCCACAGAGAAATTGATGAAGAAGAATTAACCAAATTTACCTGATGTAGAGGCAATTAAAAAAGCTGCATAAGTGAATATATAACCTACGGAAAAGTGAGCTAATCCAACTAATCGTGCTTGAACAATGGAAAGGGCTACTGGCTTGTCTCTCCATCGAACTAAATTAGCTAAAGGCGTGCGTTCATGGGCCCATGCAAGAGTTTCGATCAGTTCCTGCCAATATCCACGCCAGGAAATAAGGAACATAAATCCAGTAGCCCAAACAAGATGCCCGAATAAGAACATCCACGCCCAAACAGATAAACTGTTCATACCAAAAGGATTGTATCCATTAATAAGTTGTGAAGAATTTAACCATAGATAATCTCTTGACCATCCCATTAAATAAGTGGAAGACTCATTAAATTGTGCTACATTACCCTGCCATAATGTTATATGCTTCCAATGCCAATAGAAAGTAAACCATCCAATAGTATTCAACATCCAGAAAACTGCTAAATAAAAAGCATCCCAGGCCGAGATATCGCAAGTACCACCCCGTCCCGGACCATCGCAAGGAAAACTATAACCAAAATCTTTTTTATCTGGAATTAACCTGGAACCACGCGCATCCAAAGCACCTTTAACTAGGATCAATGTAGTTGTATGCAAACCTAGAGCAATAGCATGATGAACCAAAAAGTCTCCAGGACCAATTGTTGAGAACAATGAATTATTATTATCATTAATAGCATTTAACCAACCGGGTAACCATATGCTCTTACCTGCATCGAATGATGGACCACTTGTTGAAGATAGGAGTATATCGAAACCATATAACGTCTTACCATGAGCAGATTGTATCCACTGAGCAAATATGGGCTCGATCAAGATTTGTTTTTCTGGAGTACTGAAAGCAAGCATAACATCATTATGGACATAAAGTCCCAAGGTATGGAAACCTAGTAATAAACTAACCCAACTAAGATGAGATATTATAGCTTCTTTCTGCTCCAACATTCTCGCCAATACATTATCCTTATTCTGTTCCGGATTATAATCCCTAATGAGGAATATAGCTCCATGAGCAAAGGCTCCTGTCATAATGAACCCGGCAATGTATTGATGATGAGTATATAATGCAGCTTGGGTGGTGAAGTCTTGTGCTATGAATGCATAAGGGGGTAAAGAATACATGTGTTGAGCTACCAAGGAAGTTATAACCCCCAAAGAAGCTAAAGCAAGACCCAATTGAAAATGAAGAGAATTATTGATTGTGTTATAAAGACCCTTATGTCCGCGTCCTAATAGGCCTCCTGGAGGAACATGTGCCTCCAAAATATCTTCCATACTGTGACCAATCCCAAAGTTGGTTCTATACATATGACCAGCAATTGAAAAAACAAGTGCAATAGCTAAATGATGATGAGCCATATCAGTCAGCCATAAACTTTGAGTTTGTGGATGGAATCCTCCGAGAAAAGTTAGAATAGCAGTTCCCGCCCCTTGGGAGGTACCGAATAAGTGACTACTAGAATCAGGATTTTGAGCATAGAGATTCCACTGACCTGTGAAAAGCGGTTCTAAACCTTCGGGATGCGGTAATACATCCAAAAAATTATCCCATCTGACGTGCACTCCCCTTGATTCAGGAATAGCGACATGAACTAAATGCCCTGTCCAAGCTAGAGAACTGACTCCGAAGAGTCCTGACAAATGATGATTGAGACGGGATTCGGCATTTTTGAACCATGAAACACTTGGTCTCCATTTAGGTTGTAGATGTAACCTACCCGCTATTAAAAAGATGACAGAAAGAAATAGCAAGAAAAGAGCTCCAGCATAAAGATCTTCGTTAGTGCGTAAGCCAATGGTATACCACCACTGATAAACACCAGAATAAGCAATATTGACCGGACCGGGAGCACCTCCTCGGGTAAAGGCTTCTATAGCTGGTTGACCAAAATGAGGATCCCAAATTGCATGAGCAATGGGTCTTACATGTAAGGGATCGCGTACCCATGCTTCAAAATTGCCTTGCCAAGCCACATGGAACAAATTACCAGAGGTCCACAGAAAGATTATTGCCAACTGACCAAAGTGGGAAGCAAAAATTTTATGATAAAGGCGTTCTTCGGTAATATCATCATGACTCTCAAAGTCATGTGCGGTCGCAATACCGAACCAAATACGACGAGTAGTTGGGTCCTGAGCCAAGCCTTGGCTGAACTTTGGAAATCTTGATGCCATATACTTTTCAAATCCTCCTAGCCTTTATCCTATTGCAATAATTCTTGCCAGGAAGAACGCCCATGTTGTGACGATTCCACCCAGAAGGTAATGAGCTACTCCTACAGCACGTCCCTGTACAATGCTCAAGGCTCTGGGCTGGATAGCAGGAGCAACCTTCAATTTGTTATGGGCCCAAACAATAGATTCAATGAGTTCTTGCCAATACCCACGGCCGCTGAATAAGAACATTAAACTGAAGGCCCAAACAAAATGAGCACCTAAAAATAAAAGACCATATGCAGATAATGAAGAACCATAAGATTGGATCACTTGAGAGGCTTGTGCCCATAGAAAGTCACGGAGCCACCCGTTAATCGTAATGGAACTTTGTGCAAAGTTTCCTCCCGTAATATGAGTTACCACTCCCTGATCACTTATATTACCCCAAACATCGGACTGCATTTTCCAGCTGAAATGGAATATTACTACCGAAATTGCATTGTACATCCAGAATAAACCAAGGAAGACATGATCCCAGGCAGATACTTGACATGTTCCTCCTCTACCAGGTCCATCACAAGGAAAGCGAAAACCCAGATTCGCTTTATCAGGTATTAAACGGGAGCTACGGGCAAATAGAACACCTTTAAGTAGGATTAAAACAGTCACATGGATAGCAACAATTGCCTAGTACAGAACCATTTTTGGGTTTCAGCATGCATTTCTGGGTTGACAGAACAAGCAGAAGTTTCAGCAGAACAGAACAAGCAGAACAACAGAACAAGAGCGACATTAGTCGCAGGTTCAAATGGCTCCGCTTCTGTCCGTTGTTCTACCTCAAGCCACGGGTCATGTACTCAGCATTCAATCTCATACTGTCCAGGTGCCTAAAATACACCTGCTTGAATTTTACAAACGACAATTTGTTTTTTCATTTCAGTAAGTTTCAGTTACATTATTTGTTCGACTTATAGGAACATGCTAACAGCTACCAGAAACTGTATATCGAAGAATAGACAGATCTTGGTTAATTGGTACAGCAAGGGAATTTCTTATCCACCAATGTTTAAATTCCTTCATAGACAAGTTTCACCCTTTTGTGGACTGTATATCTCACCAAGCAAAGTGCAAGCCGGTTGCATTTGGCCAAATACATACTATAAGCCATTGTAATATTCCCAAAATGGGATAGGTCATATTCGACATTGACCCTGATAATAGGAATCATCTTGTAAAAAAAAATTGTATATCAAAGACAATTATACCATTTTAGTACTATGTTCATATGGTTTTAAGTTTTGTATTCCCAGGTCGCCATTCCTTGTTTGGGGTCAGCCAGATTGGTTTTGACTCTGCTTCACAATAGCACCAGGGTGAGAGTGGCGCATTGGATATGGAGTTGTTTAGGCTACTTGCTTGACTAGTTATCCATTTCCAATATTAAGAAATTTAAATGTGACCTTTCATTCAAGGGTGAAAAATTCATTGTCCTTTACATCATGTTTAAATGGCATTTACAAGGCACTGAAGATTTTTAGTTTATTCCTGTCTGTGTCGCAGAGCATTCTTAGTGCAGACCTTTGGTTTTTGAAATGATGCCCAACTAGTGAAGGCCTGTGCCTTTGCTTTTTTTCCTTTCTTGCAAATGCTACTTCAATTAATTGGAAACGTTAACATTTTACAATTATGCAGTCATTATTGGGTTTAAGGAGGAAATGCAAACTCTGCGAAACTACTGAAGGAAGTCTTGTATAAAAAATTACATTAGCATTTTACAAATATGCAGCCACAAACAGAGCGAGAAACAAAAAACAAAGTGAATTTGTGAATTTGTGAATTTTATTAATTGAACAGGTATGCAGTTACCAGTTTACTGACCTGCAGATAATATGACAGCAAATGCGCATCTATACTGTTGTTTGCTTCTCTGTCACTTATCTATCTCCCTCTTAAGGTTGAAGAAATCACTAAGGTTTCGCTGATACTGCTGTTTGGACAGGGGTTGAGAATCCAGTGCAGTTCGCGGTAGGCGGTCAGAGTAAATCACCTCAGCTTGAGCAGTTTTTTGTGCCTCGCTCCATCCGTTATCGCAGAGCAATTGAACGTGTCGAGGAGCGAGGGGATATGTGTCATTTTGTCACCACTCCTCTTCTTTACGTGTCTGTTTCCTGTAAAAAGAACAGGGCAAATGCTTATAACATACCTGCTTAACTGATTCGAGTGAATGAAAACATTGAACGCAAAATCGAACCGCATGTTGTAATTCGCTTTATGTCTTTTCAATGAAGGTTTTTGTAAATCACGGCATTTGTAAATTTTGATGGTTCTACGTCTTCCTTTTCTTCTTCTCGCTCGTAATCTCTGCGGGAGCCCTTACTGACCACGTGCGCAGAAGTCAAGAAAACGTCAATCTTACACAGTACACTGTAGTCGATGCAATTTCAATTAGCTTGAACGATTAAATCTTTTCAAGCATTCGGTTAGTCCACAATGATTATTTTAAAGCTGCATTTCAAAGATAATGCAATTAATTATTGTGACTAATACCACATAAAATCAAAAGATACGCGATTCGTTTTGTCTTTTGTTCCGGTATAAAGTCATATGCCAGGTTGAAATTAGGTCGACCATATATTGTAATGATCAGAAAGGGATTTGCTATTATTTGTGTAACAGCTAAACAAGAAAGGACCCATCATAGCTTACGGAAATGTTA